>BPTQ01000004.1:76667228-77115734 GCA_019973895.1 Chrysanthemum seticuspe
GCAACCGTGTACACTTTTGGCGCCAAAATCCAATTTGAAGGCTGAGATTACTTTGACTGCATCAATGGCTAAGATTTAAAGTGGGAAAGTTTCAGAGGCATGTGGGGAGTATCTCAATGCTATAAAGAAAGAGGAGAAGCAGAGGAGTGAACTATCTAGTATAATTTTATTTTATGTATGTCGTTTTGAATATTTTAAGTCTTCCAGTGTATGTCTAAGCTTTTAAGCTCTGTAATTCAGGTCATTAGTGTGTAATAAAGCTTTTGTTAACATCAATTTCAGTTTTAAGTTTCATTTCAAGATTATGCAATTTTCCAATTCGAATTCTCAAAATATTTGAAGGTTGATATTAGCTGTTGTCTTGAACTCATAAGATCACATAAGCTCCTTTATAGCTTATTTAAGTTATTAGTAACCTTTAAAATCAGTTTAGAAACAAAAAGCAAAAATCACCAAAAATACAAATAAAATAGTTGAAAAATAAAAAAATCCATGGAGATGGTGATCAAAGCTGGAGCAGGGTAAATCTTGGATTTCCTTGGGTTTAGAAGATTAGTGGTAAGCTAATAAGGGTGATCTTTGGACCTTGTTCTGTGTTTTCAGCTCAATCCAATTTGTAAGCCTTTTGATCCATTTTGGCATTTCACTGTGTAAGACATTCATAAGCTTAAATCTCTGTTGTTTCATGTTTATCTAGTCTCATATTATGATAATATAAGTTCTTGAATCTAGTGCATGGTCTGAAATTTTGAAAGTCTTTGAAAATCTTCAAATCAGTCTCATAAAGTGGTGTTTGGATTTACTTAAGTATCTGTGTTAGAAGGTATTTAAGTTGTTACTTATTGTTGTTCTGTGTCACAATAGCATCTATTAGCTCAGTAAAACCATAAAAACTAGTCCTAGTTTACTAAAAAGTCAAATTAGCTTCTAATCTCATATTGCCAGTTAACTGTTAGGATTTTTGATTACATAATCATCATTATAGCTTTAAAAGTTGTTAAGATTAGTTAAACCAGTCTTATTATAGCTTAAAACAACATAATCAATCAATTAGAGGTAATTAAAATTCACTTAAGTCAACTTAGCTCATTAATTAAAAAAGTCAAAACATGCCCTGTGCACAGATTTGCTAGCCTACTTCACAAGCTCTCACAGAGCTTATTAGTTAGCTTTAGCTTGTGCATCTTAGCTTTTTGAGAAGCTCACCTAGCTGACTCTCTAGTCCAAAGCTTATTTTCAAATTTCTAGCTTATTCAGTAAGGCTGCATTTAGCTTTTTGTTTGTCCAAAACACTCAGTATAAACTGATTCATTACTCATTGGTTTTCCAGTTTTTTCTCAAGCTCTTCATAAGCTCTCTAGTGGATCCCACAGTGAGAACTTTAGCTTTTTGGATAGCTTATCTGGTATACTTAATAGTTCCAATGTTTGTTTTCATTTCCTAGCTTATTAAAGTGCTTAAAAATAAGCTTAAAAGTACCTAGTAACCCAAAAAGTGTCCTGTGCATCAGTTAAGCTTGTGCTTATTTGAAGCTTATTCAGTGCTTATTTCTTAGTTATTATGCTTATTCAGTTGTCATTATAGCTTATTATCAGTTTCCTAGCTTATTTTCGGTTTACTTGTGCTTATTTATCAGCTTATAAGCCATTTTGGCTAAATCCTTGTGCTTATTCCAATTTTTGTTAAACTGATTAAGATAATAAGCTCAAACTGAGCTTATTAGTGGTTTTTAGAAAGAGTTGTAGTTTTAATATTTGCTTATTTTAGTGTGCTTAATCAGTTTGTAAAAGAAAAATCAAAAAAATAAAAAGTTTGCAAAAAGCCATTGCTGGGATTCGAACACTGGCCACCCAGCTCACCACACACACACCATACCAACTGCCCTTGGGTCTTTGACTGGTTATGGTTTGCAACATTTAATATATAACCCTTCTTTTCCATTTTTAGCTTATACGAGCTTTTTAGCTTGTTTCTAGCTTATTTAAATAAGTTATCATACCTTTTATATTTTTCTTAACTTTGTATTAGTATAAAGTATTTTATAAAAAAGTTTCAGATTTTTCTTAATAGTTTTAGTATTTTTAATCATTTAATTAGTCTAAAATAGTATTTAATTCATAATAAAAAATATAAAAGTAAAAAAAACTATAATTTTTTTTTTCTAAAATTTTCTTTTGTCATATAGTAAGTAAGAAAATTGTTTTTACACTTGTAGGACTTTTATTTCATAAATTTTACGTTTTTCCTTGCGCACTCGCGTAATTTTTATACATAACGTACGTTTTCATTTTAAGTCACGTTTTTAGATAATTTAAGTTTACGTTTTAAATAAAAAAGTTTATTTAAGTTATTTTGTTTTATAAATCTAGAAAAACATCATTTTAAAAATAGTGATAGCGTTTATTTAATATAATTTAGCGTTTTAATTTTCTTTAATTTGCATTTAAGCCCCTGTAATTTACAAAACTTTTTCTTTAGGTATAAATATTCCAAAATCCTTACTGATCACTATCCTTAGTGATTATTCGACATCTGAATTTGTTCAAACACCATTAAGTCTCCGTGGGACTTAACGACCCAGGAATCCACTATATTCCTCTGATCTTAATTGTATTGCTTTCTGAGCTGTTTGAAGTTTATTACGGTTGACCATTCACAAGTGGTTAGCTTGTGTGATAAACTTGACCGTTTGGGACCCAATCAGGGCTTGAGAAAAATAAACTAACCTTCAACATACTGTTGAATAACACAAATTCAATCTGCTGGACTCATCACATGTTGCGCTTTTGGCCTACAAAAAATAAGGACACAAACCTGATTCAATCATGAAAAAAAAACAGTAAAATGACAGAAAACTGATTCAACCCAAACATGTTTCAAGTTCACTCTATACCCGTAAACATGTTTCAAGTAAAAAACATCATACCTTGTTTTACTAAAATTCCTTTCAAATATTTTATTAAACACATTGCCCTCTTTAAATCACTTATACATATTTCATCTTCTATCTTCAAATTCCAACCCAAACATGTTTCAAGTTCACTCTATACCCGTACTTAACAGATGACATGTTTCAATTTGAATCGAGTTGACCCGTGACCCAACCCACCCGAACCACCCATTGTACCACTCTAGTCACAACAAAAATTAGAAAACATTTAAATGGGCCTGCAAATAATACCTGCTGTAACAACAATATGTTGTTAAATGACCCTTTTTGGCGCATCTATACTATATGGAAAAAACTATGATGTGACGGCCAATGCAGTGACAGTTGTATGCACCAAGAACTTGAGAATGGGTGGCTAAACAATGACCAATAACTGGTAACATAGGGCCCACGCATACACCATTCGCTGCTCCAATAATTTTGCAACTAATAACATCTGGAATAATTGATGCCACTAATAACATTCGGAATGAAGTAACCTGTAAGAAATATCAAATCATAACTATATCGTAGTATACTTTTGTAAGATTGGCAAGCATTAGTATTACCCGTTTATACCTTTACCCTTTAACCGGTTAGCCATCTAATTTTGAAACTACTACTGCCATCATATACTAAATAATCAATGAAAAGTAAATGTGGCTTAATCAAATTGACGGCCTTTTTTTTTCTTCAAAACTGCATTTAGTATGCATTTTATATAATGTCGACCGACCCATTTTTCATCTAAACTTAATATACATACACCAAACTTATGTTTGACAACAACAACCCATCACCCTCCACCACTTATTTTCCACCCTGCAACAATATGTAAACCCAAACTATTTGTAGTTACGTCGCCTTGTCCTATGGGAATTGCATCGTTTGATATTTATAACCTTAGGTAAACAATTAACAAAATAAAATTTGATATTTATAGTACCAAGATACAAATTTGAATTTTCCAATAAGAAAAGGAGGATCATAGTTTCAATCATGTAGTACATATTAAAGGTCAATTATGCTTGATTTATAATAAACTTTACTTACTGATAAACAAATTATATCCAACAAACTTATCATCTTTTACATAAAGTAAGGTCTTAAAATGAGCACGCATATTCATATAAGATTGTTAAACATTATAGATGTTTACCTTTTTGGATCAAATTCGAAACATCACTGTTAATTTAGTTTGTACATCACCACAACTCACAATTACACAAACAAAAGCACCACTTATAACCAACTTGAAACACAAATGCTTGAAACAAAAGTGAATAATTACAAACCTGTGATACAACGAATCGTCATGTGCTTCGTTTTTGCCCTACAAATGACAATTACACAAAAACAATTTATCAAACAGTTGGTGTGCATAAAAAACACACATAGAACATAAACTACAGATAATCTTTTTCATCAATCCATATCATCTACTAACAGTTAAATTGAAGAATGAAAAAAGATAAAACTTGTCAAACCTGGTTAATCTTGCCTATGAATTCTACCTACAAAAATAGAATAACATAATAAATAGAAATATATCAAGATGAATTCTCCCAAAAAAAATTAGGGTTCTGATCAAACTTGCCAATGATGACAACATGAAAATCAACGGCGGCCATGTAATGAAATCACTGCATACTTGAATAATGGTTGGTGTTGTGAATCGGTTAAATCAAAAAGTGAATGATTTATATAACGCGTATACTAACGATGGTAAAACCGAAATCTCAGGATTTCATTGAATAGGCGGTTTTGAATTGGTGTGTGGTAGAAGTTTTGAATGTGAAGAAGAAGCTGTTACAAATGATAAAAGCTATTAATTAGTGTCTTAAATTAAAATAAAAGGAGCGTGTGACGATTTACAGAGTTATTACTATCCTAAAATAAGGTTGAAGAGGGGTCTGAATGTTGACTTTGTGTGTTCGTGTCGTGTAGGTGTGTTTGTGTGTGTTTCATTTAATATACAATGTGCTTTAGGGAGTTGTATCTTGGTGCTAAATAAGGTAGTGTTTTTAATAATAAAATTTAATGCGCTGCTTCAAGGTGCTTGTACAAAACCTTGTTTTATAAGTTAAAATAGATAGTTTTACGTGTTCGTCTCTTTTTATTATATTCTTTGAGTGATTGGGTGTGTATTTTTTGCTGATCCGAGAAAAATACGACTAATCTACTGACAAAAGTGGTCACATAATTTAGGTTAAAATTCAAAAGTTGTTTTCTTTATATTGATACTTGTTGGAGTGTTTTTAGTCCGTCTGTAAACGTGGATTAAAATCTTAATAAACTGATAGTTAATTGTTTTTCCCGTTAACTTGGTTAGAATTAACTAAAAAGTTAATTTATCCAAGCTCCATGACTAAGCAATGTAATGAAAATACTTTGTTAAAATATAAACGTAAAGTAAAAGAGGCACAATTTTTTCAACGTTTAATTCTATTTGCAATTAACAAAGAATTATACCCAAGTGTTTGCGGAACAACACTTGGGATTGAATGACAAGTATGGTAATCTTCTCTCTAAACTGAAGTTAAGCTTAAGTACAACTATGCAAAACCAACTGAGCTATCCTTAGGGACTTAGTTGTATTTGGAGGAGTAAAAGTTGTTTGTGAATGACTATGCATTAAGTGCACAAACCCGCAAACTTTTACTCCTACATTATGATCCCATTTATATACAAGTATAATATACTACCGTTACAAAGAAGACAAAAGTGACATAAGCTATGACTACTTTGGGTATAGGACAAAGGTGCTTTCTGAATAGCAGTGATGACACTGCTCTTGGTCTTTAGCCTTTCAGGAGAAGTTTGAACTTTGCTTGATAAGGACTCCCCTTTATTCGTTTCAAACTTATCTCGCCTTGTCCCGCCTTTACTTCAATCTTTATCCTTCAGTCTCCAGGTCTTCAATCTTTAAGTCTTCACTATTCATAGTTGTTGAGGAGACTTGGAGTTCAGTGAGTTATTGTCATCACTCAGTGAACCCATCATCTTCTTCTTTGGGTCAAGTATCATTCATTGAGTCCCGCCTCATTGAATGGAAAGTCTTTCTCTTAGGCTTGTCCTGAGCTTCCTAACGATGACTCACTGAGTGACTGTTCACTCAGTGACTGAGTGGATATTTACGGATATTTAACACTTAGGTTATTTTTTATTCAAATCCTATTCAAAGGATACTTGGATAGTGAGTGAACCCAATAGTCTCCCCTATTTGGATATAAATATAGCCTAAGTGTTTGTGATCAGGGTAAGTAAGCAAAGGTCTTCTTCTTACACTAATGATACAAGAAATCATGTAAAGAACATTGATTCAACATAAAACATTCTTTATTCAAAGATTACATCAGTCCTAAACATTACTAAAAAGATAGTGTGTACAACATCCTCAGTCCAAATAGTATCCCAAGGCTTCTAGCTTCACTCTCTTTGACTTGAGATTTTCTTGGTCAAGATGATCAGCGATCTTTTTCCTCAGGCCCATGCAGGACTTTTCATTTTCAGTGGTCTTGACATTTGATGTCATTACCAGATATCCAATTAAGGCATCAATCCCCGCAAGGTCAATGTCACTCCATCTTTGGAAGGATGGATTCCCATAAGCATCGATGAAGAACAGTCCATACTCAGGTTCTTCTATAACTATGTTGTTGACAAAGGGAACTCCTTCGGGAGGGACACAATTGCAATCAAGTCTAGGAACCTTGATTTCAGGTTCAGGCTCAATCTATTTCCTCTTTCTTCCTGAAGGTTGAGCTTGAGACTCTTAAGAAGTAGGAGCAGTATGGCCAGACTGAATTTCAAGATCCTCAGGCTTTTTCTTCAGTCTTGCATACCTGTTGCTCAATGATGTCATCAGGTCCTTTACAATGATGTTCCTTTTCTTCTCAATAACTGGACCCAATTCATCTAGCTCAATGATCCCAAAGTTAGAGAACTTGAATGTATCATGTACTTCAAATTCCCTTTTGTCACTACCCATGTAGACCCACAGAACTGCAAGCTTGGCCTTGGGTTGAATCTTCACATATGTGATGGGTTCAGGCCTTAGTCTCTATGTCATAGTCCAGTTGTACTTCTCAATCTTTTCTTTCTCAGTGCAGCCATTCTTTTGACCTTCTTTGAGTGCTGTTTCTTGAGAGCCTCTAATTCTTCATCCTGAGCCTTTAAGAACTTGAATCCAACATTGTTAGTGGTGACTTTCTTTGGGTCAATTCCGAGTGTCTCAGCATCTTCCTGAACAATCTTGATCACTTCAGTCTTTATTAGTGCCAGTCTCCTTTCTTCTTCAGTAACCTTTTTTAGTTCCCCCTCTTTCTCTAGATGAGCATTGATTTCATTGTTTGTCAAAAGGAAAATATTTCCATTGATAAGGCACCCTGATAGGTGCATCTGGGTCCTATAGGAAATCGATGAAGCTTTCATAATTTTGGGTTGTTTAGGCTCTGATTTTGTTGCAATTCCTTTGCCTTTTCTCTTGGAGTCTGTTAATGAAGTTGGTTGTTCAGGGATCTCTTGATCATGCTCTGGCTTGAAGGATGAGATGGTCACATCTGCCTTTTGCTCTTCAGTATCCCCGTCAGTATGAGAAGGATTTGGTCTTTCAGTGCCTTTCTCCCCCCCCCCCCAACTATTTATAGAACTTCAGTGAGAGCAAGAGTTGGCTCTGGCACTGAAGCTAAGGGGGTGGATGTACCTTAAATGCCTGATAGATTTCAGACATCATGGACTTGATATCTGAGGTGTCCTTCCTGAGAACTGAGAAGTATGAGCGGATAGAGGCCTGAGAATTCTCCAAAGCAGTCATCCTTGACCCAAGATTCTAGGCCATGGAGTTTATGGATTTAGCCCATACTGCCAGATTCTTTCCATGAGTAGTAATTCTGGACTCAATGTCAATAACAGAGGAATAAAGACCCTGAATATTAAGGTTTTTAATAATATTGATAAGCTCAGTGAGGCTAGTGGAGTTCTGGACGTAAGCCTCAAAATCCTCAAGAACCTTTTTGTTAAGTGCATGATCATCTTTCACAGATTCTTGAATTTTTGCAACACACTGATGAAGTCTTTTGAGAGAGTTAAGAAATCTATTTAGATGTTGATCCAATGTGGTCCTAGAGTATTCAAAATTACTTCTGTATTCAACATGTTCATCATTGAAGTCTTCAATAGAGGCCCTTAAATCAGGATAAGAAGCAACAACTGCAGTGTGTTAGTCCCACGGCTCATTGGTGAGCTCACTGAACAGGCTATTGTTGGCTTTGCGAAGGAACTTGATGAGTTGCCTTTCAGTGAGTGGGAGGACATTGTCATACTTATTTAAAGTTTCTGGACAAGAAGAAGTTGATGAGTCAGAAGAATCACCCTCATGAAAAGGAGAGTCTTCAGGTTTTGAAGGTTGGGGTGGTGAAGACTGATGCTCTTGTTCAGTGGTGTGAGTATCAGTGTCCAGATCTTTACCAGCAGCATAGACTTCTTCATCACTTTCATTAAGTTCATCTTTAGGCAATAGAAAAGAATAAACATCTGCAAAAGTGTTGAGCTGCAAAATAGGGTTATCCAGCTCCCCTTCATAAGAAGGCTTGCCTTCATTTTCGGTCAGGGTCTGGTACCTTAATCTAGTAGATTAGGTTTCATCCACCTGGTACTTAGCACCAGACCCTAATTGATCAGCTTTAGTGTGGGTTGTTGGTTTCGTATCAGCGGGTGGTTTTTGTCCCCTTGAGTCTTTGTCTCCAAGTGGCCCTTCAGACACTGGTGGGAATTTCCTAGTATCATCCTTATGAACCATGGAAGGTAAATCCATATCAGTGGGTTGTATGTTTCCCCCCTAGTCTTTGGGATCAGATTTTGTGCCCTCAGACAAAAGATGTGATGTGCGAATGTCCTCATCAGGCGTGAAAGGCGCTCCCTACCAGTGGGTTATACGTTTCCCTTTGGATCTTGGGGACTAGTAACTGAGACCAAGGACACTGATTGTGATTTGTTAGTGTCCTTTGCTGCCTCAGGAGGTGGTGGAACTTGGTCTCTCTTGGGTGGTCTTTCAGACGGGTCTTTTTTTCTCTTTTGAGGTGGTGTTCCTGAAGTGTCAGGGCCCTGTGACTTGGGTAAGGTTGAAGTCACAGTCTGAGACTTCACTCTTTTCTTCTTTTTGGGAGGAAAAGGTGGAGACACTGAATCCCTATGATTGTTTACAGTAACCATGTGGGCCGTTAATTCAATGTCAAGGACTTGTGTTGGGTCCTTTTTAAAGTTTATGGCACTCAGGATGGCAGGTAAAAACCCAAAAGATACATCCTGAGTATAGTCGGAGCCCAGTAAACTTCCAAAGGCACAAGAAATAAACCTAGGTTAAGATACATAAGTTACCTTAGTTTTACTCTGCATCCTGGTTACAAGATCACTATAAATGATCTCGCCTATGTCGACCTCAGTCCCAGTGATGAGATTGTAGGCCATCATCCGCTGAACAAAATTAACCTGTTCAGTCGATGAGTAGTTCCCACCACAAAAGTGAATAAGATTCTCCAAGCCACAGGAAAGGAGTTTTTAGTCACTTGAATTTTATCCAAGTAACTTGGTTTTAGAGCTATTTTGGCTAGCTCGGCCTTTACAGCCTCAGAATTAAGGAGAGCAGTATACTCACCCTTTTTGTAGGCCAACCTAGTTGATGAACAAAAGGTGTGAAAGTCAAGGGTAAGTGGCCTTTGGCCGTTCATCACTGAGAATTTTAATGAGGTATTCTCTGAGTGGGCATTGCTCAAACTCATTAGTGGTTGGAGTTGGGTCACATGCCTGCCCATTGAGGTGCATACATGATTCCCTGGTCAGCTGCCATTTTAGGTCTATGAAGAAAAGTTTTTAAAGTTTTAATGACAATATATCAAACACTAGATGGTCACAAGTTGAATCCAACTTTTATCGCTGCCGTAAAATGATTGATATGTTATCAAGAAGGTTTATAATAAGATATATATCTTAATATGAATCTTCTTGACCAAGAAAATGCTTTTGAAAAAGTGTTTTTGAGAAATACACATAACTTTGTTATGAGGGAAATTTTAGCAGAGTTTCTTTAAAAGTTTTATGTGTATGTTTTGTGTTTATGAAGGAGGTATTTATACAGTGGTGGTGAAGGGTTGTTTTGGGATATAAAATGTTTTTTTATAAAATTATTTTGAATGATCCATTTGACATCCGCATAAAATGCCATTACTCATAACACCCGACCTTTTTTGCGACTGTCAAGGTGAACAGTTGTGCAGCACTGTAACAACACTTATACAGTGGTGATATCACCACATAAAATATCATTTGGATATTGTTTGTGAGTATAGACATTTAATGCCAAGGGGTTTTAGAATGATTATGTGGGGCTCATGACATGGATGCCTGTTAGGCAGGAAGAACATATATTATTTTATTTAGTATGTTTAGTTACCAACCTTGGACATTTAGTAACTAAATACTTAGAACATTTAGTTTCTCATTAAATGTCTCTTGTCAGTGAAATAAGCCCTTGAATGATATTTCATTCAATATGAGATGTTTGGGCAGGTTATTCAGTGAGGTCAATTAATGCAGTTAACTCACTGAGAGATGATTAGTTTAGGGACTCTTATTTATTCAGTGGAGGCCTATGTACATGATGTTGAATATATTCATTTAGTGGCTTGATTGTCAATATCCAACATGCCCAATTCTGCTTTCAGTCTTGTGAAAGTGGGTTCATCCAAAGGTTTTATGAAAATATCAGCTAGTTGATACTCAGTGGGGATGAAGTGTAATTCAATGTCTCCTTTCATAATGTGGTTTCTGATGAAATGATATTTGATATCAATGTGTTTGGTTCTTTGATAGAGTACTGAGTTGTTAGAGATAGCAATTGCACTTGTGTTGTCACAGAAGATGAGAACCATCTTGTAATGGATGTCATAGTCACTGAGTTGACTTTTCATCCAGAGTACATTTACACAACAACTAGCAGCAGCTACATATTCAGCCTCGACAGAGGACATAGTCATTGATTGTTGCTTCTTGGTGCTCCAACAGACCAGTTTGCCTCCAAGAAATTGAAAAGAGTCGTATGTGCTCTTTTTGTCCATGTTGCAGCCTGCATAGTCCGAGTCTGAATATCCTTTGAGGTAAAAGCCTGAACACTTGGGATAGTCGAGCATAAGGTTTAGAGTACCTTTCAGGTAGGGGTGAGCATCGGTCTCAGACCGTACCGGACCGCCAAGATCGAGGACCGAATTAGCCAAAAAGCCTAGACCGTGGACCGGACCGAATGTGGTCGGTCTAGTCCGGTCCGGTCCAACAAGGCCAAAATAGTCGGTTTGTGGTCCGGATCGGACCGAGGACCGAATTAGCCCAAAAGCCTAGACCGGGGACCGGACCGAATGTGGTCGGTCCGGTCCGGTCTGGTCTCGGTCAGTCCCGTCCGTTCGGGTCGTTTGCTCACCCCTACTTTCAGGTACATGAGGATTCTTTTGGCTGTAGTGAGATGAGACTTTCTTGGATCAGAATGATATCTTGCACATAGGCATACTGCAAATAGAATGTCAAGCCTTGAATCAGTGAGGTAAATCAGTGAGCCTATTACTCCTCTGAATAATGTTTCATTCACTGATTTTCCTATAAGGTCAGGCCCTAAGTTGTTTGAATGAACTATGGGTGTTTTCACTGAAGAGCAATCAGAAATCTCATATTTCTTCAGAAGATTTATAGTATACTTCTCTTAACTGATGGAGATTCCTTTATCAGTTTGTTTGATTTGAAGTCAAAGGAAGTATGTGATTTCTCCCATCATACTCATTTCAAATTCTTTTGCAATTAGTTTCTCAAACTATTTACAACGTTTGTAATTTGTTGAGCCAAATATGATCTCATCAACACACACTTGGACTAGTATCACATCTCTTTTAGTCCTATAGATAAACATAGTGTTGTCTATCTTTCCTCTGACAAATTTGTTTTGAATAAGAAAAGATGAGAAAGTTTTATACAATGTTGTTGGAGCTTTCTTTAGTCCATAAAGAGCTTTATCAAGCTTACAGACATGGTCATGGAACTCACTACTTTTAAATCCAAGGGGTTGTTGAACATAAAATTCTTCTTTGAGTTTACCATTGAGAAATGCACTCTTGACATCCATTTGGTATACTTTGAAGTTCATGTATGTTGCATAGGAAAGGAAGATCCTGATGGCTTATATTCTAGCAACAGGAGCAAATGTTTCTTCATAGACAATTCCTTATTGTTGATTATAACCTTTCTCAACAAGTCTAGCTTTGATCTTAATGACTATTCTATTTTCATCAGTTTTCTTCTTGAAGACCTATTTCATGCCATTGACTAGAACATCTTTCGGACACTTGACTAAAGTCATGACTTTGTTTCTGTCAAATTGTTATAGTTCAGCTTGCATGCTTGTACCCAACTTGGGTATTTTAGGGCTTCTTTGACAGATTTTTGTTCAACATCATAGAGAAAATCAACAAACATGCATTCATTATTTGATGCTGCAGTCAGTTTTGCAGCCATGCTTTTGGTAAGCATGCCTTTAGTGGGTTATCTAATGATGTTTACAAGCTCAATGTCCTAAGATCTTGTCCATCTGTCCTGAGGTCTAGGATATAGATTAGGACAAGTAGAGTCTGAGAGGAGAGTTGAACTTCAGGGAGATTAGTCTCACTGACTGTAACTTGAGATTCATCAGGGTGTTCTGTTTGAACAATAGTCTCAGTTTCCTGAACATGTTGTTCAGGGTGAGTATCCCTATCAGGGACTTGATTTACATCAATGTATTCACCGATGGTTAGTTGAGAAAGGTTATGAGGGATGATGTAGTAGGAGAGGTCTGCATCAGCTTGATACTGTGTGGAGGGGTTAGTATCAGGATGGTATTTAATAGGTGGATACCTTGATGAGTCATCAATCCCAATTTCCTCAACTGAGGTATTTAAGAACCTGATTGCATCAGTGCTCTCATCAAAGGTAACATTGAAGGTTTCCTTAGTTTCTTGTCTCCTTGTATTAAAGACCTTGAAGGCTTTAGAGACGAGATAATAGCCAAGAAAGTATCCATCATATGCCTTAGCATCAAATTTGCCTAGTTGATCCTTGTGGTTGTGAATAAACACAGGACACCCAAGCACATGAAAATAGCTGATGTCAGGGATTCTTCCTTTGAATATCTCATAGGGTGTTTTGTTATGTCTTTTGACAATGATAAATCTGTTTTGTGTGTAACAGACAGTTTGTACTGCTTCAGTCCAGCTTAGAGAGAACTGAATCATTCAGCATTGTTCTTGCAGCTTCAATGAGTGTCCTATTCTTCCTTCCAGCAACTTCATTTTGTTCAGGAGTGTAAGGAGAAGAGAAGTGTTGAGATATTCCTTTCTCATCACAAAAACACTCAAGGTCCTGCTTTTTGAATTAAGTCCCATTGTCAGTTGTTAGGAATTAGAAATTCCCGGTATTAAAGAGTCGGTCACCTCAAGTATATGTAATCGTTAGAAAGCTCGTAGTCATAGTTCATTTAAGTTTAGTAGTATTTAGTTAAGTAACACCGTGGAGGACGGACGGGTCTTTACCCACTGTATGCCTGATCCACAGCCCAAAGTGTGGCGTTTTATGTAAGACTATAAATACTCTCTACCTCCCAAGGTAGAGAGTTGGAGCTCATAATAATATCTTTCACTTTCTCTCACTAAGTTCCCTAAACCTCTAACTTTCTCTCTCTAGAATTCCATCTATATGCTACTTTGTGTTATGGTTTGATGTGTATGTGAAAAGTTAATATCTTACAATTGGTATCAAGAGCCATGGTTAGATCATATCTTGCACATCTTTGGATTTATAGTGGTTTTTAGGTGGTTTTTGAGTTTGAAAAAGTTTAGTGGTTTTTGCATCATTTGGTTGATTTCTTGTGTTAAAGTTTGAATTTTGTTGGTACTTTTATGTTTAGAATCATCAAAAGTGTTTAGGTTTTCATTTGGTAAGCTTGAATCATCTTGGTTGGGTTGTTTTTGGATTGAAAAGTGATGTTTATATAGTTTTTCAAGCTAGCGACTTAGCTCACGGAATAGTTTCTTGGTAGCGACTTGCTTCACATTTTTGTAGCGACTTACAGTGTTGAAGGTAGCGAGTTAGATCTAGCGAGTTAAAGTACAAGTAGTGGATTCTCCACTACGGGTAGCGACTTGTGGTAGCGACTTGGTCTGTGGCGAGTTGCTCTTTAGCGACTTGCATATCTAGCGACTTGTGTAGCGAACTGCTGCCAAAATTTGGCTAGCGACTTGGTCTGTAGTGAGTTACTACTTAGCGACTTGCTTTCTATCTAACGACTTGGGATTCTAGCGACTTGGCTGTCTAGCGAATTAATTGGTAGCGACTTAGTGCATTTGTTTCTAGCGACTTAGAGCTTTATCATCTAGCGACTTGAGTGATTGTTTACGGTTTTCTCTTGATTTAGTAAAATCCCGTGAAAGAATCTATTTCCCGGTTTAATCATTGAGTTATAAAATCCCGTATAATCTGTTAACATGTCTACCAACGTCCCTACTGTCATCTCCACTGTTGCCGAGGATGTTCAAGCAGCTGGCTCAGATACTCGTCCACCCATGCTTGACAGAACTGACTACGATTCTTGGGCTCAACGAATCAGATTGTATTGCCTTGGAAAGGAAAATGGTGTCAACATTCTCAAATCCATTGATGAAGGACCATATCGGGTTGAGACGACTAGAGACATACTTGATACTAATGAAGATGGTACTCCTGTTTACGGAATGGACAGACCTAAGATGTACGATGAGCTTGATGATAAGGAGAAAAAGAGATTCGATGCAGATATCAGGGCTTCAAACATTGTTCTTCAAGGTCTTCCTAAAGACATCTACAAGCTGATCAATCATAACACTGATGCAAAGGCTGTTTGGGATAACGTTAAGATGCTTCTCTCAGGTTCAGAATTAACTATGGAAGACCGAGAATCCCAACTCTATGACGAATTTGAGCACTTCAAGATGAAACCAGATGAGAGTGTCTATGAGTACTATGTGAGATTCCATAAGTTAGTGAATGACATGAGGAACATCAGAATGACTATGCCTAACATTCAGTTGAACTCAAAGTTTGTGAACATTATGAATCCCGAATGGCACAAGTTTGTCACAGCTGTGAAGCTCACTAAAGGATTGAAGAGTACAAACTATGAGCAACTCTACGCCTTCCTCCTTCAGAATGAGAGACATGCCATGTTTGAAAAATTGATTCTCAATCAGTTCAAAACCAACCAGGGAGAGACAAGCTCGTCTAATGACTCAACAGCCTTCTAATCAAACATCGGAATCACAACCAAAGCATCTCAAGTCATACCCTTGGGGAATGGTAATCACAAACTTATTCCTGATCCCATGTTCAAACAAGCTGATGCTGATGCACACGTGGGTAACATCATCAATCAACTAGCTCTTCTCATTAGTCAAAACATGAATTCTCTCCCACAAACCAACAACAACCTCAGAACTGCATCTAACCCACATAATCAAGCCACTGTTAAAGATGGAAGGATCATGGTGCAACCAGTTCAGGAAAGACAGTATGATCAGGGAAGAGGTGGAGCTGGGAGAGGTTATGTTGGAAACCAGAATCGAGGAAGAAATGGTAACCAAGGTCAACCTAAGCCAATCAAATGCTATAACTGTGGTGGTGAAGGACACATTGCAAGGAACTGCACATCTCCAAAGCGTCCACAGAATACTGATTACTTCAGAGATAAGATGTTGCTGGCACAAGCTCAGGACAATGGTGCTGCGTTGGATGAAGAGGAATTGCTGTTTCTTGCTGAGGGCAATGCCAAGACCTATGATGCAGACGTGGATGAGCAGCCTATTCAGGAGATAGGTCACAATCATCAGAACGCCTTTCAAGTCGCTGACTGTGATGCATACGACTCTGATGTAGATGATGGACCTACTGCAGACACAATCTTTATGGCTAGCATCTCTCCAATGGTTTCTCCCAAGATCTCTTCTTCACCGCAAGCTGGCCCATCCAAGGACAAACTCATCTCAGAGGTATTAAAGCTATACGATGATGCTGATGTGCAACAGATGCATGACAAAGTACAACCAACTGAAACTATTGAATCAAATATTGAAAATATGGGTAATATCAATATTGTCCCATACGATCAATACGTGAAACAAAGTGAAAGTGAAGTTGTACCAAGTGATGCATCTTCTGCAGTCAACAATGACTATGTCTTTGATGAATACACTGCATGTGCTCCTGATGATTCCATAATTTCTGAACTAAATGCCTATAAGGAACGTGTTGCTATTTATGAACAACGTGCAAAATTTGAGTTGACCACTCGTGAGCAGGAAATGGATGACCAAGTGCGTACAGTAATTAGAAAAAGTAATTTCAGAGAAGAAGTATTAAAACAAGAATTAAATTCCTTGCAAGAAAAACTTTCTAAAACTGCTAAGCAAAAACAAGAACTTCAAGAAAATGTGAAAATGCTTAAGCAAGAATTTAATGCAAAGGAATCAAAGCTCTTAAGAGATTTTTCTAATCTGAAAACTTTGAAAAAAAAACTTGAAAACAAGTTGTACATGCAAGGAAACACCATTCAGACTGCTCACATGATCACTAAGCATAGAGTTCTAAGCGATAAGCATAGCATTCCCATTATAGATAAACCCAACCCTGAGTATGGAAAGATAGCAAAAGCAGCTCAAAGTGTTATCTATGATGGCAATGAGATTCTTAAACCTAGACAAAAACCTAGTTGCATTGAGTGCACTGAGGATGACAAGAAATTAGATGAAGTCACTAGGGAGAAGATGAATAAGAAACTAAATGATCCTAAATGCAAAGAGAAGAAAGTAATTATCACTCCCCATGACTACAAGAAGGAAAACTGGATTTCCTTGAACAAGTTTAAGACTCAGACATTGTTGACTCCCGAACAAGTCTTCTGGAAAATGGATTTAGATAAGCAGAAAGCTGAAAATATTGTAGAAACAAACCCTCCCCTTCGGAAAATGCCTAGAGCGACTGTGTATCCTCCTAATACACCAATGCATCTTGTACCTAGAACAATTGCCACTAAAAGCAAGACACTAATTAGCCAATACGTTATATTTCAACTATTTGTTGATTTTGAGAAAACTTGCAAGAAAAGGATCACACCCACTGGTATAACTGAAGGAGAAAGGGGTTTTGAACAAATGAAAGAATGTTATTTAACTGAGGTCATGCCTTTCTTTAAACTTCTAAAGGATCACTTTGAGAGTCTTAAAAAGGGGATATAAACTGATATTAAGGGAATGGAAAAGGAATTTGATGCAATAATAGTTGAAATTAATGACTATGAGCGTGCACTAAAATATAATGAGATTGAGAGAAAGAACCTGCATACATTAAATGAGAATCTTATTACTGAATGTGTTGCTCAAGATGTCTTTTTCACTGCTTCAAATTGCTCTATTAATGCTTCCAAATTTCATGAACTATCTGTGGCCCTGAAAGTCTCCCATGATCGTGTCATTGAGCTTGAAAAAACTAATTCTAAACTAAATGAGAAAATTGAACTGGATGATCATGACAATTTGGTTAAACATTTTTCTAAACTAGAAGTTGAGTATTTTAATCTACAACTAAAATATCAACATCTCAAAGAAAATGTCAAAACTTCAAATATCAAGACATCTTCAGATGCTCCAGAGTTTGATGCAGTTTTTCAAATTAACAAACGAGATGAACAGATTCAAGCTCAGTGTAACACGATCAGAAAGTTGAAAGCCCAAATCTCTCAATTAAAGGGTCAAACGAACAACATGACAGGCTCCCAAATGCCTCCTCCTTTAGATTCTCAGAAGTCTCAAACGTTTCATCTTCAAAATCTAGTAAATGCTTTACAAAAGGAAAACGAAAGTTTTCTAGAAGAAAATGAAAAGGTTAAACGTCATTTCAATGAGTTATTTGAATCAATTAAAGTCACTCGTAACAAAAACAACGAACAAATAACTTCATTGCGAAAGGAAATTGAGAATCTGAAGAGTCAGGTAAAAGGGAAAATGCCAATGATCAATGGGGAGAATGGTGTATCTAAGTCTCACTCTGGTAATAAATATGCTTTATCTGTGACATATGTCCCCCCTCATCTGAGGAACAACAAACTTGCCATTCAAACATATTTCTCATCCCTTAAGGATTGCCTAGAATGTCTGCATGAGATTGTTGAAGAGGATAAGCTAGAGAAACCACATGATAATGCAATTGGACATGCATGCTTATATGCCAAACGATCTCAAGAAATCTTAGAATGCTTGATCACAATATGCCCAAAGACATTAGGTGAGAGAGTTAACCCTTTGATTCCATGCTCGATGCCTAAGGCCAAATATGATATGCACTCGATTCCCAATGTTTTGAATGTGAACCGTAGTGTACCCTTGAGTAGTTCAGATTCTAGATCTGTCAATGCTAAAAAAGAGAACTCAAGCGTGCCTTCTAGGAGTACAAATCTCAGTACCTCTAGTTTTAAGAGTATGAACCGTAGTACACCTGCATGTAGTTCAGATCCCAGCACATCTAAACAGGTGGTGCAAAGAGTAGTAAAACAAACTAATGTTCCCATTCCCTCTACAGGAGTAATCAGTGACATTAAAGGGAGCAGGTCAAAGTCTCAAGACAATACAAGGAATGATAGGACCTCTCAAGCTAAGAATGTGCACTGGAAGAGAGTAGAAGAACAATCTAGGAACCTTAAGTTTGAATCGAATAAAACGAATCGTGTTGATTCTAGTATTAGCCATAGGCGTACTGTAATTAATTCGAATTCTGATACTATTTGCATACCTTGTACTGATGATTGCTTGAATTATGTTTCTAATCATGGATGTGATGTTAATGTTCTGCCTAATGATGTTAATTGTCCAGTTAATTTTGTTAATGCTAAAATTCATGCTAAAAAGGCTAAAAGGCAAAAGCGAAAGAGAGTTAGAAAACAATGGAAACCCACAGGAAGAACATTCAGCAGAATAGGCTTTTATTGGATACCTGTTGGTCATAAGACTAATCAGATAATGCCCACTAGAAAATGGATGCCTACTGGTAGAACTATTCCCTTAAGAAGTGGTCACACTGTAAATAGGGCTAATACAGACACTAGTATTGCATCTATTCACAATGATTCCATTACCTCATTTTCTGATATGAATGCTTCTATTTCTGATGTGGGTGGTCCAACCATTGTAACTAACCAAATGGAACCCATTCTTGCATGGGGATCCCAATTATCCAGTTATCCATTCTTGTCTGTGTTCAACTGCAGATCGTTCAAATCGTTCTGTGGTACCTGGACTCAGGCTGTTCCAAGCATATGACTGGAGACCGGTCACGGCTCATGAACTTCGTGAGCAAATTCATCGGGACTGTTAGATTTGGTAATGATCATTTCGGTGCTATTATGGGTTATGGAGATTATGTTGTTGGTGATAGTGTCATCTCTAGAGTGTATTATGTAGAAGGTTTAGGTCATAATCTGTTCTCTGTTGGTCAATTCTGTGATTCTGATCTAGAAGTAGCCTTCAGAAAACATACCTGCTTTGTTAGAGATCTTAATGGTAAGGAACTGTTGAAAGGAACTCGTGGCTCAAACCTTTACACCATCTCTATCGATGACATGATGAGGGCTTCTCCAATCTGCTTGTTATCTAAGGCTTCAAAAACAAAGTCATGGTTATGGCATCGTCGTCTCAATCACTTGAACTTCGGCACCATCAACGATCTTTCCAGAAAGGACTTAGTTGTAGGTTTACCTAGACTAAAGTATGAAAAGGATCATCTTTGTTCAGCATGTCAATTGGGAAAAAGCAAGAAGTATGCCCATAAACCCAAACCTACTAACTCCGTCACGGAAGTTCTTCATATGATTCATATGGATTTATGTGGACCAATGAGGGTGCAGAATATCTTTGGGAAGAAATATGTGTTAGTTGTGGTTGATGATTACTCTAGATTCACCTGGGTCAAGTTCTTAAGGACAAAGGATGAAACTGCTGATGTCATCATCAAACTCATCAAACAGCTGCAGGTTCGACTAAACAAAACTGTCAGAATTATCAGAACAGACAATGGAACTGAGTTTGTCAACAAACAACTTAGTGAATTCTATGAAAGCGTTGGAATCAGTCATCAAAGAAGTGTTCCACGAACCCCTCAACAGAACGGTGTAGTTGAAAGACGAAATCGTACTCTTGTTGAAGCTGCTAGAACAATGCTGATCTACTCAAAGGTTCCAATGTTTCTCTGGGCTGAAGCAATTGCCACTGCATGCTACACACAAAATCGTTCCCTGATTCACACTATTCATGGAAAAACTCCATATGAACTCGTCCACAACAGAAAACCTAATCTATCTTTCCTTCGTGTGTGTTGGTGCATTGTGCTATCCAACTAATGAGGGTCAAGACTTAGGCAAACTTAGGGCCAAAGCTGACACTGGAGTATTTGTAGGATATGCATCAAACAAAAAGGGATACCGAATCTACAACAAAAGAACCTGAAATATCATGGAAACAATTCACGTTACGTTTGATGAGCTGACCGGTCAAATGGCTCCTGGACACTCCAGCTCAGGACCCGCACTTCAAAACAGTCCCATTGGTTCATCCCTTGTTCCAAACACCTCTCAAGAAACTCCATATGTACCTCCGTCTGAAGATGATGTAAAGAAATTGTTTGATCCTATGTTTGATGAACTGTATGATGCAATTACTAATGAGGTGCTGATCCCTACAACAGAGGTTGCTCATATTCCAGTGAATGAAGTCAATCCTTCAGTCTCAATATCTTTAAGCCAAGAAGCACCTGCTGCTGATCCTTCAGTCTCATCAACAAATCATCATTCTTCAAATGTACATCATGGAAATGTTTCTGGCATCAATGATGAAGTTAATCCCTTTGCTACTCCTGAAGATGCTCCATTTGAAAACATATTTGCTACTCCTGAATCATCATCAGAACCATCTTCTTCAGGAGACATCGACTCAGCTACCTCAGTTCCTCAACAAATTCCACATGAACACCTCAGAAAATGGACTCACGATCATCCATTAGACAACATCATTGGAAATCCCTCTCGTCCTGTATCAACCCGGAAGCAACTCGCAACCGATGCCTTATGGTGCTTCTTCAACTCCGTACTATCTAAGATCGAACCAAAAGATGTTAAAACTGCTATGAATGAAGATAGCTGGTTCAATGCTATGCAAGATGAAATTCATGAGTTTGATCGTCTTGATGTATGGGAGTTAGTACCTGCTCCAGACTGTGCTATGATTATAGCTCTAAAATGGATTTTCAAAGTAAAACTTGATGAGCATGGTGATGTGTTGAAGAACAAGGCTCGATTAGTTGCTAAAGGATATCGTCAAGAGGAGGGTATAGACTTTGAAGAATCTTTTGCTCCAGTTGCTCGAATCGAGGCAATCAGAATCTTTCTGGCTAATGCTGCTAGTAAGAACATGGTAGTTTATCAGATGGATGTAAAGACGGCATTTCTAAACGGAGATCTTAAAGAAGTCGTCTACGTCAGCCAACCTGAAGGATTTGTGAATCAAGAGCATCCTACTCACGTTTATCGTTTGAAGAAGGCTCTTTACGGTTTAAAGCAAGCTCCAAGGGCATGGTATGATACACTATCAAAGTTTCTTCTATCAACCGGATTCATCAAAGGAGCAGTTGATCCTACATTGTTCACCAGGAAGTCAGGCAAACATTTGATTCATGTTCAAATTTATGTTGATGATATTATTTTTGCCTCGACTGATCCAATGGAATGTGATCGTTTTTCAAATGAAATGAGTTCAAAGTTTCAAATGTCAATGATGGGACAAATGTCATTTTTCTTGGGATTACAAATTTCACAAAGTCCCGGAGGCATTTTCATAAATCAATCTAAATATGCAACAGAGATTTTAAAGAAATTTGGATTTGATTCATGTGACCCTGTTGACACCCCCATGATTGACCGAACCAAACTAGATGAGGACCTCTCAGGGATCATGATTGACCAAACGAAATATCGGAGTATGATTGGATCCCTGATGTATTTCACTGCTAGTAGACCAGACATCTTGTTCTCTGTGTGCATGTGTGCTAGATACCAGGCTAAGCCTACTAAAAAGCACCTTGAAGCAGTTAAACGGGTCTTTCGGTATCTCCAAGGAACCATCAATATGGGACTATGGTATCCGAAGGACACCGGTATGTCACTAACGGCCTATGCAGATGCCGATCATGCAGGTTGTCAAGATACACGTCAAAGTACGTCTGGAGGTGCTCAGTTTTTGGGTGATAAGCTTGTGAGCTGGTCTTCAAAGAAGCAAATGAGTACTTCTATTTCCTCTACAGAGGCTGAATACATAGCCATGTCATCTTGTTGTGCTCAAATCTTATGGATGAGATCTCAATTATCTGACTATGGCTTTGAATTCAACAAAATCCCTCTGTACTGTGATAATAAAAGTGCTATTGCTCTCTCATGCAACAACGTTCAACACTCAAGAGCAAAGCATATCGACATTCGACATCATTTCATCAGGGAACAGGTGGAAAAAGGTGTGGTGGAACTATATTTTGTAAGGTCTGAATATCAGTTAGCAGACATCTTCACCAAAGCTCTTCCAAGAGAACGTTTTGAGTTTATTCTTCCACGACTTGGTTTGAAAAGCCTTCAACCAGAAACTCTCAAACGTCTTCAGGAGGAAGACGAGGAGTAAAGGTCTTTCTTCATCTATCTCTTGTACATATATATTTGAAAATCAAATAGAAAAATATAAAACTTTCAAAATCCATAAAAATTTGAAAAATTCGAAAAATCTTCAAAAAATATTGTCATTTTGTCATGTTTCTCTCGATTCGATAATATCTACGGTCTTGATGTTGTCATTCAAAGAATGACACGGGACTTTAGATGTTGTTCGAATTTATATAAAAAAAAAAAAAAAAAAAAAAAAAAAAAATCAAAAATCAAAAAATATTTTTGGGAGAAAGAGAAACAATGGTTTATTGTCATTTCAGGCAGTAACCCGCTTTTAAAAGAAAGAACAGAGCCATGTTTTACCATGTTTTCAAATTCCATGCTCTGATTCTATAAACATTTATCTGCTGAAAACCAAATGCTTTGAAAAATAACTCGGTCTCTATTTTTGATAATCATCTGGACTTATTTGTCAAAATCTCTATCTCTCAATCAACAACCTATGTCATTGATTGAGGGGGAGAATGATTTCAATTAAATTAAAAAGTTATTTGGCAGTAAATTTTTTTCAAAAGATATACATGCATGTTTTATAAATGGAGTTTAAAGTCTCAAAATCCGATCAATCTCAAATGATTTGATAATTGTGATCGGGGGAGAATGTGTGATTTAAATTAGATTTAAACTGATAATTAGGTAAATGGTTATAAACGGATGTACATGCTATCCTGCCCACATGTGACAAACGATTTCAAATTTTCAATGCACATGTTGAGGGGGAGCATCTATCTTAAACCTTTGATTTGAAAGGTGATCATTCATCCTAATGTGCAGGTTCCCTCTAGTATGTGCAAAACTCTTTTCAAACCTCGAGGCACATATTGAGGGGGAGCGAATTTATGGAAACCTCATCCTTCCCGGAAATGCTATATCTACTTGATTTGATGTGGGAAGTGATGCTGATATCTTTTAGAAAATGGTAATCAAAGAAGTTAATTCTTTCTCTTGCCTCCGTGTGCAAAACATTCTCAAATACTTGATGCACATGTTGAGGGGGAGTTCTCGTTCTAAAAATATTAAAAACAATTCAGGTACAAAATGCTTTGATAATATATCACAAGTATCTGAATTATTTTCAAATGGTTTTCAATTGGATCCAATGGCAGACGAACAATACCAAATAGACCGACCAACTTTACTTTATGTACGGTGATATAAGGATGATAAGGTTAGGTATGTGTTCCCATGATCCGCCAGAACCGGAGAGATCTACCCAGGGACAATCCACTAGTTAGTGTAGAAGTCCTTAGGTATGATGATAAAAAGGAGAAAAATGAGATATGGGAAGAGTGCGGATTAAGACTGAGCTAGTACTGGAATAAACCCAACAAGGTTCTAGCTATGAAGTCTCGGTAAGCACTGAAGGGGTTGAAGAATTAAAAGGAATTGAATGAGAATAGGGTGAAAACAAATAGCCCTCCATTAATTCAACCTTAGGGCAGAAACCGGGTTCACTTCATATGCTACTGATGGTAACATCGGTATTGAAGACAAGACGTCATGGACCCAGTGACGCACTGCACTTCAACTTTCCAAACCACTCAAGTTCCTCTTAAAAGGACTTGTTTCATTCTCACGGGGAACCGACACTATCTATCGACTTTCTCTTAGAGATGGTTGATATTGAAGAAGGAGACCCTCTCCCTAGTCTCCGTTATAGGATCCAAATATGCACATATTGAGTCTAGAGCCACGAGATCATCAATAAATCTCATTAGGACACTTTCAATGAAGACTCTCTGTTTCACACAATGTGGAAAGAGAGATTATATCTTGAGTCCTACGCATTATCCTTGTGGTATTGCCAGAACATCTGAGTGATGTGTTTACATATTCACAATGAAGATGGAAAGCCTTCTGGAGCCAACATCAAACAAGCTCCTGGTAGGTGGCATGTGAGATCTATTATATAGATCAACCATGTGACAACTGAACAGAAACAATGGGGCGATTCAATCTCTTGAATCAATCCTGGTTCAGGTTATGGATTGACGGATACCTTTGAAAAACCTATATTTGTGCTTAAAAACTCTTTTCGTTAGCACATTGACTGTGTACTCATTTTTCAAACCAAAAGGTATTTTTATGATTGATAATTGATTTTCAATAAAACCTTCGTTGTATTGCAAAAACAATTTCTATTGAGCAATACACGATTGTTTTTTCAAATCTCTTTTCATCAATCAGTGGACTTAAAAATTCGCTGGTTCACTTACTCCGTGTTGTCTTCTTTGAGATGTTCCGGTTTGAGAACAGCTAGAACAGCTGCGAAACCCTGTCAAGGAGATTCTTAGGAATCCTACCTGATCACAGGCAGTACTTGTACTGATCAACGGGGAACCGTGGGCCGTGTACCTCAATTCAACGAAAGTGATCAAAGACACTTTCGTGCGATTTATTGCTAACTGTTGTATGCAGGTACACCCGACGTTTGCAGCTGATCAGAATGAAGCGGTCAATCCATAGCCGCATGCTCACATAACACATTCATCTCAAAAGAAATCATGATTAGTGCATCAATGACTCTGATATTTTCACTCCATGCTTCTGCTACGCTGCTGCCAATATCATGAATCAACTAAAGCTTCCGCTACTCTGATGAGAAGATATCATGATCCAGAATGTGAGCATGTCGGTCCCAAAGTCACAACACCACAATGGATGTCTCAGAGATTGTTGATAGCTGATGATCTCAAATGATGGCTCAAAATTATCATCACGTGGATCAGTAAAAGACCTCCACTTGGAATAACCAAACATGCAATGTGAAGAATCAATGACTACGAGCTTAGGAGCAAAGGACTACATCAAGAATGCAAGATCAATTGTTAAATGTTATATCTATTTGTATTCAATGTAATTTTGGTACATAATTGAGGTGACCTCCCTTAGGGGGAGATTGTTAGGAATTAGAAATTCCCGGTATTAAAGAGTCGGTCACCTCAAGTATATGTAATCGTTAGAAAGCTCGTAGTCATAGTTCATTTAAGTTTAGTAGTATTTAGTTAAGTAACACCGTGGAGGACGGACGGGTCTTTACCCACTGTATGCCTGATCCACAGCCCAAAGTGTGGCGTTTTATGTAAGACTATAAATACTCTCTACCTCCCAAGGTAGAGAGTTGGAGCTCATAATAATATCTTTCACTTTCTCTCACTAAGTTCCCTAAACCTCTAACTTTCTCTCTCTAGAATTCCATCTATATGCTACTTTGTGTTATGGTTTGATGTGTATGTGAAAAGTTAATATCTTACATCAGTCCTGATTTGTTTGGCTTTGATGTCATTTTGGTTTTCAATGTTTCCTGAAAAAGGACAAGATGGTTTCAGCAGCTGGACTCTTCTTTATGAGAAAGTAAACCCAAGTGTATCTTGAGTATTCATCTACTATGACTAGGGTATACCTCTCATGATGAATGGAAATTGGACTGATAGGTCCAAAGAGATCCATATGAAGAAAAAGAAGGCAACTTCTTATAGAGAAATTTTGTTTTGTTTTAAAGGATGCTTTGTGATGTTTTCCTTTTTCACAAGCAGAGCAAGGTTTATCCTTTGAAAACACAAGAGATGTGTTAGGATTTAGTAAATCCAGTTATTAAAGAGTCGGTCACCTCAAGTATATGTAATCATTAGAAAGCTCGTAGTCATAGATTATTTAATGTTTAGTAGTATTTGTTAAGTAACACCATGGAGGACGGACGGGTCTTTACCCACTGTATGCCTGATCCACAGCCCGTAGGTGGCGACTTATGTAAGAACTATAAATTCTCTCTACCTTCCAATGTAGAGAGTTGGAGCTCATAATAAGATTTTTCTTTCTCTCACTAAAGTTCCCAACCTTTAACTTTCTCTCTCTAAAACCTCTTGTATACGCCTCTTTGATTATTAGTTTAGTGTGTTTGTGAAATCCAATATGTTACAAATGGTATCAAGAGCCATGGTTAGATCATCTCTTACATATCCTTGGATTTCTAGTGGTTTTTAGATGGTTTTTGAATTTGAAAAAGTTTAGTGGTTTTTGCATCATTTGGTTCATTTCTAGTGTTAAAGTTTAAATTTTGGGTGTACTTTTGTGTTTAGAATCATTGTATGTGCTTGGGTTTTGATTTGGTAAGCTTGAATCACTGTGGTTGAGCTGGTTTTGGATTGAAAAGTGTGTTTTAGAAGTTTTTCTTGGTAGCGACTTGGTTCTCGTAGTGAATTTCATCATAGCGACTTGCTTCAGAAAAAGGTAGCGAGTTGTAGTGCTTTTTGGTAGCGACTTGGTCCTAGCGACTTGTCTATTGAGACAAGCCGACAAATAGTACAACTTAGTAGATTCTCCACTACGGCTAGCGACTTGGCAAAGGTAGCGACTTGCTTTCAACTTTGTTAGTGACTTGTACTTAAGGTTCTTAGCGACTTGGTATTAGCGACTTGGACCTTAGCGAGTTGCTCTTTAGCGACTTGACTGCTTAGCGACTTGGTGCTTAGCGACTTGGTGTTAGCGACTTGGACCGTAGCGAGTTGCTCTTTAGCGACTTGACTGTGTAGCGACTTGGTGCACTAGCGACTTGTTACTTAGTGACTTGGTTGATTTTTGGTTGTAATACGGTTTTCTCTTGATTTAGTAAAATCCCATGAAAGAATCTATTTCCCGGTTTAATCATAGAGTTATAAAATCCCGTGTAATCTGTTAACATGTCTACCAACGTACCTACAATCATCTCCACTATTGCTGAAGATGTTCAAGCAGCTGGTTCAGATACTCGTCCACCCATGCTTGACAGAACTGACTACGACTCTTGGGCACAACGAATCAGATTGTACTGTCTTGGAAAGGAAAACGGAGTCAACATTCTCAAGTCTATTGATGAAGGACCTTATCAGATTGAGACTACAAGAGACTTAATTGATACAGCTGCAGATGGAACAATGATCTATGGAATTGACAGACCAAAGACGTATGATGAGCTCAATGATAAGGAGAAAAAGAGATTCGATGCTGACATTAGGGCTTCTAACATTATACTGCAGGGTCTTCCAAAAGATATCTACAAGCTTATCAATCACAATACTGAAGCCTAGGCTGTTTGGGATAATGTCAAGATGCTTCTCTCAGGTTCTGAATTGACGAAGGAAGACAGAGAATCACAGCTGTATGATGAATTTGAACACTTTAAGATGAATCCAGAAGAAAGTGTCTATGAGTATTACGTGAGATTCCACAAACTTGTGAATGATATTAGGAATATCAAAATGACCATGCCAAATATTCAGCTGAATTCAAAGTTTGTGAACAACATGAATCCTGAATGGCACAAGTTTGTCACATCTGTGAAGCTAACCAAAGGATTGAAGAATACCAACTATGAGCAACTTTATGCATTCCTTCTTCAGAATGAGAGACATGCTATGTTTGAAAAAAGGATTCTTGATCAGTTCAAATCCAACCAGGGAGAAACAAGCTCATCAAATGATTCAACAGCTTTTTACACAAATGTTGGAGTAACCACCAAAGCTTCTCAAGTCATACCCATGGGTAATGGTAATTACAAGCTCATCCCTGATCCAGCATATAAGCCTCCTGACCCAAACACATTCATGGAAAAATTCATCACTCAACTGTCTCTCATGGTTAGTCAAAACATGAACTCTCTCCCACACACCAACAATAACCTCAGAACAGCATCCAACCCACACAATCAAGCTACTGTCAGAGATGGGAAGGTCATGGTGCAACCTGTTCAAGAAAGGAAGTATGAACAGGGAAGAGGTGGAGTTGGTAGAGGATACGTGGCAAATCAGAATCGTGGAAGGAATCCAAATCAGGGTCAAGCTAAGCCAATTAAGTGCTACAACTGTGGTGGTGATGGACACATAGCAAGGAACTGCACTTCTCCAAAACGCCCTCAAAATGCAGAGTACTTCAAAGATAAGATGTTACTTGTGCAAGCTCAGGATAATGGAGTTGTGTTGGATGAAGAGGAGCTATTGTTTCTTGCTGAGGTCAATGGCAAGACATATGATGCAGATGTGGATGAGCAGCCAATTCAGGAGATAGATCATAATCATCAGAATGCCTTTCAAGTTGCAGACTGTGATGCATACGACTCTGACGTCGATGATGAACCTACTGCACAAACAATTTTCATGGCTAGCATTTCTCCAATGGTCTCTCCAAAGGTCCCCTCACCACAGCAAGCTAGTCCATCCAAAGAATCAATCATCTCAGAGGTATTAAAACTATACGATGATGTTGATGAGCAAAAGATACATGACAAAGTACAATCAAATGAAACTTTTGAGTCAGATATTGAAAATATGGGTAATATCAATGTTGTCCCATATGATCAAGATGTGAAACAAAGTGAAAGTGAGACTGTACCAAGTGATGCATCTTCTGCAGTAAATGATAACTATGTTTTTGATGAATACACTGCATGTGCCCCTGATGATTCTGTTGTTTGTGAACTGAATGCCTATAAAGAACAAGTAGCTATTTATGAACAACGTGCTAAGTTTGAGTTAACCACTCGTGAGCAGGAAATGGATGACCAAATGCGTACAACTATTAGAAAAAGTAAGTTTAGAGAAGAAGTATTAAAACAAGAGTTAAACTCCTTACAAGAAAAGCTTTCTAAAACTGCTAAGCAAAAACAAGAACTTCAAGAAAATGTTAAAATGCTTAAGCAAGAATTCAGTGCTAAGGAATCAAAACTTTTGAATGATTTTTCTAATCTAAAAACCTTGAAAAACAAGCTTGAAAATAAGTTGTACGTACAAGGGAATACCATTCAGACTGCTCACATGATCACTAAGCATAGAGTTCTTAGCGATAAGCTTAGTATCCCCATTATTAAGGAATCCAACCCTGAGTATGGTAAGATAGCAAAAGCTGCTCAAAATATAATCTATGATGGCAATGAGATTCTTAAACCTAGACAGAAACCTAGTTGCATTGAGTGCACTGAGGAAGATAGAAAACTAGATGATGCATCTAGGGAGAAAATGAATAAGAAGCTTAACGATCCTGCATGTAAAGAGAATAACATAACAATCAAACACCATGATTACACTAAGGAAAATTGGATATCCTTAAACATGTTTAAGCCTCAAACTCAATTAACCCCTGAACAGATCTTTTGGAAGAAAGACATGGATAAGCTAAAAGTTAATGTACTTGTTGAAACTAACACTCCCCTTAGGAAAATGCCTGTAGCTACTGTGTATCCTCCAAATACACCAATGCATCTAGTTCCTAGATCTATTGCCACTAATAGCAAGACCTTAATCAACCTATATGTTGTTTATCAGCTGTTTGTTGATTTTGAGAAAACGTGTAACAGGAGAATCACACCTACTGGGATAACTGAGGGGGAAAGGGGTTTTGAGTAAACAAAAGAATGTTATTTAACTGAGGTCATGCCTTTCTTCAAACAATTAAAAGGTCAATTTGAGAGTCTTCAAAAGGGATAAATTCATATATTAAAGAAATGGAAAAGGAATTTGATGCAATGATAGTTGAAGTCAATGATTATGAACAGGAACTCAAATATAATGAGGTTGGAAGAAAGAACTTGCACATCTTAAATGAGAATTTGATTTCGAGTTGTGTTGCTCAAGATGTGTTTTATACTGTTACTAAGCACTCTATTACTGCCCCTCGATTTCATGAATTATCTATTGCATTGAAAGTTTCCCATGATCGTGTCATTGAGCTTGAAAACAAAAACTCATAACTAAGTGAGAAAATTGATCAGGATGATCACGATAATTTGGTAAAACATCTTTCTAAACTAGAAGTTGAACATTTTGATTTACAATTAAAATATCAACATCTTAAAGAAAATGTCAATACCTCAAATATCAAGACATCCTCAGATGTTCCAGAGTTTGATGCAGTTTTTCAGATAAACAAATGTGACGAACAGATTCAAGCTCATTGTAACACGATCAGAAAGTTGAAAGCCCAAATCTCTCAATTAAAGGGTGAAAAGAACAATGTGACTGGCTCCCAAATGCCTCCTCCTTTAGATTCTCAGTATTCTCAAACTTTTCATCTTCAAAACTTAGTTAATGCTTTACAAAAAGAAAACGAGAGTTTTCTAGAAGAAAATGAAAAAGTTAAATGACACTTTAAAGAGTTACATGATTCAATTAAAGTCACTCGTGACAAAAACAATGAAAAAATAACGTCTTTACAAAAAGAAATTGAGAATCTGAGAAGTCAGGAAAAAGGGAAACTGCCACTTGTTTTTAATGAGAATGTTGCATCAATGTCATCCTCAGATTGCAAATACACTGTGACTGTTAAATACATTCCTCCTCATCTTAGGAATAATGAACCTATGTTTCACAACTATTGTGCTCACCTTAAGGATAGTCTAGAATGTCTCCGTGAGATCGTGGAAGAGGATTTCTTAAATAAGCCTCTTGATAGAGAAATTAGGTTTGCTTGCATTCAGGCCAAACGATCTCAAGAGCTGCTAGAATATTTAATAGCAACATGTCCTAAATCCTCAGGTGCGAAAGGTAAAGCTGTGATGCCTTGTTCTATGCCTAGTGCCAAGCATACAAATCATTATATGCCCAGTTTTAAGAAAGTGAACACTAATGTGCCTTCAAGTAGTTCAGATCCCTTCACGTCTAGTTCAGGAATGCAAAAAGTAGATCAACCAACTAATGTTCCCATAATTCCCTCTACAAGAGTAATCAGTGACATTAAAGCAAGCGGGTCAAAGCCTCCAGGCAATACCAAGCAAGATAGGACCTCGCAAGCTAAGAATGTGCATTGGAAGAAAGTAAAAGACCAACCTAGGAACTTTAAGTTTGTGTTGAATAAGACGAATCGTGTTGATTCTAGTGTTAGCTCTAAGCGTACTCTAATTAATACGAATTCTGCTACTTTTGGCAAAACATGTAATGATGATTGCGTAGTTTCTGTTACTAATCTTGAATGTGGTGTAAATGATTTGTCTAATGTTGTTAAATGCCCAGTTAAAACTGTTAATGCTAAAAATCAAGCTAAGAAGGCTAAAAGGCAAAGGCGAAAGAAATTTAGAAAACAGTGGAAACTCACAGGAAGGAAACTTAGTAATATAGGGTATCAATGGATACCTACTGGGCATAAGGTTAATGAGTTTTGCCCTAAATTTTCTAAGTCAATGCCCACTAGAAAATGGATGCCTACTGGTAGAACTAATCCCTTAAGAAGTGAACATACTTTGAACAGGTCAAATATGGACACTAGCACTACATCTATTTCTAATGAGTCCATTGTTTCTACCTCTGATGTGGGTGTTCCAATCACTGTTACTAACCAAATGGAACCCATTCTTGCATGGGGATCCCAATTATCCAGTTATCCATTCTTGTCTGTGTTCAACTGCAGATCGTTCAAATCATTCTGTGGTACCTGGATTCAGGCTGTTCCAAGCATATGACTGGAGACCGGTCACGGCTCATGAACTTCGTGAGCAAATTCATCGGAACTGTGAGATTCGGAAACGATCATTTTGGTGCTATTATGGGTCATGGAGATTACGTGGTTGGAGATAGTGTGATTTCCAGGGTATATTATGTTGAAGGTCTTGGACATAATCTATTTTCTGTCGGACAATTTTGTGACTCAGATTTAGAAGTGGCCTTCAGAAAACATACTTGCTTTGTTAGAGAACTTGATGGTGTGGAACTTCTCAGAGGAACTCGTGGTTCAAACCTATACACCATCTCTATCAAAGATATGATGAAATCTTCACCCATCTGCTTGCTGTCAAAGGCTTCCAAAACTAAGTCATGGCTATGGCGCCGTCGTCTCAATCACTTGAACTTTGGTACCATAAACAATCTTTCCAGAAAGGACTTAGTAAGAGGATTACCCAGATTAAAGTATGAAAAAGATAATCTTTGTTCAGCTTGCCAATTGGAAAAAGCACAAACCAAAACCCACAAACCAAAACCCACAAACTCAGTAATGGAAGTTCTTCATACCCTTCATATGGATCTATGCGGACCAATGAGAGTGCAAATGATAAATGGGAAGAAATACATTCTAGTAGTTGTTGATGACTACTCTCGATTTACTTGGGTAAAGTTTTTGAGGACAAAGGATGAAACTCCAGATGTCATCATCAAACTTATCAAACAGCTTCTGGTTCGACTCAACAATATTGTTAGAATTGTTCGAACAGACAATGGCATAGAGTTCGTTAACAAAGACTTAATTAAGTTTTATGAAAGTGTTGGAATCAGTCATCAAAGAAGTGTTCCACGAACTCCTCAACAGAACGGTGTAGTTGAAAGACGAAATCGAACTCTTGTGGAAGCTGCAAGAACAATGCTAATTTATGCAAAGGTTCCATTGTTTCTATGGGCTGAAGCCATTGCCACTGCTTGCTACACCCAAAATCGTTCCCTTATTCACACATCTCATGGAAAAACTCCATATGAACTTGTCCATAAACGAAAACATGATCTATCCTACCTTCATGTGTTTGGTGCTTTATGTTACCCAACTAATGATGGTCAAGATTTAGGTAAACTAAAAGCTAAAGCGGACATTGGAGTATTTGTATGTTATGCACCAAACAGAAAAGGATACCGAATCTACAACAAGAGAACCTGAAATATCATGGAAACAATTCACGTTACATTCGATGAGCTGACCAGTCAAATGGCTGCAGGACAATCCAGTTCAGGACCCGCATTTCAACCTTTATCCAGTAGTCCTATCAGTTCTACTCTTGTGTCTAATCCCTCACCAGCAACTCCTTATGTACCTCCTTCTGAAGATGATTTGAAGAAATTATTTGATCCAATGCTTAATGAACACTATGAGCCAAGTGCTAATGATATGTTAGTTCCATCAACAGAGGCTGCCTCTATCTCTGTCAATGAAGTTAACTCTTCAGTTTCAATGTCATTAAGACAATAAGCGCCTTCTGCTGATCACTCTGTCTCATCAACAAATCATCAATCATCGAGTGTACACAATGGAAATGTTGCTGCTGTTACAGATGATGGAAACGCTTTTGCTCCTCCAGAAGATGAACCCTTTGAGAACATACTTGCTCCTGAATCATCATCAGAACCATCTTCTTCAGGAGATATCAACTCTGCTACTTCAGTTCCTCAACAGTAACCACATGAACACCTTAGAAAATGGACACATGATCATCCATTGGACAACATCATTGGAAACCTTTCTCGTCCAGTATCCACAAAGAAACAACTTGCAACCGATGCCTTATGGTGCTTCTTCAACTCCGTGCTCTCTAAGATCGAACCAAAAGACGTGAAAACTGCCATGAATGAAGACAGCTGGTTCAATGCCATGCAAGAACAAATTCATGAGTTTGATCGACTAGATGTATGGGAATTAGTACATGCTCCAGATTGTGCAATGATCATTGCTCTAATGTGGATCTTCAAAGTAAAACTTGATGAGCATGGTGATGTTTTAAAGATCAAGGCTCGATTGGTTGCAAAAGGATACCGTCAAGAGGAGGGTATTGACTTTGAAGAATCATTTGCTCCAGTTGCTCGTATCGAATCAATCAGAATCTTCTTGGCTAATGCTGCAAGTAAGAACATGGTAGTCTATCAGATGGATGTAAAGATGGCTTTTCTTAACGGAGATCTTAAAGAAGTCGTATACGTCAGCCAACCTGAAGGCTTTGTGAATCCAGAGCATCCTAATCACGTCTATCGTTTGAAGAAGGCTCTGTATGGTTTGAAGCAAGCTCCAAGGGCTTGGTATGATACACTATCAAAGTTTCTTCTATCTACTGGATTCAGCAAAGGAGCAGTTGATCCGACATTGTTCACCAGAAAGTCAGGCAAACATTTAATTCACGTTCAAATATACGTTGATGATATCATTTTTGCCTCTACTGACCCCAATGAATGTGACCATTTTTCAAGTGAAATGGGTTCTAAATTTCAAATGTCAATGATGGGACAAATGCCATTTTTCTTGGGATTACAAATTTCACAAAGTCCCGAAGGCATTTTTATAAATCAATCTAAATATGCAAATGAGATTTTAAAGAAATTTGGATTTGATTCTAGTGACCCTGTTGACACTCCCATGATTGAGCGTACTAAACTGGATGAGGACCACTCAGGGATCATGGTAGACCAAACGAAATATCGTAGTATGATTGGATCCCTGATGTACCTCACAACCAGTAGACCAGACATTATGTTCGCTGTTTGCATGTGTGCTAGATATCAGGCTAAGCCTACCAAAAGGCACCTTGAAGCGGTTAAACGGGTCTTTCGGTATCTCCAAGGAACCATCAATATGGGACTTTGGTACCCGAAGGACACCGGTATGTCACTAACAGCCTATGCAGATGCTGATCATGCAGGATGTCAAGATACACGTCGAAGTACGTCTGGAGGTGCTTAGTTTTTGGGTGATAAGCTTGTGAGCTGGTCTTCAAAGAAGCAAATGAGTACTTCTATTTCCTCTACAGAGGCTGAATACATAGCCATGTCATCTTGTTGTGCTCAAATCCTATGGATGAGATCTCAATTATCTGACTATGGCTTTGAATTCAACAAAATCCCTCTGTACTGTGATAATAAAAGTGCTATTGCTCTCTCATGCAAAAACGTACAACACTCAAGAGCAAAGCACATCGACATTCGACATCATTTCATCAGGGAGCAAGTAGAAAGCGGTGTGGTGGAACTCTATTTTGTTAGGACTGAATATCAGTTCGCAGACATCTTCACCAAAGCTCTTCCTAGAGAACGTTTTGAGTTTATCCTCCCACGACTTGGTCTAAAAAGTATACAACCGGAAACACTAAAACGTCTTCAAGAGGAAGACGAGGAGTAAAGGTCTTTCTTCATCCATCTCTTGTAAATATCTTTTCGAAAAGCAAAATACAGAATTACAAAACCTTCAAAAAGCAAATAGAAAAATATAAAACTTTCAAAAATCCATAAAAATTTGAAAAATCTTGAAAAATTCCAAAAAATATTGTCGTTTCGATAGATATCTACGATCTTTGTGCTGTCATTCAAAGAATGACACGGGACTTAAGGTGTTGTTCGAAAGTTCAAAAAAAAAATCAAAAATCAAAAAATCAAAAATATTTTTGGGATAAAGTGAAAAAATGGTTTATTGTCATTTCAGGCAATAACCCGCTTTTCATAGAAAGAACAGAGCCATGTTTTATCTTGTTTTTCAAAACTCATGCTCTGATTATATAAACAATTACTTACTATCTAATGAAAACTAATTGCTTTGAAAAATAACTCGGACTCTATTTTTGAAATCATCTGGACTTAACGTTTGTCAAAAATATCTATCTCTCAATCAACAACTTATGTCATTGATTGAGGGGGAGAATGATTTCAATTAAATCAAAAGGTTATTTGTCATACAATTGTTTTCGAAAGATAATCATGCATGTTTAATCAATGGAGTTTAAAGTCTCATAATCCGATCCTTATCAGTTAAAATGTTTGCATAATCAAGTCACAATTCTCCTCAAAAGCTTTCAAAATCAATTTAAATTTACAGAGATCACAAATCTCTAATGATTAGAAAATTATGATCGAGGGAGAATTTGTGATTTAAATTGGATTTAAACTGATGATTTAATAAATGGTTTCACAAGTGTTTTGCAAGCATTCCTCCCCACATGTGCCAAACGATTTCAAATTCTCCATGCACATGTTGAGGGGGAGCAACTTTTAAACCATAAAGAATTGAAATGTGATTGATTTGTCTCTAAGTGCAGGTTCCTTCTAATATGTGCAAAACTCTTTAAAACCTTGAGGCACATATTAAGGGGGAGCAAAATCGTGAAAACCTCATCCTTCCCCAAATATGCTTTATATACTTGATTTAATCAGGGAAGTGATGTTGATATCTTTTAGAAAATGATATTCAAAGAAGTTAATTCTTCCTCTTGCCTCCGTGTGCTAAAACGATTTCTAATACATGATGCACATGTTGAGGGGGAGCTCTTTTTCTAAAAATATCAAAAACAATTCAGGTACAAAATGCTTTGAAAAAATATCACAAGTATTTGGATTGATTTTCAAATGGTTTTCAATTGGTTCCAATGGCAGATGAACAATACCAAATAGACCGACCAAATTTACTTTATGTATGGTGATATAAGGATGGTTAGGTTAGGTACTCATTCCCATGATCCGCCAGAACCGGAGGGATCTACCTAGGGACAATCCACTAGATAGTGTAGAAGTCCTTAGGTATGATGAAAAAAAAGGAGAAATGAGATATGGGTAGAGTGCTGACTAAGACTGAACTAGTACTGGAATAAACCCAACAAGGTTCTAGTTATGAAGTCTTGGTAAGCACTGAAGGGGTTGAAGAATGAAAAAGAATTGAATGAGAAAAGGGTGAAAATAAATAGCCCTCCAATTATTCAACCTTAGGGCAGATACCGGGTTCAATTCATATGCTACTGATGGTTACCAAGGTAACATCGGTATTGAAGACAAGACGTCATGGACCCAGTGACGCACTGCACTTCAACTTCCCAAACCACTCAAGTTCCTCTTAAAAGGACTTGTTTCATTCTCACGGGGAACCGACATTATCTATCGATTTTCTCTTAGAGATTGTTGATATTGAAGAAGGAGACCCTCTCCCTAGTCTCCGAAATAGGATCCAAATATGCACAACTGAGTCTAGAGCCACGAGATCATATAAAAATCTCATTAGGACACTGTCTATGAAGACTCTCTGTTTCACACAATGTGGAAAGAGAGATTATATCTTATGAGTCCTACGCATTATCCATGTGGTATTGCCAGAACATCTGAGTGATATGCAAACATATTCACAATGAAGATGGAAAGCATTCTAGAGCCAACATCAAACAAGCTCCTGGTGGGTGGCATGTGAGATCTATCCAATAGATCAACCATGTGACAACTGAACAAAAACAATGGGGCGAATCAATCTTTTGAATCAATCCTGGTTCAGGTTATGGATTGACGGATACCTTTGAAAAACCGGTCGTTGTGCTTAAAAACTCTTTTCTTTAGCACATCGACTGTGTACAAATATCTCAAAATAAAAGGTGTTTATGATTGATAATTGATTTACATTAAAACCTTCGTTGTATTGCAAAAACAATTTCTATTGAGCGATACACGATTGTTTTTCAAATCTATTTTCATCAATCAGTGAATCTCTATTCGCTGGTTCACTCACTCCGTGTTGTCTTCTTTGAGATGTTCCGGTTTGAGAATAGCTAGAGCAGCTGCGAAACCCTGTCAAGGAAATTCTTCGGAATGTTACCTAATCACAGGCAGTACTTGTACTGATCAACGAGGAACCGTGGGCCGTGTACCTCAATTCAACGAAAGTGATCAAAGACACTTTCATGCACTTTATTGCTAACTGTTGTATGCAGGTACGCCCGACGTTTGCAGCTGATCAGAATGAAGCAGTCAATCCATAGCTGCATGCCCACACAACACATTCATTTCTAAAGAAATCATGATTAGTGCATCAATGACTCTGATATTTTCACTCCATGCTTCTGCTACGCTGCTGCCAATATCATGAATCAACGAAAGCTTTCGCTACTCTGATGAGAATATATCATGATCCAGAATGTGAGCATGTCGGTCCATAAGTCACAACATCACATAATACCAACACCACAATGGAAGAGTCATAGATTTATGATAGCTGATGATCTCAAAAGCTGGCTCAAAACTCATTATCACGTGGATCAGTTAAAGACCTCCACATTGATTATTCAAACATGCAATAATGAAGAATCAATGTCTACGAGCTCTTGATCAAAGAACTACATCAAGAATACAAGAACAATTTTAATGTAATATCTGTTTGTGTTCAATGTAATTTTGAGGTGATCTTGAGGTGACCTCCCTTAGGGGGAGATTGTTAGGATTTAGTAAATCCAGTTATTAAAGAGTCGGTCACCTCAAGTATATGTAATCATTAGAAAGCTCATAGTCCTAGATTAGTTAATGTTTAGTAGTATTTGTTAAGTAACACCGTGGAGGACGGACGGGTCTTTACCCACTGTATGCCTGATCTACAGCCCGTAGGTGGTGACTTATGTAAGAACTATAAATACTCTCTACCTTCCAAGGTAGAGAGTTGGAGCTCATAATAAGATTTTTCTTTCTCTCACTAAAGTTCCCAACCTCGAACTTTCTCTCTCTAAAACCTCTTATATACGCCTCTTTGATTATTAGTTTAGTGTGTTTGTGAAATCCAATATGTTACAAGATGGTAGGCCAAGGACTTTGTTTTATTTAGCAAGGTTGTTTATGTTTTTAAAGTTTAAATAGGAGAGTATTTTATGCCAAAGCCAATTCATAGTCTCAGTAGCTTTAGCAAACATACAAGTTTTATTTTGATTTAGTGTTGACATGTCCAATACATAAAAATCCTCTCTTCTAGGGGCTATAAGAACAATTTCTTTGTTATGATTGAAGATTGTGCCTTGCCTATCATCAAACTGAACAATGTACTTAGCATCAGATAGTTGACTGACACTTATCAAAATGTACTTAATACCATTTACAAAAGAAATTCTAGTAAAAACTATTAAACTACAGTTTACTGAACCATAACCTTCAGTGGTACATGATGAATTATCCGCAAATACAACCTTTGATCCTGGCTCTTCCATATATTTGTGCAAATATTCTTTCAAACCAGTCATACTCCTTGAGCATCCACTGTCTAGATGCCAAACAGGCTCCCTGGCATGTCTCTACAAAAATAGTAAACTAGGTTAGTTTTTCTCGTGAACCCACTTTCTGGTGGGTTTAGCTTTGTAGGTCTTTTTAAATCTTTCAACATATTCATGGTCAGTGGTTGAGTGGACAGTGCCTCCACATGCATTGCATTTGAAGTTAGAAGAGGACTCATTTGATTGAGAGGATTCAGTGGCAAATCCTCCTCTGGCATGGATAATCATGTCATGTCCCGAGGTTTCATGGGTTGGGTCACTACAAATATCACAACAAGGATACATTAGAGAGTCATGAGTATGATGGTCAATGAATCCACAATATGTACAGGGTGGAAAAGGCTTAGCCTTTTGTCTAAGTGCTTGCTTGGAAGATGAAGCATACTGAAAGGGTTAAGCCTTGTAGTTTGCTAGTGCACTCAGGGATACGGTGTGAGATTTGTGATCTGAGGTTTTGTGATCTTCTTTGTGGAAAACTAGAAGGGGAGGGGGGTTGAATAGTTTTACCAATTAAAAACTTCATTTTAAAATATTTAGATCGACTTATATCAATCTATTTTGATGTGTATGTTGGACATTGATAGATAGATATATAAATTTGTAATGAAAGATAAAGAGTAAGAAGCATATAACCACGAAACGATTATTTATAGTGGTTCGGCTACAAGGACACCTTTCTTGCCCTAAACCACTCCCCGAGTCACCTACTTGAGAGTTCGTAATCACTACACGACACCAGCTCCTTATGGGGGAGAAGCCTTCACAACATCGCCTACTCTTTTTCCGTTACTAGGCTAACCACCGGGTTCTTCCACAATGTAGAACCACACCTATCACAACGTCGCCTACCCTTTATCCGATATTAGGCTAAGTACCGAGTTCCATTACAATGGAGGAACTACTACCCAACACTACACAACACCTAACCCCAAAGGAGACCAACTCCTTATTACAACACCATCAAGGATATCAATATCCTTGGATACAACCTATCTCTATTTTGTATATCGATGGACCTCATCGAGTATACAACCTTGGCATCCTTCACTAATGCCACTTGACTTGACTTCTAGGCATCTTTCACTAATGCCCTTGACACGGACGTTTGGCACCTTTCACTAATGCCTTCGTCTTGACTCCTTTATCATTCTTCACTAATGCTTATGACACGGACGTTTAGCACCTTTCACTAATGCTTTCGTCTTGACTCTTTTGGCATCCTTCACTAATGCCTTGGACACAACACTTCTATTGGCGGAGAAAGAAGTATCAACAAGAGAACCTCAGTAGTCTTGATGATGACGAAGCATGGAAACTCAAGGACTTGAGCTTGCTCGACTTCAAGAGGTGGTGATATCACCTTTAAGAGGAACCTAGAGAATCACACTAAAATAAAAGACAAACTACATAGATTGATCCTTAGGATCTGAGATTAGAAGGTTACAATACTTGGGGAAAGTATGTGTGGGAGTAGCAACCCAAAAGGAAGAAATGGCTCACTATTTATAGAAGAAATTTAGCTACTGTTCCATGGATCCGTCCAGTGTAATACTGGGGATCCGTGGGACGCTCCCTTTTGCCCATGGGTTTTGGGTCATGGGTCATGGGTTATGGATCAAGGGTATCCAAGTAGATACAAGGTATCTACAAGATGCAATGCATCTAGTCCATGGGTCATGGGTTAAAACCATGGGTCATGGATAATATCCATATATGACTTAATCATGATGTCATGCAATGGGTTATGGGTCATGCTCTATGGGTATGGGTCATGGACTTTGGGTTATAACCAACTACATTCAATGTATTTGGTCAATGGGTCAAGTACTTAAATTTCTACCCATTTATATTTACCCATTATAATACATACTAGTTATGTATATATTTACCCAATATGTAAACATTAGTTGTTGTACATATGTATTACTTAAAACATAAAATCACTTATACTTTTTTTAGTGTTTTATGTGAAAACGTAAGTGTGATAGAAAACTATTGGCTCGAACCATTTACGTATTTTATTTGTTTCGTTAAAATGATTTTACGTTTGTTATCCACAAAATATTAGAAGATCGTAAAATATAAACAAACGTTTTTACGGCTTATTTGTATTAACAATCTCCCCCTTTTAATACGGTTGTCTGATAACAGAATTCAGCAATAGTGATGTAACAAAAAAATGTTAACATCAAAGTGAGATATGTATTCAAGCAACAAACATATACTCAAAGCAATAGGGCATATAAACTATAATTAAATAAAGCATAAGAGATGATCTACAAATCTCTAAAAACTAAGAGAATGATTTAGCCATGTAATACATATTCTACTAATACTAATATGTGACCAAAACTTAAAAAGCAACAATGTGCTTGAGTCTATGAGTAGACTTGTTGATTTGGTCCAATCTTTTAAGAAGATGATTAAACATGAAATGGGATACCTAAACGATCTAAGTTAAGTTTCAGGCTAGGACACCATTTTAATCCTTAGGCTCATGGTTGTTTGGGTTTGTTGACCTCATCGAAACGTTCGAGGAGGTGATAAAACATGAAACGTATACGTAGTTCATGTATCAACCCTTCAACGTGTTGACAATGATAGCAATCCTTGTCTTGGTTTTGAAAAGGTGGTGGTAAAGATGGAGCGACTTGATGTGGAGGTTCAAGTGAAGAAGTTTGGGGATCCTCAAATGAAGGGGGGATTGGTGGAGGCACATTAAGTGGTGGCTCAACAAGGGTTGATGGTGGAGGTAGAGAAGTGTCAACTTCCATGTGGTCGGGTGGTTGACTTTATAATCCAAAATGGACCATTAGAGGGAAATGGAGAAATGGACATCGGTGCAAGTGTTGATTCAACACCTTGGTTTTGTTGTACAATCTTCTCTATTGAAGAGTGTGTCGGTAATGGTGGTGTATGAGATAGCCTAGAGGGTAAGTCCTCTAAGTTGTAGGAATGTGGAGATGATTGTGAGGTGGTAAATTATATTTTAGTGGGAACAATCCTCTTGGGGAATGGTTTGATAGGTTAAGTTGGTGGAGGAGAGATCCTAGCATTTGTGGATTTAACCGTAGATGATTCGGCTGAGGAAATTTTGTGTACAATATGAGCAAGAGTCTTGGGTGGTTCTTGGGTGGATGAGTTAGCACTAGGAGCTTTCCTCATGATGAAATGACTAAGGAGAAGGTTTCTAAATGCTGAGAATTATGTTGTGGTTGATGACTAATAGATTCTAACAAGATGACTTATAAAGGGAAGGATTTGGCAAGTGCATTCAAGACTTAAGCCACTAAGATCTTTTGGAATGTGATGATTAGCATGCATAAGAGTCAACTTCAGAGTTGTACTGATCTAGGGACTTCATTAAGATGAGGTGGAGTGTTCAAGTTAGCAACGTGAACAAGAAATGATTGTTTGAGCTAGACTTGACATGAATCTGTCACCCGGATCCCACGGTTCCCTCCAATGAGGGATCCGTCTAGGCTAATCCTAGGGATCCGGCTATCATCAGCAAAGAAAAAGAAAATGATGTTTGTGAAGTATAACACCTATACTTCCTTGAGTGTTTCAGTCTTCCTAAGTGTCATAAATGAAAGAGTACTTAAATGATCAAGGGCAATGAGTGATGTAGCTAATGATTGCCTTTTATGGAAGGAAAATGGGGCTTTATGATCACCAATGAGTGTTCAAGGATGACACTAGGAATTTTGATAGTGTCAAGTCATAATAAATGATCCTAGAGATCAGATGTAAACTTGAGATAAAATTTGGAAAATCTTCAAAAAATACAAAAATTGAAAAATTAGTTTTTGACCCATTTTGAGATAAGGATGACTAAAATCAATTTCCTAAAATTGATAAAGATATCCACCTGAGTGTTTTGAGATGTGAAAAACAATGTGTGAGTATTGAAGCGGAAATATGGTGAGTTTTGATGAGTTGATAAATCAAAAACACTTTGAATTTGATCCTAAGTTAGCTATGGGTGAGTGTGAAGCTTTCTAAGCTTCAAGAAGACTTAAGTGGTTCTAAGGCCTAATGTCTAGCTAGTGTGAAGTGATCTAGTGAGCTGTTTTGATGTGTGGGATTTTGCATTGTTCATCTGTCATTACAGATCCCACGGTTCCCTCAAAGGAGGGATCCGTCTAGTACAATCTTAGGGATCCGGCAACTGCAGATCAGAAACATCACAGAAAGAAATGCAGTTTATGCACCATACTATGTATACTAATTTCTATTAAACTCTACTCCAAGGAACAACAAAATAAGAATGTTATCACATAAATCATATCATAGATAAGAGTAGTAATGACAATATCCAAAACAAAACAAACTAGTGTGCTTCAAGAACATAAGCATTCATACATAAACCAAATGTCTAAAAACATAATCCTAATGTCTCTTTCGTCAATCCTTTCTTTTCCTCTTTCCCGACTTCATGACGTAGTTAGCTAGGCATTGGAACATACCCTTTATTTGTTTAAATTCCGCGGTCTCGTTTGGAAGAGTTGGAAGTTGTTGATAGTAGGCAATGGGGTCCAAGTCGACGTTGGCTTCGGGGTTGACATTTTATTCTTCTTCGTCCGAGGAGTCCGGGAGAGCCTTAGGTTTTCTTCCATTAACTATGAACCGTTTAGAGGGTTGTTTGGTAAGAGGTACCATGACGTGATCGGAGAGGAAATGATCATCATTGATTAGAGATGGTTGCATTGTACTAACATACTCACGGAGTCGTGTTAGGAGCATACCATACGGAAGTACCATGTTGGCAACTTTGAATACCCCAGCCATTCTCTTCACAATGTAATAGGTGAGATTAAATGGCTTTTGGTGAATAAGGGAATAAATCATTTGCACGAGACATGCATTTGGATGGTCTTTGTTTCCGACCAAGCTAATGACATTTTCCCTAAGAATTTCTTCCCATTTTCTAAAAATGGGGTGCATTTTGAAGAGTTCCATTTGAAAGGGATCACGGTAAATGAGCTCTTTGTTTCGGTTGAAACGAGATTGGTCGAATCTAACTTTGAAAATAGTGTCTCGAACGGTTGCGTGTTCATCAAGAGGAGTATGGTAGATTGGTTTGGAATCAAGAGCAAAATATTGAGCGGATATTGCCCAATCTTGAGAGTACATATGATACGCTTACACAGCGCGTTCGGGGTCAAAGGAACTTCCTTTTCGTCCAGAAAGTTTTTCAACACCCTAGGCAGTGAACCTAATCGTTGTAGTGTAGTATTAGGGTAAGCCACGGGAATTGATATCGTTCTCTAGGGGAATAGGAATGCTAGTGAGAAGTTACTATGCTAAGGTTGGGGTTGAGGAAGATTATTTTTTTTATCTTTTTATGTTTTTTAGGAATGGAAAGGTACGAATCTCGGGGTTTGGATTTGGGGGTTTGGTATTTCTACCGATTACTTCTACTTATCTAATTATCTAATTAACTAAGGTAGTGTAGTCTATGTCTATTGTTGTGAGCTCGTATGATGATTAAAAATGTATTTTCTTAGGCTTTATTACTCCCTAGTTATCTCCTATTGATGGTTGAATTGTCACGTCCTTATTCTTAATCGCGTTGTGTCTCTAAGGTCATAGGGTATGCGTTTATCCCTAACTCTTTGAAGCTACCAAAGGTTAATGACTACAAAATCTCTAGGATTTATAAACTTTAACTCTAAGGTATTCTTTGGATGTATAGCCTACAATTACTCTAGGTGATTATAAATTAAGGTTCAACAAAGATTAATCAAGCATTAACAACACAACAATACTAGGTCAATCACAATTAAGATAAGAGACAACCAATCAATATTCAATAATAAAGTTTCATATTACCTAAGCAAACACACAAGAAAATTAGCCGGACATAGGGAACATGCAAGCATACACACAATCAATTGAAGACATAATTAAATTAATGAAGTAAAACACTTATCTTGATGTAAGATAGGGTATGGAACCCTAAAATACTGTATAAGATAGCCTTGGTTCGGTTTAGGTTTTTACTCCATAAAACTACACACCGAAAACTAAAAAAAATCGGTTTCTATATATAAGGTTACAACTGCGACGGCGTCACCCTTTAACTTTTGACGTCGTCGGGTCGCCGTCATTAGGGTTTCGTCTTGGCCACGTTATCATTGTGACGGCGTCACCTTATGTCTGTGACGCCATCGCCTTGAGTCTCTGATGCCGTCTGGATCAAATCTAGGCCGTCTGAGCTGCGACGCCCTACTCTTTTAAAACCTGATGCCGTCACTTGTAAATAAGCAATTTGGCTACTGAGTCGTCACAAAAATAGTTCCGACGGCATCACAAGTATAACCTGATGCCGTCCCCTTCAGTTTCAGCAGCTTGAGTGTCTCGATTCTTGACTTTGGCCATTTTCTTCGTATATTCGCGCCGTTTCGTCCGAATAAGTATCATTCCAGCAATTTGCCTTCAAGATACCTAAAAAGTGAAAAGGAACGATATTGACTAATAACGGATAAAAAAGTGATCAAATAAGGGCTTAAACGACCCCTCAAAAAGGTACATTTTAAAACCTTATCAAATATCCCTACACTAGGTATTTGCTTGTCCTCAAGCAAATGTGCTTTTAGCCAATTAATTTATAAGTTAGAGGTCATGAAGCATTAGTTTAGAATGATTCACAACACATATAAGCCCCGCAAAAGTCATAACAAGCACGGAAATTACATACTAGCACCTCACATGGGGTGTTTGGATACTCACATCTCTCGGGTGTATATGAAATATAACAAGTTCGAAATGGAAGATAAACACTCATTAACCGGTCCTAGTACATAGATTACCATAGACTTGAGACTAGATCAAACATCCATCACTTTGGCGTAAGCACCTAGGAAAGACTATCCAAGAGGTCTTTTAAAGGGTTGTAATGATAGGCTTACGGTAGGGAAACAAAGGGTTTGGTGGGATAGAGGATTTAGTGGTGGCAAGTCAAAAATCTTTATGTTACAAGCATGCGAAGAATGGCGTTGCTAAGCCAAGACTCGACACTTTAAACTCTAGATAACTGAAACAAACAAACATAAATTTAAATATAGATGTAGGATGGTAGCCCGTATGTTTTTCTTTCAACACTCTATTCTTTTCTTTTTCTCTTTTTTTCTGTTTTTTTTTTGATTTTTTTTCCATACACTTTTACTCTACCATCCTCTACGATAACATCAAAATGATAGGGATTTATAGGCACATCCCTACACTTGAGTTTTTATTACTCTAACCTAATTTGACCCGAATTGAAAAGATCAAAACACTTGGAATACATTATTACGCAAATAAAGGGAATTTGAATTTAACGTTCCCTTCCCGTTATTTCATAAAATTTAACTTTTCCCATGAGTCCCAATCGTCCCAAAACTGTATACAAAGGATATGACTCGACTTAGCAACTTATGCAAGCAACTAGATAATTGAACTAAGGGTTTAGTGTGATAACAATGATGCACTAAAAGTGAGTGCATACAAGGTAGGCTAAGGCGATTTGGGTGTACATTTGGGGGTGGATTGTAAACAATGCTCTTCATTGATATTCCGAACTAAGGGATTAACTAGGGGTATCATGTACTAAAGATGAGTGCAACTCAAAGGTGTGGGGGAATTACTCAACCGATGTAGAAGAAGTAATTATATTACAGGTATCAAACAAGGGTTATCCTAATGCCTCTTATCATTTAGTTATTCCTAACTATACAAGTGTAGTCTTACTAGCGATCTCGGAATGCATCACAAAACAAGTTCTAGAATCTATTATACTATCGGTTCACACTCTAAGCATTAATGTTGAATGCTTTAATTCCTACAAATCTAAGGGCGATCCTCACATTTTGGGTGGAATTTAAGTGGTAAAGGGTTTTTGTGCTAGTCATATAATTTCCTATCCATGAGACACTTTATTAAGACTAATGGCCCACTCCTATATGTCATGAAAAATTTTAAATTTGGTGCCAAAATTACCCTAACCGATATTTCTCATGGTTTATTACACAAATGCAATTGGACAAAGCAAATAATCAAGGATAAGCATAGTTTCAAAGTTCCCGTTTTATTTTCCCTCCCTACACTTAAACTGAACATTGTCCTCAATGTTCCCCGAAAGTATCAAAGTTATGATAATGGAAGGTAATAAAAGACGAAAGAAACTAATACTCCCCTGATTAGCTCGGTAGGATCTGTATAAATTGGTGGTTACATCTTTCTTCAAGAAGAACGTTTGCGTTAAAAGCTTCTTCTCATCTTATGTATCTTCTTCTTGGTAAATTAAACCTGCACACTTGAAGAAAACAAACGAAACCTTCGCGTAAAATCGACGGTAACAATATATATAAGACTCTACTAAACTAGGATATAATGCTTGTGGAATGGATGTTTACAGATTTTCTAGAAAATTAAGACCTGGAAAATTCCAAAAATTTATAAGTAGCTCAGAAAATGAGAAAAAGTCATAAGTTGTTACTGCTCCTCTTGACGCCGTCAGGTTGCGATCCTGACGCCGTCAGGTTATCCTGACAGAAACTGGTTTGTGATTTTCTGGAAAATTTACATCTTTAGAATCTGGAAAAATTTCCTGCAAAACATCCATTATGACTCGATACAAGCATTTGACTCGAAAAAACACACATGTATATCTTTTAAATAATTGTAATTCTCATGTTCACGTTTCTTTTGAAAACGTATGTAATCCTCCCTACATTTATCCTTTATGTAAAATACCTTTATATGTAATTAAGACGAGGTTAAAGACAAAATAAAGCATTTTTACAAATTTAAACATGAGAATAAACAATAAATAAAAGATACATGACACACAAACAAGCAAACAATTAAGCATGGGTTGCCTCCCACGAAGCACTTTTCTTTATTTATGAGTCTTGTAGCTAGACTCGAAGTCGTACCCCTACGTGACTTCATTACCGTCACCTTCTCCTTTTGCCCGTCCTTCATCAAAAGGGCGTAGACGTTTTATGCTTACCGTGGATTCCTTCCCAACGTCGTCTATTATGGTAACAGTTTTATCCTTTAGATTAGTTTCCTTCACCGTATAAGGCCCAAACCATCTTGGTTTGTTTCTACCTCGTAATGCTCTTATTCGTGACTTGTATAAGAGTACTTTCTCTCCCTTTAAAAATTCCTTAGGGTTCTTTTGTGTTTGTGGTATTGAAGTGGGATTATCTCCTAACTTTTTATCTCGCTTCCACAATGTTGCATGTAGTCCTTGAACCATGAAATCTCTAAGCCCTTTCTCCCAATCGTTCATTTTCTTCTTAACCACATTGTTAGGGACTTGTGGATTCTAATCCGTAATCTTCTCCATGATCTTAAGAGGATACCTAGGGACAATAGGTATCCTAGCGTACCCTTTGCCGCTTTTAAGTATCATGATGCCCTCACCACATTTGATGGTAGCTTTAGCAGTGGCCAGAAAAGGTGTTCCAAGAATGAGTGGCATGTTTCTATCTTCCTCAATGTCTATAAGCACGAAGTCCACCGGATAGACAATGTTAGCCACCTCTATTAGAACATCTACTGCTATTCCTATGGGGTAAACATACGTGTGATTTTCTAAGGAAAGTCTAAGATTGGTCATGGCTGGCTTCTCCCTAGTCAACTTATTGTAGATTGATAACGGCATTATGTTTACATCAGACCCTTGATCAGCTAAGGAATTTATATTATCAATGTCCCCTATGATACATGGTATCACGAAGTTCCCCGTGGTTTCTCGCTTTTTAGTTACTGGTTTTTTTAGAACCAGCTCATACAGAGGTCCCATAGGCATGGTGTCATACTCTTTTTCTGTTATTTTTCCTTCAAGGGCTTTCCTAAGAACCTCATTGTACCTAAAGTTGTTCACTTGGTTGACAATGGTTTTTTTATTAATTTCGTGCTTAAGGTAGTACTCAATTGTCTCGGGCTCATCATTAGTTTCAGCCTCCCCCCTCTTGCTTTTCTCAGTTTCCTTCTCCTTAACCTTTCCATCTTTATCGGGCATAATGGAAATGGCGTTAACAAACAAAGTGGGAGGGTAATCATTGCTTCTTACTAGTACCTTTTCGGGAGTTTTTGTCTTGGTATACTCTTTTACCAAATTCAACATCTCCATCATTTTTGCCTGCTTCTCCTCCCTTTGCCTATAAACCTCTTCTTCAAATTTTGCTAATCTCTCCATATGAGCTGCCATGTACTCCCTCATTTGTTCCTTAAACCTTGGTGAGAGTGGTATTGGGGAAGTAGAACGGAAGCGCCGTTCGGAATTAAGATTATGCTCATGACTGGGAGATTCGGAGAAAGGTGTTGAGTGGTCGGCGGAATTGGCGGAATTAACCATTTCCCGAGGGATTCGTTCAGGGGCTCTCTTATGCCTTTCAATCAGAAAATCAATCCTTCGCTCAAGAGCACTCATTTGCTTTTCAGTGACGTTGGAAGATTCAAGAGGCATTGATATGGCATTAACCACCTTAACGGGGTTTCAGGGGATTCATTCCCATTTTCGTAGCTTTGATCAGCAAGCTTTTCTATAATATCCTAGGATTCCTCTGCGTTGAAGTTGCTAAGCCTTCCACCGGCGGCTTGATCAATGGATTGCCTTGTGATGAAATCGGTATGGTCATAGAAGATTTGGATTTGAAGCCAAAGATCAATGCCGTGATGAGGGACCCTATGGAGTAAGTCCTTGAATCGAGTCCATGCGTTGTAGAGAGATTTGCCTTGAAGTTGTTGAAACATCAAGATGTCTCATCTAAGTTTAGTAGTTCTCCCAGGTGGGAAAAATTGAGCAAGGAAATGAGAGGTGAGATCATCCCAACTTGAGATGGAGCCGGCGGGAAGTCGCTCAAGCCAATTACTAGCTTGGTCCCGTAGAGAGAATTGGAAGAGACGCAGACGCGTGGTCTCCCGAGTGGTAGCATCGAGGTCGATGGAATCGACAATTTTAAGGAAATCCTTAAGATGCTGATTAGGATCTTCGGAACGAAGTCCATGGAATGCACATCCGTTTTGCACCAACCGGATGGTGTCGGATCGCAGGGCCGTAGTTTGGGCTTGGTCGGGAAGCTCAATGATGTTTCTATAGTCTAGGTGGCTTGGTCTCGAGTATTCACCAAGAGTACGGCCTCTTGGCGGGTCATTTGGTGGTGGGTTGATGAGTGGTGGTTGGTTATCACCTTCCATGATGAAAAGTGATGGGGTACGAACAAAGGTCACGAAGAAGGGGGATAGACTACTAGGAAGCTAAAAATGGGAAAAAAAAAAAGCTTACTTGATAGGAATCAAGCAAGGAAACCTAAACGAGGTGGAAATCTAACTAGCTATTCTATTCCTCGGCAGCGGCGCCAAAAACTTGATATGCTTACACAACGCGTTCGGGGTCAAAGGAACTTCCTTTTCGTCGAGCAAGTTTTTCAACACCCTAGGCAGTGAACCTAATCGTTGTAGTGTTGTATTAGGGTAAGCCATGGGAATTGATATTGTTCTCTAGGGGAATAGGAATGCTAGTGAGAAGTTACTACGCTAAGGTTGGGGTTGAGGAAGATTATTTTTTTTTTATCTTTTTATGTTCTTTTAGGAATGGAAAGGTACGAATCTCGGGGTTTGAATTTGTGGGTTTGGTATTTCTATCGATTACTTCTACTTATCTAATTATCTAATTAACTAAGGTAGTGTAGTCTATGTCTATTGTTGTGTGCTCGTATTATGATTAAAAATGAATTTGCTTAGGCTTTATTACTCCCTAGTTATCTTCACTCGGCTTATTTGTATTGTCACGTCCTTATTCTTAAACGCGTTGTGTGTCTAAGGTCGTAGGGTATGCGCTTATCCCTAACTCTTTGAAGCTACCAAAGGTTAATGACTACAAAATCTCTAGGATTTATAAACTTTAACTCTAAGGTATTCTATGGATGTATAGCCTACAATTACTCTAGTAGATTATAAACTAAGCTTTAACAAAGATTAATCAAGCATTAACAATACAACGAATGACCTATCGTAATACTAGGTCAATCACAATTAAGATAAGAGACAACCAATCAATATTCAATAATTAAGTTTCATATTACCTAAGCAAACACACAAGTAAATTAGCCGGACATGGGGAACATGCAAGCATACACACAATCAATTGAAGACATAATTAAATTAATGAAGTAAAACACTTATCTTGATGTAAGATAGGGTATGGAACCCTAAAATACTGTACAAGACAGCCTTGGTTCGGTTTAGGTTTTTACTCTACAAAACTACAAATCGAAAACTAAAAAATTCGGTTTCTATATATAAGGTTACAACTGCGACGGCGTCACCCTTTAACTTGTGACGCCGTTGGGTCGCCGTCATTAGGGTTTCATCTTGGCCACGTTATCATTGTGACGGCTTCACCTTATGTCCGTGACGCCGTCACCTTGAGTCTCTGACGCCGTCTGGATCAAATCTAGGCCGTCTGAGCTGCGACGCCCTACTCTTTTAAAACCTGATGCCGTCACTTGTAAATAAGCAATTTGGCTACTGAGTCGTCACAAAACTTGTTCTGATGGCGTCACAAGTATAACCTGACGCCGTCCCTTTCAGTTTCAGCAGCTTGAGTGTCTCGATTCTTGACTTTGGCCATTTTCTTCGTATATTCGCGCCTTTTCGTTCGAATAAGTGTCATTCCAGCAATTTGCCTTCAAGATACCTAAAAAGTGAAAAGGAACGATATTAAGTAATAACGGATACAAAAGTGATCAAATAAGGGCTTAAACGACCCCTCAAAAATGTACATTTTAAAACCTTATCAACATACAAATTCCTTCACAAGGAATGTGAAGGATTTGAGCAAATGTGTTGAGGGGTAGAGTGAAGTTTTTTTTATTGATGATAAAGGCGATTGAAATGCTATCATCGGTATTTCAAATGATCCTAATGCTTTTGTAGAATTCAAAGATGAAAACCGGACAAATTTGTTCATCAATATCAAAAAGACAATTAAAGTTGATTGCCGAGAAGACTTGACGAATGTCGGTACTTTCAAGGAAAAATTCCTTGACCATACGACCTTCGTGGATAAGTCGTTTTTCAAGTCTTTTGAAGACTTTGCGATCGGTTTTTGACAAACCCTCTTTTCGATAGTATTGGGTGAGGCAATGGACGGTATCATGGTGGTCTTGTTGGGTGGCTTTAGGCATGGTTGGTCCTAGAAAGACAAATATTCCAATTAGGCAAAATTTGTTGAGATGGGCTTATGGTTTTGATTTGTATTAACAATGTTGTAAACACAATGTAATCTTAGTTATGTGAAAACCTTTTATAGTGATCAATTTTGCAAAACCTAATTTTATCAATTGATTAAGAAAAATTGAAAAACCATAATCCGTAGGATGAAGATGATGAAGATTAGAACATGTTAGTGTAATTACTTACAATGATGTTCTAGATATGGATGCTTGATGGTATGGAGTCCTATGGAGATGAGAACAGCTCTTGGGTCATTTTAGTGTTTTGTGAGGAGAGGGAAAATGAACATAATTGACTTTGAAAGGGGTATAGCTGATTTCTGTCACACGGTTCCCCCGGATCCCTTGTATTGGGGATCCGGCTAGTATAATTAGAGGGATCCGGCTACTGTAGACAGAAAAAGGGTGTTTGACATTATTTTTGTATTAAGTTATAAACTAGCTTATGGAACAAAATAGTTTTGAGGTTTCTAATTGAAAAAGATGTTTGGTCAACAGGATTTGATAGTTTAATTATCAAGGATCCATTTGTGACGACGGCGTTAGTTTGACGAGATCAAGAGGAATACTATTCCCGATGATGAGTAAGTCGGGAAAGTGGCGAAAAGAGACTTTTAAGAGACTAGCAACTATTAACGTCTAAAATAAAAGATGGTATTAACATATTCATGTAGTGTAAGCTAGCTAATGAAAAGTGAACATACCTTTATGCTCTTGGTATGGTTTAAGGAGACCATAAGACGAAAAATACTTCATGAGCTTTTAAACTAATCAGTTGTACTTAGAATAAGTAGATTGCGATTACTTTTAGGTTCTTCTTTGAAAGTTGACTTCATTATTCTTTGAATGGAAATGAAGACTTTGGGGAGATCCTAGCATGACTAAAAAGAGAATGTTAGAATAATCTACCAATATCCAACATAAAAAAATTGTTTTAAAATATTTCCTTCTTTGTAGTTTTCAAACATACCCGGATTGTATCAAGTTTTTAAAGTACAACATACTCTAAGAAACTTGGTAACGAAGCTCTGATGCCAATTGTGGAAAACTAGAAGGGGGGGTTGAATAGTTTTACCAATTAAAAAATTCATTTTAAAATATTTAGATTGACTTATGTCAATCTATTTGGATGTGTATGTTGGACATTGATAGATAGATATATAAATGGGTAATGAAAGATAAAGAGTAAGAAGCATATAACCACGACACGATTATTTATAGTGGTTCGGCTACAAGGACACCTTCCTTGCCTTACTCCACTCCCCGAGTCACCTACTCAAAAGTTCATAATCAATACACGACACCAGCTCCTTATGGCGGAGAAGCCTTCACAACGTCGCCTACTCTTTTTTCGGTACTAGGCTAACCACTGGGTTCTTCCACAAGGTAGAACCACACCTATCACAACGTCGCCTACCCTTTATCCGGTACTAGGCTAAGTACCGAGTTCCATTACAATGGAGGAACTACTACCCAACACTACACAACACCTAACCCCAAAGGAGACCAACTCCTTATTACAACACCATCAAGGATATCAATATCCTTGGATACAACCTATCTTTATTTGTATATCGATGAACCTCATCGAGTATACAACCTTGGCATCCTTCACTAATGCCACTTGACTTGACTTCTAGGCATCTTTCACTAATGCCCTTGACACAGACGTTTGGCACCTTTCACTAATGCCTTCGTCTTGACTCTTTATCATTCATCACTAATGCTTATGACACAGACGTTTAGTACCTTTCACTAATGCTTTCGTCTTGACTCTTTCGACATCCTTCACTAATGCCTTCAACACAACACTTCTATTGAGGGAGAAAGAAGTATCAACAAGAGAACCTCAGTAGTCTTGATGATGACGAAGCATGGAAACTCATGGACTTTTGCTCGACTTCAAGAGGTGGTGATCTCGCCTTTAAGAGGAACCTAGAGAATCACACAAAAATAAAAGACAAACTACATAGAGAGATCCTTAGGATCTGAGGTTAGAAGGTTACAATACTTGGGGAAAGTATGTGTGGGAGTAGCAACCCAAAAGGAATAAATGGCTCACAATTTATAGAAGAAATTTAGCTACTGTTCCACGGATCCCACGGATCCCTCACTTGAGGGATCCGTCCAGTGTAATACTGGGGATCTGTGGGACGCTCCCTTTTGCCCATGGGTTTTGGGTCATGGGTCATGGGTTATAGATCAAGGGTATCCAAGTAGATACAAGGTATCTACAAGATGCAATGCATCTAGTCCATGGGTCATGGGTTAAAACCATGGGTCATGGATAATATCCATATATGACTTAAGCATGATGTCATGCAATGGGTTATGGGTCATGCTCTATGGGTATGGGTCATGGACTTTGGGTTATAACCAACTACATTCAATGTATTTGGTCAATGGGTCAAGTACTTAAATTTCTACCCATTTATATTTACCCATTATAATACATACTAGTTATGTATATATTTACCCAATATGTAAACACTAGTTATTGTACATATGTATTACTTAAATCATAAAATCACTTATACTTGTTTTAGTGTTTTATGTGAAAACGTAAGTGTGTTAGAAGACTATTGGTCAAACCATTTACGTATTTTATTTGTTTCGTTAAAATGATTTTACGTTTGTTATCGACAAAACATTAGAAGATCGTAAAATATAAATAAACGTTTTTACGGCTTATTTGTATTAACATTCTTTTTTGCAAATCATGCAAAACATAATTCTAAAGGGGTTTTCCGCCTTGGAGATTGACACGATGTTTAGATTAAGTAAACTATAACTAAAAGTAATGAGTTGAATGACACACACGTACACATATAAGAATACAAATAGTAGATAAGAGGTCAAGCCGATAGTAAAGAGATGTATTCGCTAACAGTTTAATTAAATATGATGAGTACTAATTCTGGTCTTTCTGGCTAGTTTCTCACGTGTATGCGTATATCATTTCAGTTTTTAGACTAAGCTAAACGTCTAGATTTCGTTTTTTAAGTATTATCAACGAAAAAGTCCTCTCACGACTAATCAGAAATCCGTATAAAGTATACCTTAACGATTTCTATTTTATTTATTAATTAACCCATTAGGGCTTACATAAATCATGCAAACGATATTAATGAAGTAATTGCGCGAGCCAAATAGCAGAAAAGTGTCACGTACATGTCTCTACAAGGTCTTCCGTGCGGCACTTAGTCTTGACTAAGCTCAGCCTTGCTCGAATACTCTACGATGTATGCAACTAATAAAGCTTCAAAGAAAGGAACAAGTGGAATGAAAGAGAATGGTTTGTATTACTTAGAGAACTTTACAAGAGAGCTTTACAAGTGAACTTGCTTGGATGATCTCTACAAATGAGACTACCTCTATTTATACTACTATGTACAAGGTTCTACATACTTCCATGGTAGGAAACTTCTAGGATTTCCAAGAGGTTCTAGTACTTCCAAGAGATTCTAGAGATTCCTACACCTTATAACATCTTCTAAAGGCTTCCAAGATTATACAAGCTTTTCCAAGAGAAGTGTGGAATAATCTGGAATCCCGAACATCCTCAGAACCGATCTCGTCGAGTAGGCGGGTCGTAACATCCTCCTCCACCTAAGCTAAAGACGTCCTCGTCATGCCATCCTCATGATATTTCTTGATCTTGTCCGCAAATTACCATAGTAAGTCTTCGGCTTCCCAGCTTGCCTCACTATCGGGAAAATTACGCCACTTGATCAAGTACTCCTTGTAGCTCGGCACTCTTCGTATTCGTATTGTACGATCCAACAAAATCTCCTCAACATCTCGATCGTACAAAGTAAAAATTGTTGTTGGTGCCCACTTGGACACCCCTCGTTCCGGGTCTTTCTCGTCTCCATGATAAGGCTTGAGAAAGCTAACGTGGAAGACCGGGTGAATCTTTAACTTGGGCGATAGTTGAAGTTGATACGATACCTTCCCAACACGTCCAATCACCGAGAAAGGGCCTTCATATCTCTGTATCAAACCTTTGTGTACCTTCCTTAGTGATTTGAATTGTTGAGGCAAGAGCTTCACCATCACTTGATCTCCAACCTCGAACTCGACGTGTCTCCTTTTCTCATCCGCCCACATCTTCATCTTCTTAGCTGCTTTATCCAATGAAGCCCGATCCATGTCAGCTTGTTCATGCCATTCCTCATTGTCTTGTAAGCAGCCAGACTACTCCCATCGTATGATGCGCCTAAGGCATTAGGAGTCAATGGTTGACGCCCCGTGACCAACTCAAAAGGACTCTTTCCCGTGGCTTCACTCCATTGTATGTTGTAAGATATTTGAGCAACATCAAGAAGTTTAGCCCAATCATGTTGGTTGGCACTTACATAGTGCCGAAGATAGAGCTCCAATAGTGCATTTCCCTCTCCGTTTGCCCATCCGTTTGGGGATGGAAACTCGTAGAGAAGTTCAACACCGTCACCATGATCTTGAAAAAATCCATCCAAAAGTGCCTCGTGAATCTCGGATCTCGATCACTAACGATCACATATGGCACTCCCCAATACTTCACCACATTCTTAAAGAAAATCTTAGCCGTATCATTCGCGGTAACATCGGGTGGTGTGGCAATGAAAGTTCCATACTTCAAAAACGGATCGACCACTACGATAATACTCCCACTTCCTTCTGACTTCAGCAAGCATGTGATAAAGTCCATGGAAACGCTTTCCCATGGTCCCTTAGGCGTAGGTAAAGGCTATAATAGTTTTGCCGACTTCTTTTGCTCTATATTATCTTGTTGGCAATTTAGACACGTCTACACGAATGTCTCTACATCTTCCTCCATACTTAGCCAATAGTAAGTGCCTTCGACCAATGCCAACGTTCTTTTGCTCCCCGGATGACCGGCCCATTTTGAATCATGACACTCCTTCAATATCACCCGTCTAAGATCACCACACTTAGGCACATAAAGCCAATCTCCTTTGGTGAACAACATGTCTCCTTTAAGCCAAACTATTCGAGTCTTTCCATTTCTTGCTAAGGCCATAAGCTTCTTGGCAAAAGGATCATGTTCCAATCCTTTCTTGATTCGGTATTAGAGGAAGAATTGCGCTTGAGTGATTGCCGCAAACTCCGCCTTGCGACTCAATGCATCGGCTACCACATAACCCACAGGTCCTAGGTTGATTCGAGGCGATGGCAAGTGAAACCGAGAAGATTGGTGCTAGTGGAAGTGCGATCGTTGACGAGAGGCAAGGTCGAGATGACAAGCGTCAAGAACCAAAGAAGAAAGTCCGTCTAAGGCGTTGTGTCGAGTTTGGATAAGAGATTGACGAGTGTCGAGACATCCGTGACGGAGTTGAAGAACCAACTTGATGGCTTGAAAGGTCTTGACTCGAAATTTTCGACCATGAAGGATGACTTTAGGGTCGTCCTCAATACTCTTAGTGGCGACTTTATGTGTGAAATCCATAATCTAAAGGAGATGCTCATGGGCAAGATTTCCAACATTCATAAGACCAACGAAGACTTGCAAGCTGATGTGGTGCTATGTAAATGACCCATAGCTACGGAGGTGGCAACGTCGGTAATAATGCTTCAAAGATTGATGTTCCAAAACCATCAGCGTTCGTGGGAAAGCGAGAAGCTAGGGCGGTTGATGATTTCTTGTGGGATATGGAGCAATACTTGGAGGGTGTCAACATTACGGATGATAACTCCAAGTTCAAGATGGAGACCCAATACTTGAAGGATACAGCGCCATTATGGTGGAGACGTCGATATGGAGATATCGAGTGAGGTATGTGTACTATCGATACTTGGGCTGATTTTGTTGTTGAACTTAAGAAACAATTTTATCCAGAGAATGCTAAGAATGAAGCAAGGAGTCGGCTTCGTAAACTTAAGCCTTCCGTAACGATCCAGGATTATGTTAAGGAATTTACCACACTTACCTTGGAGATTCCGTATCTTTCCGACCAAGACTATCTCGCTTATTTCCTCGATGGTTTTCAAGGATGGGCTAAGACGGAGTTAGAAAGACGTGGAGTTCAATACCTTCCTACGCGATCGCCCATACCGAGGCCTTGATTGACTTTAGTATGAGGAGGGAAACGTCTAAGCCGAAGGATCAAAAGGTGAACCATGTGAAAGGTTGGGGAGATAAAGTTGCTCAAGCAAAGAATGATAATGCACGTAAGCAACCAACCGGAAAGGGCAAAGACTTGAAGATGAATTGTAAGACTGGTGGATGCTTCATATGTGATGGACCTTATAGAGCTCGAGATTGTACCAAGAAAGCAAGCCTCAACGTAATGATGGATCATGAAGACGAAGGTACGAGCGATGGTGGATGCATGAGCTCGATGAGGATCTTAAATGCAATCCACGCCAAAACAGAGGTACCATGTCACGACCCGCCTACTCGATGAGATCGGTTCTGAGGATGTTCGAGATTCCGGATTATTCCACACTTCTCTTGGAAAAGCTTGGATAATCTTGGAAGGTTTTAGAAGATGTTGGAAGGAGTATGAATCTTTAAAATCTCTTGGAAGCACTAGAACCTCTTAGAAATCCTAGAAGTTTCCTACCATGGAAGTATGTAGAACCTTGTACATAGTAGTATAAATAGAGGTAGTCTCATTTGTAGAGATCGTCCAACTAAGTTCACTTGTAAAGCTCTCTTGTAAATTTCTCTAAGTAATACAAAGCATTCTCTTTAATTCCACTTGTTCCTTTCTTTGAATCTTTCATAGTTGTATACATCGTAGAGTATTCGAGCAACGCTGAGCTTAGTCGAGACTAAGTGCCACATGGAAGACCTTGTAGAGACAAGTCCTTGACAAGGGCTGAGCATAGTCGAGACTAAGTGCCACACAGAAGACCTTGTAGAGACTAGTCCGTGACACAACGCATGATAAACTAATAATGTAATCAAAACATACGCATGAGCATCCAACAAAACATCATATACTCTAAAAATGGTTGGAAATATTTCAGTACGATCAAATAGTGAAAGGTATACTAACCTAACAATTAAAAGAGTACTAAAAAAATTTAAAAAATCTCCCTATGAATTGATGCACTACCAGGACCTTCTTATTGCTCTGAATTTATCCTTCTGATTGTGTCTTGTGTGGTAAGCCGTCTCTTCTGTGTGTGGTATGGTATGTCACAAAAATTGGCAGTCGATCCTCTATTTAAACATTCTGGAAACAGAAATGATACGGCGTATCAGTTTATCTGGTACGCCGTATCTAGGTAACTTAGCTTGGGGTTCAATATTATTATATTCTAGAATATTCATACACTGCCATATGATATGACACATCTTAATTCTTTATACGGTGTATGATGTCTTCAGTATCTTGGATTTTCTGGTGAAGTCTTGAGATTGATACGCCGTATCTCTGGGATGTCATGCGAAATATCTGGAGTATAATAAGTCGGATCTTCTTCATTGACCAAGGTTTCATATACAGCGCATGGGATAAATCCATATGGTGTGTGCTTCAAAATCATGCAATGGTCTTCATATTCGTCTAAGTCTTGGCGTACGGCGTATCTGTCTAGAATGATACGGCGTATCAATCGTCAGTTCTGTAGACTTTTCCAACTTGATCCATTTAGCTCCAATTTGTGTCTAAAATAGCTAACTGTCACCAAATGCTTGTTTCTAACTGAGATTTACAAAAGTAAGAGATTAAGTATCAATTCTCATATAAAATAATACAAAACAAATAATATACATAGGATAAATGATGCTAACAATGTGTTGTTATTTGATGTCATCAAATATCCCCCACTTGAACTTTACTTGTCCTCAAGTAAGCCTTATATCAAACTTATGAAAATGTATCCTAAACATTATCTAGGATCTTTTATAGTTAAGCATTCATTCGTTTTAATCTCGATTGCACAACCAAACACCTCACGAAACACTCAAATCACTCAACCAATCTATGTGGTATCATTTAAGTAATTCGCTTAATTGCTCGGTCGTGACGAGTATTCTATCATAAGCTTGGGAAGGATACACATCTCCACCACTAAAGCTAAGAAGTAACAAGCCTAAAGCGGTAAATTAGGTTAAACATGATAAGGTTGTTCCTAGCTTTTGTTCAAACATCTCCTACACAAACTCAATAGATCGCTAGCGCGAATCCTTGATTTCTCAAATAACGGATGGTCCCTAGTGTGTATCTCGGTTCGCTGGCGCGTTATTTACATAACGGATGGTCACCAAAATACACACCAAATCGTTGGCGCGTCATTCGATCCCTCAAAAATTTGGATGGTTACTACCTTATTCGATCACAAAACAAATAAATTAAGTCCATAAAAAATGAGACAATGAGGTTAGTTACTTCCTAACGTTATCATGAAAAAGACACAAATCCTAGACTAACTCACACTTTAATATGTAGACTCAAGCTTTAATAGGCAGACACGAATTAGACTCAATGATGTCTCAATCAAAGAATAAACCTTAGTTGGCGTTCCCATAACGACGAACTCCCTTACAATCCATAAATATAATACACAACTTAAATCGCTGGTTTATAACACGTACCAACAAATAAGCGATTTGTTCATAATATAAATTCGGTTAAGCTTTTACAAACCAATTATCTCACAATCTCACCTTTTTTTACTCTAACTAATGGTGTAAAATTTCACCACTTCACCATCAGAATACATCTGAATAATTTTTCCATCATAACTTCATACTTCAAATATAAAAATAATAGTGATATTAGTAAACACATGAAAATCAAAATAACTACTACTATCACATTTCCATTGCGATGTTCAATTCTGACCTAAGCATAGACAAGAAATACACCCATTGCGATGCGCAATTTCCGACCTAACCATTGACAAGAAACATACACTAAAACATAGGAAATAAACACTTTTAAATAAGTAACCAACCACGGACTTAATCTACAGAGTAGGCTAAGGTGTATAGGTGTAATGATACAACTTAACATCGGTGTAAGAAATTAAAGGAATGGCTTTGAGGGTTTTTCTAGGGGTATATTACTCTAAAAATGAGAGTAACAAAAGGTTTTATACGGGTGTTAACTAACCAAGGTAGTTATTTAATATAACATAACATAGGCCATTTGGGTGGAATCCTATAAATTTACCAAGTTAGACAAGTCACTATAATTATATCAATAATATTTATTATGGTGGTCTCGAATAGTATACAAGTCAAGTTCTAAAGTCTACTACAAATCACCGGTACACTCATATTTTTGTGGAATTTTGGGTAAAATAATGGAAATGGATAAGGCTTAATTCTCACAATATGGAAATAAGGGTTATGTGTGTGGTTATGCAACTTTGATTTCATAAAAAATTAAATTTGGCATGTATTAAGCACATATTACGCATATTTTTGAAAAATAAGGACAAGTAACGTTCTAATTCTCCCCCCCCCCCCCCCACTTAAGATAAACAACGTCCTCGTTGTGTAAAATAAAATAAAAAATGGGTGTTAGTGCAAATATTACGATATTTAATCTATACAATCTCGTTTGTTTTGTTGATGACAAACATGTAACCTGTAATACATTACGTAAAATGTATAAGTTACTCGTAATATTATTTTGTCTCAACATACTTTCAACACCTCTTGACGACTCAAGTCCTTGTATGCTACAACACATTTTCGTACATGTTTTTTATGTCGCGTTATGATCAAACCCCTAAGAAACTATTAAACATGTTTAGTTAAATAGTTTATATAAAAAACTAAAACCATTTTTATAAAACACTTTAAGTAATCTTGGTTACTTACATTTTATAAAATACATAAACAAAAGTAAATGTATTGGGTAAAAACCATGATCCATAACCCATGCCCATGACCTATGATCCACAACCCATAACCCGTTGCATGACATTATGCATGAAATCATGTTGGGTAAAACCCATGACCCATGACCCAAAGTCCATGACCCATGACCCAAAGTCCATAACCCATTGTCTAGATACATTGTATCTTGTTGGGTACCCATGACCTAAAGTCCATGACCCATGGTTTATTACCCATAACCCATAACCCGGTATGTAACCCAAAACCCGGATTTGTTGCCCAGTACCACGGTTCTGCCGGATCCCTTTGGGTTAGGCAGGCGGATCCCTCTCAGAAGGGATCCATGGGCAAAGCCTATAAATAGCAAACCACTTCTCACCATGTTTTTACACCTTTTCACACACTTTCTCTCCACCATTTTTAACATATTTAGATTAGTAGGAAACATGTAAAATACCCTCATCTCATATGATCATAATGCTTCTAACTTTCATTTGTTGTAAGCATACTCCCGAAGTGATCCTCCAAAGCAAGCCTAGAGATCTTGCATCCTTACCTACTGAAGTTATCCTCCATCACAAGCATAAGCACATGAAATATTCTACAACAAGCTTGGGAAACTTTCCATATTTATTCATGGAAGACAAACTACATCATGCTTTGTGTTCTGGATGTTTGGTTTAGGATTTCATATCCATTAGACACATTGTCTTGGATATTGTCTTGTATCATCTTATTGTATCTATAACCAGATTAGATGGTTTATGTGTTTGTGCCATAAAATACACGGTTTGTTATGTTGGGCCACAAAACATAACGGGTGTCATAGATGTGTCGTGTTGCTCGGGTAGTGGTTCCTCCATTGTAATGGAACCCGGTATCTAGCCTTGTATCGGATAAAGTGTAGACGATGTTGTGTTGGTTTGGTCCACCGTGCTAAGGACTCGGTACTTAGCTTAGTACCGGATAAAGTGTAAGCGACGTTGTGTAAGGTTTTCTCCGCCAAGAATGGATTTTGTTGATCTAGTAAAGTAACTCTCGAGTAGGGTACTCGGGGAGTGGAGTAGGGCAGAGAGGAGCTTCATGACCGAACCACTATAAATCCCCGTATTGGTTTGTGTATCCTTTTACTTATCGCTTTACTTTTATTCTTGCTTTATATTGTTGGTTATCTATGTGGTTGATGTTTATGTTTGTGATGTATACTTGGTCTTTAATATAGTCATAAACTATATTTAACACTTTGTATATTATGACACGCTTGATTAAGAAAAAGCAACTGGATTAATAATGGTGAAACTCGATTTATAATGAACCATTAATTTTGCAGAATCTTATGTGATATTAAGGGGTTAGCCTTACATGCCGTAATGCGTTAAATATATTATGACACGCTTGATTAAGAAAAAGCAACCAGACTAATAATGGTGAAACTTGATTTATAATGAACCATTAATTTTGCGAAATCTTATGTGATATTAAGGGGTTGGCCTTACATACCGTAATGCGTTTAATGCATCCTTGCATCGAGATTAGCAAATGCAATGGTTTATACTGTATTTGATACAAAAGTTTTAAGTTTGAAACGGAAATGTATTCACCCCCTCTACGTTTTCCACAATTGGTATCAGAGCGGGTTGGCTCTAATTTTTAAAACAAATGATTTTCAAAACTAGTAAGGTCCTTGTATCAAATTTTTGGTGAAGTCAAGCATAATGTGAAAAGTGTTTTGTTGATTCTTTTTCTTTGAAGTTTTGTTGTTAGATATCTTGTTACTCAAGATTGAACAATGATTAAAATGGGTAATATAACTTCACTAAAAAGTCTACAAAGGTTAAACCTTTTCGTCGGGTCAAAATATGTATTTTTTTGAATCTGTGTCAGATCTACGGATCCCTTTGTTATCAAAGGGCGGATTCCTTTTGGAAGGGATCCGGCGGATCCGTCTGTGCAGAGGACAACTTTGGTTAAAAGTTTTAAAAATTCATAACTAATTAACCCTTAGTCCGTAGAAGTCGTGCCACCTATCGTTTGAAAGGTATTTGAGTCTACTTTCATGTAAAAATGATTTCATAAACTGATTCAAAACAAAGATTTACAAAATCATTGATTTAAAATAAAAAGTCATTTTTCGGTCATAACCTTTGCACAAACTTTTGGTCTTATTAGAGATGGTTGTTTTCGTCTTTGAATAACAGTGTCTCTTCTTTTGAAACTAAGGTTTTGATCATATTTATAAATATAAAAGAAACTAATCAAGCTTGGTATACATGTTTATATTTAACACAAAGCGATGAAAAGAACTTTCGTATGCTATGCTAAATGATTAATTGTATTACCTTGCATTACTTGATTATTTGCTTATCTCAAATAGTTGTTGTGCTTGTTTGTTTGAATAACATATGTGGTTTCCTCACCTTGCTATTCATTATATTGTTTGTCGATTTAGTAATATTTTACTAATTAATGTGCTAGTTAAAGGAGTGTTTGGGAAAACATCTAGTTGTGTCAAAAATGTTATTTTAAATACTTAGACAAATCATATAAGTTGAAAAATGTTTAAAACATGTAATATACTAAATGACTTTTTGTTGAGTTTGTCATATGTGCAACATAAATGTATTATGTGCTTTCTTTCTCATCTTTTCTTGTGTCGTTTTTTGAAACAACAAGAATGTACATCGGATCATAACCTACACTTGTGTTGATGATGTACTTTCCCGTTTTCCTTTCCATGATCGTTTTCCAAGCTTCATAGTAGGATTGAAAACTTGATTATTTCATCCGATATACTCAAGTAAATTATTTTGCAACGCAAATATAATTGGTCATATCCGAAAATCTAGACTCGAGCTTTCCAACAACATATGTTGAACTCGCTCATCCAACCATTTTTGTTCACCATATGGACAACTTTAAATTTTTATGTTTAAACATGACACCTTAATTGTTTCAGGCAGAATATTAATAAAAACGAAGCAAAGTATCATCATTGTTACTCTTCGTAAGGCCATTGTAGGAATATAAATTTTCCTAACTTTAGAATGAATACTGGAGAACTTATTGCACTAGAAACTCAATTTGACCTAACGGTTGAATTGCTTCATCGATAGAAGTTGGGTATGTGGAATCACCCGTAAAAATGGTCGTGTTTAGCCGTAATTAAGCATCGCTAGTAATAGTCTCATATTCATTCTCTTACTTGAGTAATCTATACTCCTGTGTTTTTCTAAAGTAAGTTTACAATGGAAATACTTTTGCGTTGTCTTAGGATTACTAATCAAACCAGTTGTAAAATTGATTTTCCTTTTAGTTAATCACAACCACTTGCCTCATCAAGCGATTATCTTGCTTTGATTAAAAAGAGCTACATGACTTCATGGATGAAGTTCACTGTATGCTAATCACCATCCGTAATGACTATACATAGTTCATTGCTTTCGTTGACCAAAACAACCTTCTAAACAATTCACTTTCTTAAGAACGTATATACATGTGTTTCTTACTCTTCAATACTAGCACATAGGTAAACATCTTTTAGCTAAAACCAACTCACAAAAAGGTACTTGCTTCACGCCTTTCTAAATCCAATACTTACTCTTCTAAACACAATTCCTTCATCTCCACAAACAACAACTCCACCTTCTGGATCTAAATATAGTCTAGATTGTCCTAAACTAGCATCTCACAACTCTTTTATCTTGAACACCATCATGTGCTCTTTTCTTTTTGGACACATACCTTGCACGCTGATGCAGGTTTTACTGACCAGGTTTTAATATTTATATTGTCTGGTTATACCTATGGTCTACGCTAATGCACTAACGGGCAATGTACCCGGTCGTGTGTAGTGTAGTATTCAGTAAAACCGAGGTTGTCCCAAGAGCTGTGTGTGTGGATTTTAACTAAGTCTAGGTGTCATAGATTTTAATTGGTTTTGAGGTCGAAATGATTAATTAATAACTAAAGACAAGAAAATAAAAGAAAGCAAATAAAGGCGAGGGTTGTGATCAATAGAGGAGAAGTGTGCTAACCTAGTTACTCATCCTATCAAGTTCAGTTCGCGTTTAATTACTTCCAATTGCTTCAAGTGGGGGTAAAATTCGCTAGGACATCATTTGGTTACCTAGTCCTAACCTATCAGCAAAGGTTTCCACCGGAGATCAATAGGTGACCCCTTGAAAGTCCAGTTGTTTTTAGTCCCTAAGCCAAGTCATTAAGTTCCGCTACATGCAAGATTCATAACAATGAGTTCCCGGGCGCTAGCATCTTAAACACTCATCCCTAACTTCTTCAGTTCATCCAAACGGTAGGTGATCAATTGGTCAAATCGCACAAGCAAAGAAGGGTCTTCAGTTGGTCAATTCTTACCCTTCTGATAACGCTTAGATTGTGCATGTTTTTAGTAGCGTTATGTGTGCTTTTATATCTGTTATTTGGTTATATTTGCGTAATTATAGTACTTAAACGCATCAAAAGATGTTTGTCTAGTATTTATAACCAAGTGCAGGGAAACGGAAGGAAAATAAAGAAATGTTCAGCAACATGAAGATTCCCGTTTCAGTAAGTCTAAATCAGTATCTCAAGGAGTTTTGAAGACCATAGTGATTGAAGAACCAAGTTCTACAAGATAAAGAGAAGAAAAAGATCAAGTTTCCTTAACTCAGGAAATCCAACCGGATCGGTTACAACTATAACAGGATCGGTTGGAATATGACCAGAAACGACATTATGACCATCACCAACCGTTCGGTCGCAACCCGCAACCGGAACGGTTGGCCACTTTTGTAGAAGACCAACCGGATCGGTTGGTCATATGACCGATCCGGTTGGAGAAGTTGCATCTGCCAATCTTCATCACTAAGTCTCTCCTTTGCATCCATAGATTCTAGGTCCTTCTCTTGGTGTATTCTAGTCCCTTCCTTACTCCTTGGAGGCCAAGTTCAGCAATTAATACCCTAGGCTTTGGAATTAGTATAAATAGAGGCTAATTGTGAGCATATGAGACACACCTCAAATACAAATCTCTCTACTCATCAAACAAAGCTTTAAGCTCTCATAATTCGTCCTTAGAAGTCCAGAGAAGTTTGGAGTTCCAGAAGTTCAACATTTGGAGACCAAATCGCCAAGAAGTCTACCCCAATACTTTGGGAATCATTACTTCACCATTTTTAATCTTATTCCAAGCATTGTAAGACTTTTAATCATGTTTTCTAATGTTCAAAGTTCTGAGTTTATGTTCATGTTTGCTATGAGTGGCTAGTTTCTTTATACACTTGCTTAAATGATGTTGATTATCATATGATTAGTTAGTGATTGTGTTAACATGTTTTAATTCAATTTCAAGTTGATTCTAAGATCTAATTGTGCTAAAGTTTCATAGTGACATTTGTTAATCAAGTTTGGCTAATTGATAGTAATCGTTGGGGTCGAAAGAACTTATTGTTATTCAACTAGTCATAATCATTTTGTCTATGGATGATTGTTTTTACCCATTATTCTTGATTATACAAAGGAACTAAGGTGTGGTTGTAATAGAAACGCTTTTTGATTATCAAATTGGATTGGTTGGAAACATCTAAAAGGTCGTAAGATTAGTTGTTGAGAATCAATTGTAGCCTTTTGTCTATGATCGGTTACCTTTTGTATTGACCATTTCTTAAGCAATTTGATGAACAAGTGGATGTTTTTGTGTTTAAGTTTATGTATGTAGACTTATGAAACTTGAATTGATCTTGAATTGATTGGTTAAACTTAATGCTTGTTTTTATGAACTAAAATCTTGACGAAGGTTTAACTTGTAAGAACAATAGATTAGTCTTCCAACTAATTATCATAACCAACATGTTAAGAGGTTAACACAATCAAATCAATCTATGATATGAAACTAGTTTAAGCAAGTGTAGTTTTTAATCATGTGAATTTCATTATACCTATTTGCTTTGTTATATGTTTTGGATAGACTTTGTTAATTCAAACTTGTGTTTAGATTCACTCAAATCCCTGCGAACGATCCCGACTTACCTTCATAATCTTGCTATAACGGACGAGTATACTTGCTCGTATGTGTTATTGGTAATATTGGTAATTCACCTTTTATAAATTTAAAACTTGTACACACCCAGTACATCAAGTTTTTGGCGCCGCTGCCGGGGATTTGATTGTGTTTCAACAAGTTTTTGAATTTCCCTCAGTCGATTCAACCCAAAAAAAAAAAAAAAATCTCAGAAACCTTAACCGGATCCGGTTGTCCCTCAACCGAATCGGTTACAATTTTACCCATCATTCAACTGGTCTAACCGATCGGTCGCAACCCGCAACCGATCCGGTTACCCACTCTGACCCATAAAAACTGTTTTCGGTTTTTGTCCGTGTGTTTAGATATTGCTTGGATTCTCTAGGACATTGTATGAACACTCGAGCAGCGGGAATAGAGCCAATTACACTCTTACCAACCCCGAACGTTTGATTCGAAGAAGAAGAAGAACACTTTTCATACCATTGGAAAATCGTGTACCAAGAGTACCAAACCCACCATTCGATAACCTCATAAAAGCCAAAGTTGTTTACAACCCTTTCACTAATTTACCTTTTCCCATGGCGGACGATCAACCCATGTGGGGAACCAACCGAGCCGTAGCACCAACCCTCGAAAGTGCTATTGTTGCTGTCAATCTTGGTGACAACTTCACCGTGAAGGGGCATCACCTTTCTATGATCAAAGACCGTCTATTTGATGGCCGTGCGCGGGCCGATCCGCACAAGCACATTGCCGAATTCATCGAAATTTGCGGCATGTTCCGTTATGGCGACACCGATGTCAATGCCATCAAACTCAAACTTTTCCCATCATCACTCGCCGGAGATGCTAAAGTATGGTACAATGAATTTGTTGGGATATGAAAGTGCTGAAGATATCAAAGTACTGAAGATATGAAAGTACTGTAAACTGCAAAGTACTGGAAGAAGTCAAAGAGTCAAAGTACTGCTAAAGACAAAGTCAAAGTACTGCATATGAAGTCAAAGTACTGCTAGGACAGAAGAACTGTTATTTAGTTTATGGAAAGTATTGTATTCCATGTTTAGATTACTTGTCGTACAAGGTTATCAATTGTAAACCGACTAGGATATCCTTGAGCCTATAAAAGGACTCCTAGATTGGCATTAGAGGTACGATTTCAGAAAAAGAGTTTTAGAGTTTACGAATTAAGAGTTTAGAGAAAAGTTCGAATATCTTAGAGTTGTATTAGAGTATCTGCATAATAAGCAGATTTAGAGTTTGTTAATAAAGTTTTCTTCTTAGCTTTGTTAAGTAAATTCCGCGTACTTAATAAAGATTGCTCAGTGTTTCTTTGTTAATAACTTAGGATTTATCCAAGGTTATTAAACCTTAACAAGCTAGTTTAGTTTGATTAAAGTACATCGATCCAACAAGTAGTATCAGAGCTTGTGTGGAAACTCTGACTAGGAAGAAACCCTACAAAATTCAAGATGTCGACTGAAGCTGTTCCACAACCCTCAATCACCTCACTCAGAATTCCAATTATCAAGAAGGGAGAATATGATCTCTGGTGCATGAAGATGAGACAGTATATTGCCATTACAGACCATGCTCTGTGGAATGTAATTGTGAATGGGAATGAAGTTCCTCAAGAACCCATTCAAGTTGCTGGACAACCTTTAGCACCAAAGGCAGTTTTACCACAAGCAACTATAAGGAATCAAGAGAAGGCTCTAAATATTCTCTTGTCTGCCATTCCAGATGGACATCTTCTCAAGTTTCATGATGCTAAAGATGCCAAGCAGCTCTGGGCTGCTCTCAAGACCAGATTTGGAGGGAATGAAGCCTCTAAGAAGATGCACAGAAACTTGCTGAAACAACAATTTGAAACATTCACAGTAGGAGAAAGAGAGAGTCTTGATGCTGCATATGATAGGTTTCAGAATCTCCTCAACATGTTGGAATTATACAAGGCAGAAGTATCAGTTGAGGATGCTAATTTGAAGTTTCTAAGGAGTTTGCCATCTACATGGCATGTGATTGCTACTATGATCAGAGGACAACAAGGACTGGAAGTTATGGACTTTGATGATCTTTATCATCAATTGAAGGTGTATGAACATGAGATGAGTGGTCAACCAAATTCTAAATCTCACAGTATTGCTTTTCTATCATCTGAAAAGAAGAGCAGTACTTCCAAAAGTACTGCTTCTCCTCAAAGTAATGTTTCTCAAAGTACTGCTGTTTACAATCCCCCATCATATACTCAGCAGGCTCCACCATCAACTACTTTAAACTCAGATGAAGTTGTGTGCTCCTTCTTTGCACAACAAGCAAGCTTACCTGTCACTTATGAAGAGGATCTAGCACAGATTGAAGAAGATGCACTTGAAGAAATTGATATCAGGTGGCAAGTTGCTTTGATCACTGCAAGGATCAAAAAGTACATGAAGAAGACAGGCAAAAATATTGATTTCAAACCAAAACAAGGAATCACTTTTGACAAATCTAAAATTGAGTGCTTCAATTGTCAAAAGACTGGTCACTTTGCAAGGGAGTGCAGGTTTGCTAAGTATCAAGTAAACAGAGCATCTGAGAAGCCTAAACTTGAGCTCAAGGAAATTCCAATAACTGAAACAAAGGCATTGGTTGCTCAAGAGAAGTTATCAGAAGTGGACTGGAGTGAAGAGTTTGATGATGAACCAGTGACTTACTGTATGGTAGCAGTGGAAGATGCAGTTGAAGACACTGTGGAAGCATTGGACTGGAGCACTGCTTTTGATGAAGAATCTGAACATGCTGCTTTGGAATCTGATGATGGATTTGGAGGATTTGATTGGAGCAAAGAAAGTGAAGATGATCCTGTTCTTCTTGCTATGGTGGCTACTTCACCAACTCAGTCTCCTATCTCTGAGGTATGCTCAAACTGTTATGAGTTCTATCAAAAATTGCTTAACAGTTATGTGATTGAAAGAGATAATTGTATTAGGGCTAGGTCTGAGGTAGCAGGTTATCAAATTACTTTAGAGTCCATGGAAGCTAAAATAATAACACATGAAAACAATGAAATGGCTTGGGCTGAAAAATATGAACAACAGGATTACCAGTTAAAACTTAGTGAATGGAAACTAAACTGTAAAATTGCTGAAATTGAGAAATTAACTAAGGAAAGAGATGATTTGTTAGGTAAGTTTGCTGCTTGGAAAGAGTCTGGTTTGTCCCAAGTTGCTTATGTTGAAAAACAGAGGAGGGCTTACATTAGAACAGGCTTAGGATTTGGAATGGATTTTAGTAACATAGATGAGAACCCACCTAGTGATCAGGATGATGGTGTTTTTGAGGACATAACTACTAGTGATGATGAGCTCATTAACTATGTAGATTCATCTAGTAATGAAGGCTCAGTAAGTGAACCACCTCCTGAATATAAGAAAGACAATGGTTATCATGCTGTCCCACATCCCATTAGTCATCAACCCATAAGGCCTGATGTTTCTCGTTATGGTGTTGATAGTCTAGAGTTTAGGAATAAGCTTATTGCAAAATCTAGATCTGAGAAACCCAAAGAAACTGGTGAAAACAATGTTCAAAATCCAGCAGTACCTTTAAATCAAAGTACTGCTCAACAAGCAGTACCTTATGCAAAACCTTTTCAAAACAGTACTGCTAAACCTTTTTGGGATAATTTTGGTCAAAACAAATCTTATCCGTCCTCAAGAAGGCAAAATAATTTTGGGCATAGACATAGAAGAAATCACTTTGGACATATGGGTCAAAAACTGTGTTTTGTGTGTTATAGTCCTACTCACTTAATCAAAGATTGTGATAAACACTCAGAATATCTAAACAAGTTTTCAAGGAATAAGTCTTACAATCAGAAATCTAGAGAGCACAAACCAGTTTGGACTAATTCTAATAGGGTTAATCACAGAAACTTCTCACCAGATCATAGATACCCACATCAGAGAAGACCTTCAGTATCTCACAGTACTTTCCAAAGTACTACTCAGAGACAAGGTACTGAAAACCATACTTGGGATAGAAATTCTAGGAGAACTTATTATCAACCTAGAAGTTATCACAGTTCATATAGGGGATCTAGATCACAAGAACCTCCTGTTAAAACTAAATGGGTTAAAAGGGAAAGAACTGCTGGGAGACATACAATACGTTCAACAAAAAGTGAATCAGATGTTTTTGTGTCAAAAGAAAATGTTAACAATCTGGTGAAAGGAATTTATGTTGAAAAACCAGAGAGGTTTGAAAATCCACATGCTAAACATAAAAAGATAATTTTGGATCATAATCTGAGAGATAGTGAGAATTACATACTCAAGGAATTTGAGTTTGTAACTTCTCAAGGGGAACACAAGTCAGTAATGGCCTGGGTTCCTAAAAATTTCTAACTCTTTTCTTTGTGTGCACGGCAACCCAGAAGAGGAGCTTAAAGATCATCTTATTGTGGATAGTGGTTGCTCTGGAAGTATGACAGGTGATAAAGAGATCCTGTCTGATTTTAGAAGTATTAGTGGAGGTAAAGTTGCATTTGGGAATGATCCCAATGGAGGAAGGATTACAAGGAAAGGAACAATTAAAGCTGGGAGAATCGATTTTGAGAATGTCAGATATGTGAAGGAGCTGAAGTTCAACTTGTTGTCAGTCTCTCAAATCTGTGATAAAAAGCATCCTGTGTTATTCACTGACACAGAATGTCTTATCCTTTCTTCTGACTTCCAACCTGTTGATGATGACTTGGTAGTACTTAGAGTACCAAGGACAAATGATGTGTACAGTCTAGACATGAAGAGTCTACATTCTTATGGAAGAGCCACATGCTTGGTGGCTAAAGCAACATCTGAAGAGGCACATCAATGGCATAGAAGATTGGGCCATGTGAATTTCAAGAACATCAACAAATTGGTCAAAGGAAATTTAGTTAGAGGTTTACCTTCTAAGACTTACAGGAATGATCAATCCTGTTTGGCATGCAAGAAGGGTAAACAACACAAAGCTTCCTGCAAGAAGCTTGATGAAAGTAATATTAGAGAACCATTGGAGCTATTACACATGGATTTATTTGGACCTGTCTCTGTGGCAAGTTTAAATAAAAAGAAGTACTGTTTGGTTGTTACTGATGATTGTAGTAGATTCAGTTGGGTTTTCTTTTTGGGCTTTAAGGATGATACCTTTGATGCTATTCAAACTCTTATAATAGCACTTGAAAACCAGTTAAGACTCAAGGTTAGAGGTATTAGATGTGATAATGGAACTGAATTCAAGAACAAGCCAATGGATGATTTCTGTGCAAATAAAGGCATAAAAAGGGAGTTTAGTATTGCTAGAACACCACAGCAAAATGGTGTTGCAGAAAGGAAAAATAGAACCTTGATTGAAGCTGCAAGGACCATGTTAGCAGATTCTCATCTTCCTATTCAATTTTGGGCAGAAGCTGTAAGTACTACATGTTATGTACTCAACAGGGTTTCTGTCACAAAACCACAGATGAAGACACCCTATGAATTGCTGATGGGCAATAAACCCAACATTCGTTTTATGAAGCCCTTTGGATGCCCTCTTACTATTCTGAACACCATTGATAATCTAGGGAAGTTTGATGGCAAGTCTGAAGAAGGATACTTATTGGGATATTGCACTAACAGTAAAGGATTTAGAGTCTACAACAGAGTTACTAAGAAGATTCAAGACTGTCTTCATGTTGAGTTTTTAGAGGATCAAGACAATGAGAAAGGGAAGGGTCCTGATTGGATGTTTGATCTTGAGATTTTATCTCCTTCAATGAATTATGTTCCTGTTAGAGAAGAAAATCAACCTTTGCATAATGAAGACGATATTCAGTATGTTGTTCATGATATTCATCTTAGACCTAATGCTATTCCTGCTAAAGATCCTATGAGTCCAAAACAAAGTACTGATGTTCCTAAGCAAAGTACTGATTCGCCAAACAAAGTTCTGTTGCACCACAATCCTCATTATCTGCTGAGGATCAATCTATACAAGAGGAACTTAATCAGATGCTTCTTCAAGATGTATTAGCACATTCTTACACAGATGAACAAAGAAGAGCTTATGAAGAGGCAAAGAAAAACAAGACTGCAGAGTTCTCTTACAGTACTTTGGACAGTACTTTCAACCAAAGTACTGCTGCACCTATTGACAGTACTTTAGATGATTTGGATGATCCTACCATGCCTGAGTTAGAAGAAACTGATGATGAGCTTGAAGATGACGGTATTTTCACAAATTCCAATGAAGGTGCTGATTATACTAACTTAGATGATACATATGAAGTTCCACAGTCTCCAATCTTACGAATTCATAAGAATCATCCAACTGATCAAATCATTGGTCCTTCTACTTCTGGAGTTATGACAAGACACAAAGCTAAGGGTTTCACAAAACCTCATAATGCTTTACTTAGCTTTGTGTATAAACAAACAAGGCTAAACCATAAGGACCATCAAACCTGCTTATTTACTTGTTTCATCTCTCAAGAGGAACCCAAGAATATTGCTCAAGCTTTGACTAAAGAGAGCTGGGTTGAAGCTATGAAGGAAGAACTTCTTCAATTTAAACTTCAAGAGGTTTGGGTTTTATGTGACCTTCCAGATGGGAAGAGAGTTATTGGAACCAGATGGGTCTTTAGAGTTAAAAGAGATGAACGAGGCAATGTTATCAAGAACAAGGCAAGGTTAGTTGCTCAGGGTTATAGACAGGAAGAAGGGGTAGATTATGATGAGGTATTTGCTCCTGTGGCAAGGATTGAAGCAATTAGAATCTTTCTTGCGTTTGCTTCTTATATAGGTTTTCAAGTCTATCAGATGGATGTCAAGAGTGCATTTCTTTATGGCACTATTACAGAAGAGGTGTATGTGAAACAACCTCCAGGTTTTGAAGATCCTAAGCATCCAAACAAAGTCTATAAGGTGGTTAAGGCTTTATATGGTCTTCATCAGGCACCTAGAGCTTGGTATGAGAGGCTCTCTACATTCTTATTAAAACATGGATACAGAAGAGGAGCTATTGACAAGACTTTGTTTATCAAGAGAGATAAGAAGGATATCATGTTAGTTCAAGTGTATGTTGATGATATTATCTTTGGGGCTACCAAACAGTCTATGGTTAAGGAGTTTGAGCAGCTGATGCAGAAGGAATTTCAAATGAGTTCAATGGGAGAGTTAACATTCTTTTTAGGACTTCAGGTTAAGCAGTCCAAGGAAGGGATTTTTATTAGCCAAGACAAGTATGTTACAGATATACTTCAGAAGTTTAATTTTGCTGATATGAAGGCTGTAACTACAACTATTAAATCTATCAATTCATTGGGAAAAGATGAAGCTGGACAGCCTGTTGAAGTCAAGTTATACAGATCTATGATTGGCTCTCTTATGTATCTTACTGCATCAAGGCCTGATATCATGTTTGCAGTTTGTTTATGTGCCAGATATCAAGTTTCACCAAAGGTCTCTCACCTGAATGCTGTCAAAAGAATATTCTGTTATTTGAAACAACAACCTAAGTTGGGGTTGTGGTATCCTAAAGAGTCACCTTTTCACTTAGAAGCTTTTTCAGATAGTGACTATGCAGGTGATAACTATGATAGAAGATCCACAACTGGTGGATGTCAATATCTTGGAAGAAGGTTAGTTTCATGGCAATGCAAGAAACAGACAATTGCAGCAACATCATCTACTGAAGCTGAATATGTAGCTGCTGCAAGTTGTTGTGGTCAAGTTTTGTGGATGCAGAATCAACTCTTGGATTATGGGTTCAACTTTAAGAATACTCCTATCAATATTGATAATGAGAGTACTATTTGTATTGTGAAGAATCCTGTGTATCATTCCAAGACAAAGCATATTCAGATTAGGCATCACTTTATCAGAGACTGTTATGAGCATAGGCTTATTAATGTGGTTAAAGTTCACACGGATGATAATGTAGCTGATCTACTCACAAAAGGTTTTGATGTGTCACGATTCAATCACTTGGTCGTGAGCATTGGAATGATTAACTACTAAGCTATGTTTAAGGGGAGGACTATAAGGTGTTAGGTATAGTCCTGTGTATTGCTTGAGGGGAGGATGTTAGTTTATACTTAGTGTATACGAAGGTTTTTGGCAAAGTACTGTATTTCCTGAAAGTACTGCTTGGGAAAGTACTGCTTGGGAAAGTACTGCTTATGTGGAAAGTACTGTTTGTCGTATTAAAGTACTGTTCCAACGGTAATATTGAAGGGTAATTGGTAATAACGGTAACTTTGTTATTTAGGCTGTGATTTTTCAAATCTTACCTTTAAATAACTTCTTTCCGATTTTCCCTCTCATATTATTACTTCACATCTTTTCCATACTTATCTTCCACTTACCATTTCTTTATTATTCGCTACAATCTTTCTATTGTGCTCACACTTTCAACAATGGTGAATCGTTTAACTGTTTCGAAGCACAATATGGTGGATAATTTGGATAAGACTGAGGCAAATGTGGCGTTTTATGATATCATTGATTATCTTACTGGGTCGCCTATTAGTTATGCTCTTTTAGTGGAGCCGGATATAATTGAACCATGGATTCAAGAATTTTGGGCTAATGCTAGAGACAATATGGAGGAGGATGAAAACTATATTAGATCTACTGTTGCTGGTCGCACTATCAAGATCACAGAAGCCTCCATTCGTGAAGATTTATTATTTGGTGATGAAGATGGGGCTATTAGATTTGATACGCAACTGATTTGGGATGCTTTTAGCAATCTAGGTTATGAAGGTTCTTTGACTGAACAAACTTTCAAGAAAGCATTATTCTGTCCTCAATGGAAGTTTTTGATCCGTGTCTTGCTCCATTGCATAAGTTCTAAAAGCACTTCTTGGGAGCAGTTTGGTTCAAATATTGCATCTGCAGTGGTTGGTTTAGCTACGGACAGAGTATTTAATTTTTCACGGCTTATCTTGGATGGGATGCTATCGCATATATCATCTGGAGCACCTTGGTTGATGTACCCAAGATTTATACAGGTTTTTCTAAACAAGCAATTGGCTGATATTCCTAAACCTACTGCTTTACTACCTGTTATTGTGCAACAAGCCAAAATCTATACATTCATGGCTAGGCGCAGTGATTTGTTCAGAGGTGGAGATATTCCCTTGACTACTTCTATGATGGAAGTTGTTCAAGCTGTACGTGCTGAAGAGGATGAAGAAAGTCAAGGTACTGCTTCTGCACAAGGTACTGCTTCACAAAGTGCTGCCTCACAAGGTACTGCATCTGCAAGTACTGCTTCTCGTGAAGGTACTGCATCTTTCCAGGGTGATGTTTCTCCAAGTCCTGAGGTTCAAGCAGAGATTCAGAGAACACCTACTCCATCTCCTCAACCATTTGTTTCTCATTCAGAGGAACATTCGCAAGGTCAAGGTGATGCTCATTCCATACCTCGTGAAGGTTTAACTATGGATAACTATGCTTTGACAAAGGCGCTTGCTCGGTTGAACAAGACTGTTGAGCGTCAAGCTAAAACAATTAAGAAATTAAAGCGCAACTACTTCTGGTTAAGAAATTTTGTTAAACCCTATATTCAAGGTTTCAACTTATGGGTAAAGGAGGAGAATAAACGTCGAAAAGCACTTCGTAAGGAATTGAAAAGAAAGACGGTTCCTAAATCATCTTCTGTCAACTTGGGGAGGAATTTAGACAAAGAAAATTTGAAAGAAGATGTTATGAAAACAAAAGAAGATGTTATGAAGACAAAAGAATCTGAAGAAGATATTACAAAGAAGAAAGACTCTATAAGCTCTGCAGAAAAGATTATTTCAGAGGAACAAGAAGAAGAAGTACAAGTTCAAGGTACTGATGATCAAAGTACTGAACATCAAAGTACTGAGTTTCATGATACATCTAGGCCAGAGATTATAACACCAATAACTCCGAGGGTTTTGAATTTTGAAGAAGAAGCTGGTCCTTCTACAGTTGTTATAGAGGAAGAGGAGGAACCTAGATTTAAACCTATTCATTCACCAAGTGATGATGAATTAGTTGCTACAATTCTTGATCTGTCACAACCAAGAGGAGGAGTTACTATTAGAGAAGCACAAGAAGAAGAACAACCAAGAACTGATCAACCTGCAATTGATCCAAAAGACAAAGGAAAAGGTGTTTTGGTTGAAGTTAAAAAGAAGAAACTTACTTTGGCAGAACTTAGAGCATTTGAAGTTGCAAGGAATGAAGCTGCAGCTAGAAAAGTTCAAGAAGAGTTAGATGCTAAAGATAGAGAAGAACAAGAAGCTCAAGAAGCTTTGGATAGAGAAGCAGCTCAAAAAGTGCAAGATGAATTGGATGCTGAAGCTGCTGAACCTTTACAGTCTCCAACACCTTTTAGATTCATGTCAAGAAGACCTAATTTGGCTAAAGAAAGGAATGCAATGATGGCATACTTAAAAAGCAGAGGATTTAAAGGATTACAAAAGCTAAATTATGTGGATATGAAGAGATTATATGATGCTGAGAGAGAAGCTTATAAGAAAGATGTTGCAGGCATTAAAGATTTTAGAGACGAAGCTTATTGGACTGAAGCTGAAAGGAAGAAAAGCTTAAAGAGGAAAAGAAAAACTGAAGCTACAGATGTTCAGTTTTCAAAGAAAGAGAAGGTTGAATTAAGATCTGAGACTAGTGATGAATTGAAGAATTATCTCAGAGTGGTAGATTTTGATTATACAGATGAAGATAATGACATGAAGATGAACAGATCAAAGATCAGTGCTTTCAAAGTTGAGAAATCTAAGAATGGAGATTACATGGTTTTTCACAAAGAAGATAAAAGTTTCAGAGTTTTTAAAAGGCTATGGGACTTGCTGCATATCATAGACAGAGTAGATCTATTCTACTTGTATCATGCTGTAAAGACTTATTTTGAAGATAATCCATTAGAAGGGATTGGATTGGTTTTACATGGGGATCTCATAACTATGTGGGAAACTGATGAAGAAAGTACTGATGATATTTGGAAGGATCAAGAAAACTGGGAGATAGTTTGCTGGAGATTCTTTGAAGAATCTGGAGTCATGTTTTGGAGCTAGAAAATGGAACAATGATTCACATGTTTGCAGAAAGAAGATATCCTCTTACTGTTGAGCTCATGAGAAGAATGCTAGAGCATGGATTGGAAGTAGAAGAGGCTGATGAAATTGCTTGCATGGTTATCAATTTGCTTATAGACTGGACTACCATTGCTGAGAATGATCTATAACTGGTATGATTTTTGAATAAATACTTTTTGATATATCAGTACTTTTATTCAAAGTACTGCTAGTCAGACAGTACTTTCATCAAAGTACTGTTTGCTGAATTAAACCAGTTAAATGAATTTTAGAAGAAACCTTTTGCTAAATAATAAATATTTTCTGATATAAAGGTTGAATAAATGGTTTTTGTGATGATAACATCAATAGGTTATCAATCCACCATGGTTACAAAAGGATTGACTAATCCATGAGCAAACGGCTCTGGTAAAGATACATCAAATCCGTTTTTAGTTGACAACTTGCTAATAAGTTGGATGGTTATCAACTCACCATATCAGTAATGTGAAGAGTTGGCTAGCCCACAAGAAATGGCTTGTGGTAAAGGCAGTGGAAAAACCATTATTGGTAATTAGTTCACCATTAGATAAAAGAACTAACTAGTCCAGAAGGGTACAGCTTTTGGTAAAGACAAAACAAATCTGTTGATAGCTGGTGGTTTGCTAAAAATCATATGGTTATCAATGTACCATGGTCTTACACACCAAAACATTTGGCTACTCCAAAGATAATGGCTTTGGTAAAGAGTTCTAAATCCATTGAATTTTCAATGATTCACTTAGATGTGATGAGAATAGTATGCAACTTAAACTTGAATTATTGTACACATTGTCATATGTTGCTGTGTTGCTGAAAAGATGGAGATTGCTGAATGCTGCTGTGAAGAAATCAATTCTAAGAGATATTTTGACAAAAGCACAGATTCTACAGAGATATAATCTAAAGACTAAAGAACAATCCATTTTAACGATGAAGCTGTTAAAGATATATTCACAAAGGAACTTGAAGTCAAGCAAGTAGAATTCAAGTTAGGGGAGGATTGTTGGGATATGAAAGTGTTGAAGATATCAAAGTACTGAAGATATGAAAGTACTGTAAACTGCAAAGTACTGGAAGAAGTCAAAGAGTCAAAGTACTGCTAAAGACAAAGTCAAAGTACTGCATATGAAGTCAAAGTACTGCTAGGACAGAAGAACTGTTATTTAGTTTATGGAAAGTATTGTATTCCATGTTTAGATTACTTGTCGTACAAGGTTATCAATTGTAAACCGACTAGGATATCCTTGAGCCTATAAAAGGACTCCTAGATTGGCATTAGAGGTACGATTTCAGAAAAAGAGTTTTAGAGTTTACGAATTAAGAGTTTAGAGAAAAGTTCGAATATCTTAGAGTTGTATTAGAGTATCTGCATAATAAGCAGATTTAGAGTTTGTTAATAAAGTTTTCTTCTTAGCTTTGTTAAGTAAATTCCGCGTACTTAATAAAGATTGCTCAGTGTTTCTTTGTTAATAACTTAGGATTTATCCAAGGTTATTAAACCTTAACAAGCTAGTTTAGTTTGATTAAAGTACATCGATCCAACAGAATTAACCCCAGGAATCATCAATACTTGGGAGGAGATGAGGCAAGCTTTTGTAAGCCGATTCTTTCCACCTGCCATGTTTGATCGATTAATGGGAGAAATTCGTGCTTTCAACCAAAACCCAAACGAATCACTTGTCGAAGCTTGGCTTCGAATGAAAGATTTGCTTCGTAGTTGTCATGGACATGGACTATCAAAAGGAACCATTATCCAAATCTTTTACCATGGACTAGATGAAATCTCTCAAGGCATCCTTGATGCTGGAGGAATTTTTCTCTATAAGACTCCCAACGATGCACATCAATTGCTCGAAGATCGAGTACTTCTCAAACTTGATTGGTCTAAAGATTCCAAAACCAAACCTCTCCGAAAAACCATTGCTTTTGTCAAAAACACCGATACCTCAAAACTCATGGAGAAGATGGAAGCGTTAACCTCAAAAATCGACTCGCAGTACAAAGATATCAAAGATGAAATGAAGGAAATGCGAGACGGATGCAACAATTGTGGAGGAAATCATCCATCGTCTGAGTGCGACGATAAACCTATGGGTGGACCGAAGGAAGGAGAAGCGAGCTACGCTCAAGGAGGATACCGTGGAGGAGGATATCGTAGTAATTATTACGGTCGAAATTCTGGAAAATGGCAATATCGCCGACCAAGGGATGACAACAGTGATTCTCAACCACGAACTGACGATCCACCACCACAAAATCCCGAAAAAAAGATGGAAGAAACCGAATTCGAGAAAACCATGAGAGAATTCGTGGCTGGTCAAAAATCCGCAAATGATTTTATCAAAAATCAATTTTTCAATCTCAAAGCCAAAGTTGAGCAAGGACAGAAAAATCATCAAGCATCTATCCAAGATCTTGAAAACAAGTTTGGCAGACTTTCTGACCAACATTCCTCTAGACCATCTGGTTCATTGCCAAGTAATACCCAATCCAACCCAAAAGCATCAAATGATATGACGTACCGTCCACCACAAACAAGAAATGAGCATATCAATGCTGTCTTCACAAGAAGTGGTCTCTCGTATGATCCACCACCAAATCCTAATACTTCTGTCACCATTGATAGTGAGGATGAAACCGAGGAACCAAACACAACTCAAAACACCAAAAAGAAAAACATTCCATCCGTCAAGGCGTATACACCAAAAATTCCTTATCCTCAACGCCTAAAGAAAGAAAAGATGGAAGAGCGTTATAAAAAGTTCATTGAAATAATCAAAGAGGTTAGACTCAATGTTCGTCTCGTTGATGTCTTAGCCGGAATGCCCAATTACGGGAAATTTTTGAAAGAACTTATTAATAACAAAAGCAAGCTTGAGCAAATATCAGCAGCTTTTCTTAACGAAGAATGCTCAGCTATTGTCCAAAACAAAATCCCATAAAAGCTCGGAGATCCTGGGAGCTTTCTTATTCCATGTACTTTCGAGAATAATGTTAAATGTGATGCTTTGGCCGATCTTGGCGCAAGTATCAATTTGATGCCTTATTCGCTATATTCCAAGTTGTGCAAAAACAGCCTAAAACCAACAAAAATGAGCATTCGATTAGCAAATCATTCCTACCAATATCCTGTGGGAATCGCCGAGAATATGCTTGTTCAAGTCGGTAAATTCATTTTTCCCGTGGACTTTGTAAACTTGGAAATGGAAGAAGATAGTAAAGTTCCACTCATCTTAGGAAGACCTTTCCTAAATACCGCCGATGCAATCATCAAAGTGAAAGGAAAAGAACTCAACCTTGGAGTTGGGGAAGATCGAATCACTTTTCTAATCGATAAAGCAATGCGCTATCCACATTCCAGTGATGACACTTGTTTTAACATCGATATTATTGATGAAGTCACTGATGAAGAATTAGACGCATTACTTAACGAATCCGATCCATTCATGACTACTTCTGAAAAAATCAATGAAACAGATTTTAACAAAGAATTTGATGATTTCATGAAAGTAGAATTCGAAGGAGATAACTCAGAAGAAGAAGAAATGGAGGAAGAGGAAGAAAATTTTGAAGAAATAACTTTCAATAACGAGATGCGAATTAAATCCTCTATCGAAGAACCACCCACAGATCTCGAACTCAAACCTCTCCCAGATCATCTTGAATATGCTTACTTGGAGGAAAACTCTCTTCTTCCAATAGTCATATCTTCATTGCTCGAGGATAGTGAGAAAGAAAGTTTAGTTTCTGTCCTCAAAAATCACAAACAAGCTTTCGCTTGGAAAACATCCGACATACCAGGAATTAGTCCTAATTTCTGCAAACACAAAATCAATTTTGAAGAAGGGATTAAACCTGTGGTAGAACGTCAACGTCGACTCAATCCCAACATGAAAGAAGTTGTTAAAAAGGAAATCATAAAACTTCTCGATGCTGGAATCATTTACCCAATTGAGGATAGCCCTTGGGTAAGCCTTGTTCACTGTGTTCCCAAGAAAGGAGGAATGACGGTTGTGACTAATGAGCGAAACGAACTAGTTCCAACTAGAATTGTCACTGGTTGGTGCGTTTGTATTGACTATAGTAAGTTAAACAAAGCCACCAGGAAAGATCACTTTCCGCTCCCATTCATGGATCAAATGCTTGAAAGACTGGCAGGAAATAAATTCTTTTGTTTCCTCGACGGATTTTCAGGATATTTCCAAATTCCTATCGATCCTAACGATCAAGAAAAAACCACTTTCACTTGTCCTTTTGGAACCTACGCATATCGGCGTATGCCTTTTGGTCTTAGCAATGCACTTGCGACTTTTCAAAGGTGTATGATCGCCATATTCCAAGACATGCTAGAAACCTCCATGGAAGTTTTCATGGATGACTTTTCAGTCTTTGGAGACTCGTTTGAAGCTTGTCTTTCTAATCTCGATAAAATGCTCGAAAAATGCGAAGCTGCACATCTTGTCCTTAACTAGGAAAAATGTCACTTTATGGTAACCGAAGGAATTATTCTTGGCCACAAAATCTCCAGTGCAGGAATGGAAGTAGACAAAGCCGTTAGAAGTTTTTTAGGACATGCTGGTTTTTACCGCCGATTCATCAAAGATTTTTCAAAAATATATCGTCCGATGACAAAACTTCTTGAGAAAGAATCTATCTTTGACTTCAATGCAGATTGCATAAAAGCTTTCGAAACACTGAAATCTCAACTTACTAGTGCTCCGATCATGGTTTCACCTAATTGGTCACTACCTTTCGAACTTATGTGCGACGCAAGCGATTTTGCTGTTGGAGCCGTCTTAGGCCAACGTGAAGGAAAACACTTTCGGCCTATATATTTTGCTAGCAAGACACTGAATAGTGCTCAGCAAAATTATACCATCACCGAAGAAGAATTACTGGCCGTCGTTTTCGCATTCAACAAATTCCGATCATACCTCGTGCTCTCAAAAACAGTCGTTTTTACCGATCATTCAGCGCTCAAGTATCTGTTTACCAAGCAAGATGCTAAACCACGTCTTATTCGATGGATTTTGCTACTCCAAGAATTTGACATCGAAATCAAAGATAAGAAAGGAGCAGAGAATCTTGCCGCTGATCACTTATCTCGTCTTGAAAACCCCAATCTTGAGGAGTTAAAAGAAGAGGAAATCGATGATTATTTTCCTGATGAAACTCTCATGACCATCGATGGAACTGACGATCCTTGGTTTGCTGACTTTGCGAACTACCTCGCAGGAGGAATTCTCAGAAAAAGGTCTAACTCATGCTCAAAGAAGCAAATTCTTTTCGGAACTTAAATACTATTTTTGAGAAGAGCCATATCTTTTCAAAATGTGTCCCGATGGAATGATCCGAAGATGTGTTTCTGGTTCCGAAACCCGCAAAATTCTTGACGAATGTCATCATGGCCCAACTGGGGGACATTATGGTCCTTCCACCACAGCTAAAAAAGTTTTTGATGCTAGATTCTATTGGCCAACAATATTCAAATAAGCACACACACTTGTTCAGAACTGTGACGCTTGTCAAAGAACTACCAATCTCTCTCGTAGAGATGAAATTACATTAACAAGCATTCAAGTGTGTGAGATATTCGATATTTGGGGAATATATTTCATGAGACCTTTCCCTAAATCCCACAAATTCGAATACATTCTCGTTGCTACAGATTACGTGTCCAAATGGGCAGAAGCTGAAGGTTTACCAACAAACGATGTTCGTGTCGTCATTAATTTCCTCTAAAAGCTTTTCGCTCGTTATGGAATTCCCAAGGCTTTGATCAGCGATCAAGGAACCCATTTCTATAACCAACAAATGGAGAAAACCATGAAAAGATATGGAGTTCATCATCGATTCGAGACGGCCTATCATCCACAAACCAGTGGTCAAGTTGAAAATACCAACAGGGCTCTCAAAAGAAGAGAAAACAGTGAAGGATATTCCTTCAGTGTGGGCAAAGAAACTTGACGATGCTCTGTGGGTATTTCGTACGGCTTATAAAACTCCAATTGGCACAACTCCTTACAGACTCTTGTATGGAAAGACTTGTCATTTGCCGTTCGAAGTTGAACATCGTGCTTATTGGGCTCTCAGAAACTATAACACCGATCTCAAAATAGCTGGAGAGAAAAGATTCCTACAATTGTACGAACTCGATGAATTAAGACTTCAAGCTTATGAAAATTCCAAACTGTATAAAGCTAGAACAAAAGCTTATCACGATAAAAAGCTACGAATTCGAAAAGAATTCAAAGCCGGGGATAAAGTTCTGCTTTTTAACATGAAATTCAAATTCAAAGCTCCTAAATTACAACCAAAATGGTTTCGACCATATGTCGTTAAACATGGATATCCATCCGGGTATGTCGAACTTTATGACAAACAGGGTGGAAGTTTCATTGTTAATGGGCACCGAATCAAGTTATATTACGACAAGGAGCAAACGAATGAAGTTTCAGTTGCAACAGTTTCCCATGAAAATGAATTCGAAACTATCACCTTTGTAGCACCATTTCCAGGAAGAATCCCACAAATTGTTCCATGGAAACCATCTGCTGAGTTCGTCTGGGACGATATTGAAGCTACTGGTGAAGAATTCATGTACATCCCCGAACTTTTCAAAATGTTCAAGGCTGCCCTTGCGGCCAAATGAATTCGGGAAGATTCGAGTCAGGCTGATGACTCGGTAATAAAACAAGCGCTTCTCGGGAGGCAACCCGTGTGTTTTGATTTTCTGTGGTTACTTCCCAAAGTTTAAACCTTTGGTTGAACTTAAGTGTGGGGGGGGGTGCTACCCTTTAATAAAACCTTTTGTTTGTTTATAAGATTGTGTGCAGGTGATGATTTCTCCAGTGGACGCTAGGAATGAAGAAAGAATTTTAAGCTGATAAACTCGTTGACATATCTGGTTTCATCTCTATTTTCCCTATTTCTATACTTTGAAGTTCGCTTTTTCATTGAGGACAATGTCTAACTTAAGTGTGGGGGGTGAATAGGAAAAATTAGAGTTTTCATGCTTAAAATTAAAATTAAAATTTTGTTTGCCCTTGTGATCTAGTTGTTTTCACACTTTTAGGATTATCTATTAGAATAACTGGATCAATCCACTGGTAAAACTGGTAATATTTGAAACTTCGAAATGTGTTCCGATTTCTATTGCAATCCATTCTGGGATCGATAAACATTTGCTAGCACATATTATACCCTTTCCACTAAATTGTGAGGATTTGAGCCTATTTCTTATTAGCATACATCTTTTATGCTTGGATCTTTTGCTATGAGTGTGTCGGTGATTTTATTTATTCTAGAACTTGTGCTTATAAATCATTACCAGACCGTAGTGAGATTGCATTCGTGCGATATAAGTGAATTCGTGTGATAAAGAGGCACCTTAGTATTTAACCCAAATGGCCTTCCATTTTACATTTAATGATATATTAGCTAGCCACATTGGTTAGTTAACCACCCACATGGACCCATTTGTAGTGCTCATTTTTAGCACTAGATACCCCTAGTTACACCCTCTGAGCCATCCTTTTCATTTTTGCTTCACCCAGAAAATACAAAAAGATTTTACACTTTAAACCTTAGCCTATCCCGTATCAATGTCTAAACGGTTGGTTGCTAGTCGCCAGGAAAGTGAAGATTGTTCAAATGACTATGAGTACCACATCCTATGAGATTGATTGAGCCATGTGTTATGTTATATTCAAAAAAAATAATAAAAAAAAAAGTTATGTGTTGAAAGTATGAAAATAATAGCGAATGTGTTATGATCGAAGAACAATTATCATGGGAAAGCGAAAAGCTGTGGAAAGCGGAAAAGAAGAAATTGAAGCTATAGTCATTTATTTGGTTCGTGGAATGTTTGGTAGCTAGTAACACGGGAATTAGACTTGATTTCATTTTTATTTTAACACCAATTTCATAACATCCCATGCATTATCCATACCCTTAACCCTAAGCCATATCATTATAACCCGAATAAAAGCCCTCTTTAGATGTTTTTACTTGGTGCTCACGCCACGTCGGTGGAGTTTTGTTTCTTGTACAAGCTTATGGTAATAATCTAATCATAACTGAGCAATGAGTGTGATTTATCTTGTTACTCCACTAAAAATGAGTGATTGAGTGAATTATATTTCGTTCCTTTTTCGTGAGGTATTTTGAAATGTTAATCATGCAAGAAAATCATTGGATATTGTCAAACATCTTGATGTTTCACCTTTATTAAAGCATAATTGATGAATCCCCTCTCGTATTTATACTTGGTTGATTTGCATCACATTTCTCATAATCACGATCTTGTTCCAGTGGATGTTTTTTCCTAGATTTGCTTGAGGACAAGCAAAGTTTAAGTGTGGGGGAATTTGATAATGCTCAGATTGTGCATATTTTTAGTAGCGTTATGTGTGCTTTTATATCTGTTATTTGGTTATATTTGCGTAATTATAGTACTTAAACGCATCAAAAGATGTTTGTCTAGTATTTATAACCATGTGCAGGGAAACGGAAGGAAAATAAAGAAATGTTCAGCAAAATGAAGATTCCCGTTTCAGTAAGTCTAAAGATAAAGAGAAGAAAAATATCAAGTTTCCTTAACTCAGGAAATCCAACCGGATCGGTTACAACTGTAACCGGATCGGTTGGAATATGACCAGAAACGACATTATGACCATCACCAACCATTCAGTCGCAACCCGCAACCGGAACGGTTGGCCACTTTTGTAGAAGACCAACCGGATCGGTTGGTCATATGACCGATCCGGTTGGAGAAGCTGCATCTACCAATCTTCATCACTAAGTCTCTCCTTTGCATCCAAATGATTCTAGGTCCTTCTCTTGGTGTATTCTAGTCCCTTCCTTACTCCTTGGAGGCCAAGTTCAGCAATTATTACCCTAGGATTTGGAATTAGTATAAATAGAGGCTAATTGTGAGCATATGAGACACACCTCAAATACAAATCTCTCTACTCATCAAACAAAGCTTTAAGCTCTCATAATTCGTCCTTAGAAGTCTAGAGAAGTTTGGAGTTCCAGAAGTTCCACATTTGGAGACCAAATCGCCAAGAAGTCTACCCCAATACTTTGGGAATCATTACTTCACCATTTGTAATCTTATTCCAAGCATTGTAAGACTTTTAATCATGTTTTCTAATGTTCAAAGTTCTGAGTTTATGTTCATGTTTGCTATGAGTGGCTAGTTTCTTTATACACTTGCTTAAATGATGTTGATTATCATATGATTAGTTAGTGACTGTGTTAACATATTTTAATTCAATTTCAAGTTGATTCTAAGATCCAATTGTGCTAAAGTTTTATAGTGACATTTGTTAATCAAGTTTGGCTAATTGATAGTAATCGTTGGGGTCGAAAGAACTTATTGTTATTCAACTAGTCATAATCATTTTGTCTATGGATGATTGTTTTTACCCATTATTCTTGATTATACAAAGGAACTAAGGTGTGGTTGTAATAGAAACGCTTTTTGATTATCAAATTGGATTGGTTAGAAACATCTAAAAGGTCGTAAGATTAGTTGTTGAGAATCAATTGTAGCCTTTTGTCTATGATCGGTTACCTTTTGTATTGACCATTTCTTAAGCAATTTGATGAACAAGTGGATGTTTTTGTGTTTAAGTTTATGTATGTAGACTTATGAAACTTGAATTGATCTTGAATTGATTGGTTAAACTTAATGCTCGTTTTTATGAACTAAAATCTTGACGAAGGTTTAACTTGTAAGAACAATAGATTAGTCTTCCAACTAATTATCATAACCAACATGTTAAGAGCTTAACACAATCACATCAATCTATGATATGAAACTAGTTTAAGCAAGTGTAGTTTTTAATCATCTGAATTTCATTATACCTATTTGCTTTGTTATATGTTTTGGATAAACTCTATTAATTCAAACTTGTGTTTAGATTCACTCAAATCCCGGCGAACGATCCCGACTTACCTTCATAATCTTGCTATAACGGACGAGTATACTTGCTCGTATGTGTTATTGGTAATATTTGTAATTCACCTTTTATAAATTTAAAACTTGTACACACCCAGCACATCACCTTCCCACTCAGTCTACCTACTTAGGGTCAGTTGGTCATATCTCCTAAGTTACTAGCCACTACCGCCATTCAAAACTACTAAAACAAGGGTAGCTACCAAAAAACTATGCATGCATACACTAGAAACAATTATACAGAAGTTTTGTAAAAATAAACAAAACAATTAAGGAATCATAACTAGGCTAGCACCAGAGGTGCTTAGCCGCTCATATTAACTAAAACAATCGATTCAATGTTTAACATATCAAAATACATGAATTGAAAGTAAAGAAATGATAAATTGCTAATGCTTATCGTAGGGGAGTGATTTCTCCCTTGGAGATGGCTCCGTATGCTCCTCAAGATCTGCCTTCAACCTTCTACCCGCATTCTTTGATTTGGTGTGTGGAGTGAATGATTAGAAATGTTGAAATTTGGGTGGTATTTATTGGCCAGATCAGGTTACGACGTAACTTAAGTTGAGATTTACGCCGTAACATCTATTGCTTCGTATTTTTCTCTGGAAAAGCTGGTTACGGCGTAACATCAGGAATAAGTTACGCCGTATCGTCAATAAATCATGGTTACGCCGTAATTGTGGAATGAGTTACGGCGTAGCTTGCAGCGGAGCAGAACATCATTTGACCTAATTAGTTACGACGTAATCCTAGGAGGGAGTTACGCCGTAATCTTCAGTTTAGTTGGTTTTCTGAGCAACGAACCTGTTACGGCGTAATGTGAGAGGAGAGTTACGCTGTAACATCTTCAAATGGGCATACTACCATATATCATCAATAAACTCTCCAAATCCGTGTCTTATTAGCTCCAATGCTCGTAATTTACATGAAAGTGAAATATAGAGAAAAAAAGCGTAAATCCATATAAATGTTATAAAATACGAGCATTATCGGGGGAAATTGACACTTAATATTCAGGACTATTTGATGTTATCAAATATCCCCCCACTTGAACTCTACTTGCCCTCAAGTAGACCTTATTAGATAGATTCCTAAAAAGATCTCCCATTACCTGGAATATATAAGTTTACAAATCCCTTATGCTAGAATAAAGCAAAGCCGAACACCTCACGAAATGGGAACTAAACACTCAAATCTCTCAACTATTCTAAGTTTCAATTTCGGGGTGATTACTCAACGCACAGTCATAGTATGTATTCTATCATAAGCTTGGCGGTTACACAAATCTCCACCACTAGAGTTAATGGCTAAACAATTCTTGAAGGCAATATGGGTAGACACGACAAAGGTTAAGGGTGAGTCGTCATTACTAACATGTCACGGCGAAGTGGACAAAATTAATGATACATGACCAAATCCATGGCCAAGACACCAAAGATTGCTCGCTGAATCACCTAGACACGCTTCATGACTAAAGGGTAGGATAAGACATGGGATAAAATTGGTGTAAAATAAAATCAAGCAAATAGTCTAAATCTATAACCAAGTCATCACCACTCACCGTTCGTCCAAAGTTCAAGTTTTGGAGTTAAGAAATCGGATCATGATAATACCAGATAGATGTGCCATTAGAGGACGTCATGACGGGCAGATTACCAACTCCATTCTTCAAATGTGACCGAGGTGGCCTCCTCGATACTAAATCTATAATAAGCTCATAACATAGTGCTTATAACTTCTCACTTTACAATCAAATAACTATAACTATTTTTTTTATTTTTTTTAAAGAAACATAACATCCCCCTACTTGAGATGAAAAATATGAGAAATTGGGGGTCTTCAATGATCTTTAAGAATATGTCGTCGACGAAAGCGTGATTCCCAAACCTTTCCTCTTGAACCTTGAACTTAGGCAAACAATGACTTTCCAATTACAAATAAAGACTACAGGATACGCTAAGGTGTAAGGGTGTAATGAAACAATATGTTGGGTGAACAAAATGAAAGGAGATGGGTGTATCTAGGGATATCTTGCACTAAAGGTGAGTGCAACAAAGGGTTTAACATCGGGGTCGAGAAGTCGAGGTGACTAATCGATAGACACACAATGATAGGCTATTTGGGTGATAATCCTATGATACTGCCTTCTTAAACTGAAAAGTCCAAATACATAGAGCTAACTCAACATACCTCGTCTATGGTCTCGAAATGATGCAAAGGCCAAGTTCTAAAGTTTACAAGCTACCAGCACACTCATAATTTGGTGGATTTGGGGTAAAAAATTGGAAACAGATAAGGCTAATTTCACCATATAATATCAAGGGTTATAATGTGCTCGGCTAAGGTCTAATCTAGTTAGGTTAAGAAAAACATGTCAAAATTAAAAATGGCATAATTTTTCAAAGTAAACTAGAAAAACGATGGAAAAATAAAGTTCAAGAGAAAATTCTACTCCCGTTCCCCCACTTGAAATGTACAAAGTCCCTTTTGCACTAAGCATTATATAAAGGTGAAGAGAAAAGTAGAATTAGAGCGAGAACTTCCCTAAAATTTTCTCCAAAAAAAAAAGAAGGCCCACGAAAAGGATCGTGCCTTCGCATAAGCATCCATGAACAAACTTCAATCCCTGAAATCACACTACCGACAAGCACAATTCTAAAAAAGAAAAAGAAAAATGAAAAAGAAACCTAACTCACTTTCGTAGGAATCACGGTTGCATTTAGCGTATGCAACAAGCCTTTTAAACCACTTGGTGTCCCGAGTGGACGAGTATCGTGAAGGCTAACAGGGAACATGCCCACAAAGTTCATTTAAAAATTAATACAAGGTTATTGTGTTTAAAAAGAGAGAAGTGTTACAGAGGATAGTTACGTCGTAACTCTTATAAGGAGTTACGCCGTAATTAAAGCAAAACCTGGCAGACACTACAGGAGTGTAGCTACGGCGTAACCGTTGCATGGGATTACGTCATAATTGGTAATGCTCTGAGAAACTACTGCAAAAATTATGTTACATCGTAACCATAAGAATGAGTTACGCCGTAACTGTGGACAGATCAGATCCCCGTTTAGCATGCTGCAGCAACTTTTCTCCGTTTTCCTGCAAAAATGGTTAAAAACACAAAACCCAACAGAAATGAAAATAAAACAAATGAAAGGGATAATTCAGGTTGTCTCCCAAAATAGCAATTTTTTTATTTATAAGTCTTTAACTTAGACTCAAGGCCATGGGGCTTTATGGTGGCCTTTGGACTAGGACAACTTCCTCCGTTATTTGGCGGCAATCATTAATCCATTCGACAAAAACTCTTTTTCTGGCTGTGTTGCCGATGCTACATGTACCAAATTTTTGTGAGAGCCACTCTTTGAATGATAAACACGACTTTCCATAGTCGTCTTCAATTATAGGATCAATCTTTTCACTTATTTTTGATTTTTCATCATTGGTAATTTTATCAATGAGGTTATATTCATTGTAATTGCGTTTTAGCTATTTCATTAATCTCGTATTAATTTTTGAATCTCCAAATCTTACCTTGTACCAATCTTCAAAGGATAAATTTCTAAATTTCATGTCGTGTCTCTCAATCTTGTGAGGGCTCGTCCATTCTTCCACCTTTATATTTCCATCACAAGATTCATGAAAAGGGTTACACGAGGGCCATGCTTTAATTGATCCGTCATGCTCCGTCATTATAGGGATGCAGTAATGTTTGTTAGAGTCCGGATCTTCCTTAATGCTCCCAATCGGGATAATCTTTTCCTGTTCCTGCTCACAACTATCAAAATCTTTCCTACAATTGTTAGCTCTTAAGTTACAACATAAAGGCGGGTCGAGCGACGGAACATTGACAACATCAACCTTTTTTGAAAATTCCAATCTGGGATTCAATTGTTCCTTCATGTTGAAAGTAATTCGTTCCCCTTCAGTTCCCAAAGAAAATTGTTTGTTAAAGACCTTTATATGTGCTCGACAAGTGGCCAGAAAAGGCCTTCCAACAATTAAGTTGTAAGTCTCTCCTTTGCCCATGTCAATAACCACAAAATCAGTAGGAAAAAAGAATTTACCAATTTTTAGGAGAACATTGTTAACCACTCCCCTAGGTACAGCTTTAGAGGAATCCACCATTTCAATCATCATTGTTGTTTCTTTTAAATTGGTAAGTTTTATTTTATCAAACAATGAAGTAGAAATAAGGTTTACCCCAGCCCCCAAATCAGCTAAAGCGGGAATTTTAAGATTACCGATAGTTCATGGTAGAAGAAAACTTTCTTGATAGAGTTCCTTCTCAGGAAGTTGGATTGGCAGGTCTTTGTCGTCTTCAAATTTGTCATCTTTTTTTTAGTAGTTAATCCCGCAAATATCATTAGTGATAGAAGAGGTGCACTGTTCTTCCTTCGGTTTATCTTGTGCAAATATGGCTTTGCATGCAATGGCTTTGTCATTACTGGTTTCTAGATTTCTGGCTAATTGCCCAATTTGGGTTTCGAGGTTTTTAATTGCGGCATCTTGGTTCTGCAAGTTCATGTTGGTGTCTTCTTTTACCTTGACTTCCATTATTTGAGTCTATCACTTTTCTTTGTAGATTCTTCGATATGTTTATGCATTATTTCTTCAAGGCTTGGTCTAGGAGGATTATTGTTGATTCTAGTATACAATCCTGGGGATTTTTCTCGGTACCTGGCCCCGTTACCATTGTATCCTTTGAAGGGACTTCCACTTCTATATTTTACTTCTTCAATCCTTTTGACTTCCTCCTTAGACGGTAACTCCTTGGTAGGGAGAGTGCGATTGTATTCGTTTCGTCCAACTTGTATGGAATGCACATTTTCCTTGAGCTTTTTCATGTCTCTTCCAAGACTCTCTAATTTGTTATTTATTGTTGCAAGGCCGTCCACATTTACACTCTTACTTCGATTGCTCCCCCTATTGTGCCACTTGTGAGAGTGGTTAGCCATCTTTCGAATAGTTTCTAGAGCCATTGTTGGAGTCATTCCAGGTATTGGTCCTTGAGAATCTATCATTTTCCTTGAGGAGATGTTTAGACCCTTGTAAAAGACGTTCACCTTTTGCTGGTTGTTAAGGTCGTAAGTAGGGCACTTGTATAATAATTCGTTGTATCTTTCCCATGCTTGGTACAGCGTTTCATCACCCTCCTGCTTGAAGTTATAGATTTCTTCTAATTGCTTTGCAGTCCTAGATGGAGGACAGTACCTTTGAATGGAATATTTTTTTAGGAAGGGTCAGGTGTTAACTGTCCCGGCAGGTAATCGATCAACCCATCTTTTAGCAGCTCCAGTGAGAGAAATAGGGAACACACGTAACATGACAGCATCGTTTGAGACTCTTGGAATTTTGAATAGGCTGACAATGTATTCCACGTTGTCCACATGTTTGTGAGCATCATCGGTAATGCTTCCGGAGAAATGGTTTGCACGCAACTCCCTCATAAATTGAGGTTTGATCTCGAATTGAGCATCTTTGGTGATGGCCGGCCTAACGATCCCCGGTCCTTGTTCTTCTCTTGTCAACGCCAAATATTCCTCAAGAGTGAGATCATCAATGTTGACAACTTCCATGGTACCTGAAACTTGAAAAGAGATCCTGAGAAATTGAGAAAATTTAAAACAAAACATAAATGAAAGACTTAATGAAAATCCTAATATAACACCCCGGCAGTGGCGCCAAAAACTTGATGCAGATTTTACTGACCAGGTTTTATATTTATATTGTCTCGTTATACCTATGGTCTACCCTAATGCACTAACGGGCAGTGTACCCGGTCGTGTGTAGTGTAGTATTCGGTAAAACCGAGGTCGTCCCAAGAGCTATGTGTGCGGATTTCAATTAATTCTAAGTGTCACAGATTTTAATTGGTTTTGAGGTCGAAATGATTAATTAATAACTAAAGAAAAGAAAATAAAAGAAAGCACATAAAGGCGAGGGTTTTGATCAATAGATGAGAAGTGTGCTAACCTAGTTACTCATCCTATCAAGTTAAGTTCGCATTTAATTACTTCTAATTTCTTCAAGTGGGGCTAAAAGTCGCTAGGACAGCATTTGGTCAGTTCGTCCTAACCTAACAGCAAAGGTTTCCACCGGAGATCAATAGGTGACCCCTTGAAAGTCCAGTTGTTTTTAGTCCCCTAAGCCAAGTCATTAAGTTCCGCTACATGCAAGATTCATAACAATGAGTTCCAGGGCTCTAGCATCTTAAATACTCATCCCTAACTTCTTAAGTACATCCAAACGGTAGGTGATCAATTGGTCAAATCGCACAAGCGAAGAAGGGTCGTCAGTTGGTCAATTCTTACCCTTCCCACTCAGTCTACCTACTTAGGGTCAGTTGGTCATATCTCCTAAGTAACTAGCCGCTACCGCCATTCAAAACTACCGAAATAAGGGTAGCTACCAACAAACTATGCATGCATACACTAGAAACAATTTTACGGAAGCAATGTAAACATAAACAAAACAATTAAGGAATCATAACTAGGTTAGCACCAGAGGTGCTTAGCCGCTCATATTAAGTAAAACAATCGATTTAATGTTTAACATATCAAAATACATGAATTGAAAGTAAAGAAATGATTAAATTGCTAATGCTTATCGTAGGGGAGTGACTTTTCCATTGGAGATGGCTCCGTATGCTCCTCAAGATCTGCCTTCAACCTTCTACCCACATTCTCTGATTTGGTGTGTGGATTGAATGATTAGAAATGCTGGAATTTGGGCAGTATTTATAGGCCAGATCAGGTTACGGCGTAACTTAAGTTGAGAGTTACGCCATAACATCCATTTCTTCGTATTTTGCTCTGGAAAAGCTGGTTACGGTGTAACATCAGGAATGAGTTACATCGTATCTTCAATAAATCGTGGTTACACCATAATAGTGGAATGAGTTACGGCGTAGCTTGCAGCGGCGCAGAACATCATTTGACCTAATTAGTTACGACGTAATCCTAGGAGGGATTACGCCGTAATCTTCAGTTTAGTTGGTTTTCTGATCCACGCTTCTGTTACGGCGTAATGTGAGAGGAGAGTTACGCCGTAACATCTTCAAAATGGGCATACTATCATATATCATCAATAAACTCTTCAAATCCGCGTCTCATTTGCTCCAATGCTCGTAATTTACCTGAAAGTGAAATATAGAGGAAAACAAGCGTAAATCCATATAAATGATATAAAATACGAGCATTATCAGGGGAAATTGACACTTAATATTCAGGACTATTGGATGTTATCACATGCCATTGTTAGTGTAAATGATTTACTAATCTAGACCGTAAATTTGTTTTGAGCTTCTTAAATAGTGCTTGCTAAGTTTGCTAAACCTTTGTGTTATTTGTGAGCTCGATCTCATTTGATTGCATATATGTTATCTCTACATGCTCTCATTGGTATGCTTAACTTGTATACATGTATGCTTACTGTAGAAATCATTAGTTTCAAATTTCAAAACATAGAGCAAAATTTTTGATAAGGATTTAAAATGTACACTTTTGAGGGGTCATTTAAGCCCTTAATTGATCACTTTTGTATCCGTTACTACTTAATTTCGTTCCTTTTCACTTTTTTGGTCTCTTGAAGGCAAATTGCTTGAATGACACTTATTCGGACGAAAAGGCGCGAATATATGAAGAAAATGGCCAAAGTCAAAAATCGAAACACTCAAGTTGTTGGAAGTGAAGGGGACGGCGTCACTGCTTAACTGTGACGCCGTCGCGACACATCTTGAGACGACTCAGTTGCCAAATTGCTAATTTACAAGTGACGACATCAGGTTTAAAAGAGTAGGGAGTCACAAATCAAACGGCCTAGATTTGGATCTAGACGGCATCAGAGGTTGAAGCCGACGGCGTCACGAGCATAAGGTGATGCCGTCACAGAGTTAACGTGGCCAAGACGAAACCCCAATGGCGGCGACCCGACGGCGTCACAAATAAAGAGTGACGCCGTCGCATTTTGTAACACTATATATAGAATCCGAATTTTTCAGTTTTAAAGGGGTAGTTTTGTGGAGTAAAAACCTAAATCGAACCAAGGCTGTCTTGGGCAGTATCTTAGGGTTCCATACTCTATTTTACAACAAGATAAGTGTTTTACTTCATTGATTCAATCATGTCTTCAATTGTATGTGTGTATGCTTGCATGTTCTCCATGTCCGGCTAATTTACTTGTGTGTTTGCTTAGATAATATGAAACCTAGTTACTGAATATTGATTGGTTGTCTCTTATCTTATTTATGATTGACCTAGTATTGCTATAGGTCATTCGTTGTGTTATTAATGCTTGATTAGTCTTTGTTGAACCTTAGCTTATAGTTACTAGTGGAATTGTAGGCTAAATATCCAAAGATAACCTTAGTGTTAAGTTTATGAATCCTAGAGATTTCATAGTCATTAACCTTAGGTAGCTTCAAAGAGTTAGGGATAAACGCATACCCTACGACCTTAGAAACACAACGCGTTAAGAATAAGGACGTGACAATTCAACCATCAATAGGAGATAACTAGGGAGTAATAACATCTAAGTAAACACATTTTCAATCATCATAAGAGCACACAACAATAAACATAGACTACACTCACCTTAGCTTAGTTAATTAGATAATTAGATAAGTAGAGTAATCGGTAGAAATACCAACCCCCAAATCCAATACCTCGAGATTCGTACCTTTCAATTTTCTAAAAAACATAAAAAAGATAAAAAAAAATAATTCTCCTCAACCCCAACCTTAGCGTAGTAATTTCTCACTAGAATTCCTATTCCCCTAGAGAACGATATCAATTCCATAGGCTTACCCTAATACTACACTACAACGATTAGGTTCACTGCCTAGGGTGTTGAAAAACTTGCTCGACAAAAAGGAAGTTCCTTTGACCCCGAACGCGCGTTGTACGCGTATCAAGTTTTTGGCGCCGCTGCCGGGGAATAGAATAGCTAGTTAGATTTCCACCTCGTTTAGGTTCCCTTGCTTGATTCCTATCAAGTAAGCTTTTTTATCATATTTAGCTTCCTTGTAGTTTATCCCTCTTCTTTGTGTTTGTGTTCGTAAAACCCTTTTCATTTGTCGCTACGGTAAGTGAAGTTGCATTTGAATCATTAACAAATGAGGAACAGTTGAATTTCGCAGATTGGATTACTTTTTATTGTTCTAATGAATTTGTGAGTGATCTTAGAGATATCCAAAAGGAGACGGGTGTAAGGTTGGATGGATTTGATAAAGTTTTTGCTTGTGTGGCTTCCATTCAACGATCATTGTTAGAATCAACTCCTTTTATTGAGACCCTCTGGAAAAAATTTGAGAAAAGCCTCCTAAGCATAAACCATCAGTTGTCACAACTTGAGGAAATGGATAAGGAGGATTTATCCAACCTTAGGCATCATGATCAAAAAGACCTAGTTTTTAAGAACATGGAACCTAAACCCGAACAAGATTGTGAGATGGTTATAGTTGAACTACCTAGTTGCATGCGTGGGATAGATTTCACCAAAACATATGACACGCGTGAGGAATCCTTTAGGCAAATAGAACATAGTGATCAAATTTTTGAGAATGATTCTTATGAATCAGACCAAGAATTTGAAATGGCTAAAGAAGGATTTGAGATACTTAGGAGTGTATTTGGGTTAAATCATACTAAAACACATGATGAACATTTAGGAAATCTAGATATAATGAAGAATGAGGTGGAAACTCCAAGCCCACAAGCCCTACCATCACTTGAGGAACACACATCGCCTATAACTACCCGAAAGAAGTAGAAGAGACTATAGGAACCCCGATTGATATAGAACCTTTGGACCAAATGCCACTAGAGAATGTAGGTTTAGATGCTTGTTGTCATGACCTCTCTCTTAGTCCTAGGGAAGTTCCTAATTTTGATGAACCGGAGCCTCAACCAAAAACCTTACCTAATTTTCTGTCTTTAGATGTGAATCTTGGAATTGAATTAGGCCCCAATCCACCCATCAAAATAAATAGTCCGGGTAGTTGCTTGATAAAGGTGGTAGACTCTAGGCCATGTAGAGTGGAAGCTAATATAGGAGTAACCCATGACCTTACACACTTATATCACCCATTCTTGGTTGATAACAAGAAACATTATGGGTTTAAACTGGGTTTATTAGGTCAAGATGGATCCTTAACTAAGAATCTTTTGAAGTTGATAGAAGATGATCCATTTTTAGGAGAGAGATTTGATTCTCCCACTACACCCATAAAATTAGGTAAGGTTAGAATAAATGGAGCACACCCCTTTGAGCATATAAATCACCCATCACCCTCTCCTCACATAGCAAATTTCCACCCTAAGGGTGTGTATCGCTACTATCACCCGCACTTAAGCTTAAATGTAGAAAAAACTTCCCATTTATCCGTTAAATAAGGGTAGAGTCAAGCTCGTGACTCGAACAAAAACAAGCGCTTCTTGGGAGGCAACCCATGCTTAATTGTTTGCTTATTGTATGTCGTATATCTTTTATTGATTGTTTATTCTCATGTTTGAATTTGTAAAAATGCTTTATTTTGTCTTTAACCTCGTCTTAATTACATATAATGGTATTTTACAAAAGGGATAAGTGTAGGGAAGATTACACACGTTTTTAAAAGAACGTGAACATGAGAATTACGATTATTGAAAAGATATATATGTGTGAGTCAAATGCTTGTATCGAGTCATAATGGATGTTATGCCTGAATTTTTTCAGATTCTAAAGATATAAATTTTCCAGAAAATTGCAGACCAGTTTCTGTCACGATAACCTGACGGCGTCAGGATCGCAACCTGACGGCATCAGGAGGAGCAGAAACAACTTATCTTACTTTTTCGTTTTCTGTGCTACTTATAAATTTTTGGAATTTTCCAGGTCTTAATTTTCCAGAAAATCTATAAACATCCATTCCACAAGCATTATATCCTAGTTTAGTAGAGTCATATATTTATTGTTACCGCCGATTTTACGCGAAGGTTTCGTTTGTTTTCTTCAAGTGTGCAGGTTTAATTTATCAAGAAGAAGATACATAAGATTGGAAGGAGCTTTTAACGCAAACACTCTTCTTGAAGAAAGATTTAACCACTACTTCACACGGATCCTACCGAGCTAATCAGGGGAGTACTAGTTTCTTTCGTTTTTAATTACCTTCCATTATCATAACTTTGATACTTTCGGGGAACATTGGGGACAATGTTCAGTTTAAGTGTAGGGAGGTAAAATAAAACGGGATCTTTGAAAATATGCTTATCCTTGATTATTTGCCTTGTCCAATTTCATTTGTGTAATAAACCATGAGAAATATCGGTTAGGGTAATTTTGGCACCAAATTTAAAATTTTTCATGACATGTAGGAGCGGGCCATTAGTCTTAACAAAGCGTCTCATGGATAGGAAGTTATATGACTAGCACAAAAACCCTTTACCACTTAAATTCCACCCAAAATGTGAGTATCGCCCTTAGATTTGTAGGAATTAAAGCATTCCACTTTAATGCTTTGAGTGTGAACCGGTAGTATAATAGATTCTAGAACTTGTTTTGTGATGCATTCCGAGATCGCTAGTGAGACTACACTTGTGTAGTTAGGAATAACTAAATGATAAGAGGCATTAGGATAACCCTTGTTTGATACCCGTAATATAATTACTTCTTCCACATCGGTTGAGTAATTCCCCCACACCCTTGCGTTGTACTCATCTTTAGTACACGATACCCTAGTTAACCCCTCAGAGCCTATCATTTTCGCGGTTCTCGTGATGTTTTGGTTTTCTGGAATATCAATGAAGAGCATTGTTTACAATCCACCCCCAAATGTACACCCAAATAGCCTACCTTGTATGCACTCACTTTTAGTGCATTATTGTTATCATACTAAACCCTTAGTTCAATTATCTAGTTGCTTGCATAAGCTGCTAAGTCGAGTCATATCCTTTGTACACAGTCTTGGGACGATTGGGACTCATGGGAAAAGTTAAAGTTTATGAAATTACGGGAAGGGAACGTTAAATTCAAATTCCCTTTATTTGCGTAATAATGTACTCCAAGTGTTTTGATCTTTTCAATTCGGGTCAAATTTGTGTTAGAGTAATAAAAACTCAAGTGTAGGGATGTGTGTTACATATTGGATTTCACAAACACATCATATCACAATCAAAAGAGGCGTACAAGATGAGGTTTTAGAGAGAGAAAGAGTTAGAGGTTTTGGGAACTTAGTGAGAGAAACTAAAAGTATTATTATGAGCTCCAACTCTCTACCTTGGGAGGTAGAGAGTATTTATAGTCTTACACAAATCGCCACCTACGGGCTGTGGATCAGGTATACAGTGGGTAAAGACCCGTCCGTCCTCCACGGTGTTACTTAACTAAATACTACTAAACATTAAATAATCTACGACTATGAGCTTTCTAACGATTACATATACTTGAGGTGACCGACTCTTTAATAACTGGATTTACTAAATCCTAACAATCTCCCCCTAAGGGAGGTCACCTCAAAATTACATTGAATAAAAACAGACATTACATTAAGATTTTTCTTGGATTCTTGTTCCTGTTCTTTGTCCAGTAGCTCGTAGTCATTGATTCATCATTTTAGCATGTTTGGATAATCAATGTGGAGGTCTTTTTCTGATCCACGTGATGATGAGTTTTGAGCTAGCATTGAGATCATCAGCTAACATAAATCTCTGACTCTTCCATTGTGGTATTGGTATTATGTGATGTTGTGACATTTGGACCTTCATGCTCACATTCTGGATCATGATATATTCTCATCAGAGTAGAGGAAGCTTTCGTTGATTCATGATATTGGCAGCAGCGTAGCAGAAGCATGGAGTGAAAATATCAAAGTCATTGATGCACTAATCATGATTTCTTTAGAAATGAATGTGTTGTGTGAGCATGCGGCTATGGTTTGACCGCTTCATTCTGATCAGCTGCAAATGTCAGGCGTACCTGCATACAACAGTTAGCAATAAAGCGCACGAAAGTGTCTTTGATCACTTTCGTTGAATTGAGGTACACGGCCCACGGTTCCCAGTTGGTCAGTACAAGTACTGCCTGTGATCAGGTATAATTTCGAAGAATATCCTTGATAGGGTTTCGCAGCTGCTCTAGCTGTTCTCAAACCGGAACGTCTCAAAGAAGACAATACGGAGTGAGTGAACCAGTGAATTGAGATTCACTGATTGATGAAAAGAGATTTGAAAAACAATCGTGTATCGCTCAATAGAAATTGTTTTTGCAATACAACGAAGGTTTTAATGAAAATCAATTATCAATCATAAACACCTTTTATTTTGAAATATTAGTACACAGTCGATGTGCTAAAGAAAAGAGTTTTTAAGAACAAAGACCGGTTTTTCAAAGGTATTCGTCAATCCATAACCTGAACCAGGATTGATTCAAAAGATTGAATCGCCCCATTGTTTCTACTCAGTTGTCACATGGTTGATCTATTGGATAGATCTCACATGCCACCCACCAGGAGCTTGTTTGATGTTGGCTCCAGAAGGCTTTCCATCTTCATTGTGAATATGTTTGCATATCACTCAGATGTTCTGGCAATACCACAAGGATAATGCGTAGGACTCATAAGATATAATCTCTCTTTCCACATTGTGTGAAACAGAGAGTCTTCATTGACAGTGTCCTAATGAGATTTATTTGATGATCTCTTGGCTCTAGACTCAATTGTGCACATTCGGTTTCCTATGTCGGAGACTAGGGAGAGGGTCTCCTTCTTCAATATCAACAAACTCTAAGAGAAAGTCGATAGATAATGTCGGTTCCCCGTGAGAATGAAACAAGCCCTTTTAAGAGGAACTTGAGTGGTTTGGGAAGTTGTAGTGCAGTGCGTTACTGGGTCCATGACGTCTTGTCTTCAATACCGATGTTACCTTAGTAAACACCAGTAGCATATGTATTGAACCCGGTTACTGCCCTAAGGTTGAAATATTGGAGGGCTATTTCTTTTCACCCCTTTTCACATTCAATTTTTTTTCATTCTTCAACCTCTTCAGTGCTTACCGAGATTTCATAACTAGAACCTTGTTGGGTTTATTCTAGTTCTAGCTCTATCTCAGTCCGCACTCTTCCCATATCTCACTTTTCTCCTTTTTTCATCATACCTAAGGACTCTACACTATCTAGCGGATTTTCCCTGGGTAGATCCCTCCGGTTCTGGCGGATCGTGGGAACGAATACCTAACCTAACCATCCTTATATCACCATACATAAAGTAAATTTGGTTGGTCTATTTGGTATTGTTCATCTGCCATTGGAACCAATTGAAAACCATTTGAAAATCAATCCAGATACTTGTGATATATTATCAAATTATTTTGTACCTGAATTGTTTTTGATATTTTTAGAAAAAAGAGCTCCCCCTCAACATGTGCATCATGTATTAGAAATCGTTTTAGCACACGGAGGTAAGAGGAAGAATTAACTTCTTTGATTACTATTTTCTAAAAGATATCAACATCACTTCCCTGATCAAATCAAGTATATAAAGCATATTGAGGAAGGATGAGGTTTTCATAAGTTTGCTCCCCCTTAATATGTGCCTTGAGGTTTCAAAGAGTTTTGCACATATTAGAAGGAACATGCACTTAGAGACAAATCAATCACGTTTCAATTCTTTGTGGTTTTAAAAGGATGCTCCCCCTCAACATGTGCATGGAAAATTTGAAATCGTTTGGCACATGTGGGGAGGAAAGCTTGCAAAACACTTGTGAAACCATTTATCGAATCATCAGTTTAAATCCAATTTAAATCACAAATTCTCCCCCGATCACAATTTTTTAATCATTTGAGATTTGTGATCTCTGTAGATTTAAATTGATTTTGAAAGCTTTTGAGGAGAATTGTGACTTGATTATGAAAACATTTTAACTGAAAGGATCAAAATTTGAGACTTTAAACTCCATTGATTAAACATGCATGATTATCTTTTGAAAACAATTGTGTGACAAATAACCTTTTGATTTAATTGAAATCATTCTCCCCCTCAATCAATGATATAAGTTGTTGATTGAGAGATAGATATTTTTGACAAACGTTTAGTCCAAATGATTTTCAAAAATAGAGTCCGAGTTATTTTTCAAAGCAATTAGTTTTCATTAGATAGTAAGTAATTGTTTTTAGAATCAGAGCATGAGTTTTGAAAAACAAGATAAAGCATTGCTCTGTTCTTTCTTTGAAAAATGGGTTACTGCCTGAAATGACAATAAACCATTGTTTCACTTTCTCCCAAAAATATTTTTTATTTTTTGATTGATTTTTTTTAAGAACATTCTAACAACATCTAAAGTCCCGTGTCATTCTTTGAAAGACAGCACAAAGACCGTAGATATTATCGAATCGAGAAAAATCATGACAAAAAGACAATATTTGTTGAAATTTTTCAAGATTTTCAAATTTTTATGGATTTTTGAAAGTTTTATATTTTTCTATTTGCTTTTTGAATAAATATTTACAAGAGATGGATGAAGAAACACCTTTACTCCTCGTCTTCCTCTTGAAGACGTTTGAATGTTTCTGGTTGTAGACTCTTTAGACCAAGTCGTGGGAGGATAAACTCAAAACGTTCCCTAGGAAGAGCTTTGGTGAAGATGTCTGCTAATTGATATTCTATCCTCACAAAATAGAGTTCCACCACACCGTTTTATACTTGCTCCCTGATGAAATGATGTCGAATGTCGATGTGCTTTGCTCTTGAGTGTTGAACGTTGTTGCATGAAAGAGCAATAGCACTTTTATTATCACAGTACAGAGGAATTTTGTTGAATTCAAAGCCATAGTAAGATAATTGGGATCTCATCCATAGGATTTGAGCACAACAAGATGACATGGCTATGTATTCAGCCTCTGTAGAGGAAATAGAAGTACTCATTTGTTTCTTTGAAGACCAGCTCACAAGCTTATCACCCAAAAACTGAGCACCTCCAGACGTACTTCGACGTGTATCTTGACATCCTGCATGATCAGCATCTGCATAGGCCGTTAGTGACATACTGGTGTCCTTCGGGTACCAAAGTCCCATATTGATGGTTTCTTGGAGATACCGAAAGACCCGTTTAACCGCTTCAAGGTGCTTTTTGGTAGGCTTAGCCTGATATCTAGCACACATGCAAACAGCGAACATAATGTCTGGTCTACTGGCTATGAGGTACATCAGGGATCCAATCATACTATGATATTTCGTTTGGTCTACCATGATCCCTGAGTGGTCCTCATCCAGTTTAGTACGCTCTATCATGGGAGTGTCAACAGGGTCACAAGAATCAAATCCAAATTTCTTTAAAATCTCATTTGCATATTTAGATTGATTTATAAAAATGCCTCCGGGACTTTGTGAAATTTGTAATCCCAAGAAAAATGACATTTGTCCCATCATTGACATTTGAAATTTGGAACCCATTTCACTTGAAAAACGGTCACATTCATTGGGGTCAGTCGAGGCAAAAATGATATCATCAACATATATTTGAACGTGAATTAAATGTTTGCCTGACTTTCTGGTGAACAATGTCGGATCAATTGCTCCTTTGCTGAATCCAGTAGATAGAAGAAACTTTGATAGCGTATCATACCATGCCCTTGGAGCTTGCTTCAAACCGTAAAGAGCCTTCTTCAAACGATAGACGTGAGTAGGATGCTATGGATTCACAAAGCCTTCAGGCTGGCTGACGTATACGACTTCTTTAAGATCTCCATTAAGAAACGCCGTCTTTACATCCATCTGATAGACTACCATGTTCTTACTTGCAGCATTAGCCAAGAAGATTCTGATTGCCTCGATACGAGCAACAGGAGCAAATGATTCTTCAAACTCAATACCCTCCTCTTGACGATATCCTTTTGCAACCAATCGAGCCTTGTTCTTCAAAACATCACCATGCTCATCAAGTTTTACTTTGAAGATCCACTTTAGAGTAATGATCATTGCATAATCTGGAGCAGGTACTAATTCCCATACATCTAGTCGATCAAACTCATGAATTTCTTCTTGCATGGCATTGAACCAGCTGTCTTCATTCATGGCAGTTTTCACGTCTTTTGGTTCGATCATAGAGAGTACGGAGTTGAAGAAGAACCATAAGGCATCGATTGCAAGTTGTTTCCGTGTGGATACTGGACGGGAAAGGTTTCCAATAATGTTGTCCAATGGATGATCATGTGTCCATTTTCTAAGGTGTTCATGTGGTTGTTGTTGAGGAACTGAAGTAGCAGAGTTGATATCTCCTGAAGAAGATGGTTCTGATGATGACTCAAGAGAAAATATGTTTTCAAAGGGTTCATCTTCTGGAGGAGCAAAAGGGTTTTCATCATCTGTAACAGCAGCAACATTTCCATTGTGTACACTCGATGATTGATGATTTGTTGATGAGACAGAGTGATCAGTAGCAGGCGCTTCTTGACTTAATGACATTGAAATTGAAGGGTTAACTTCATTGACAAGGATTGAGGCAGCCTCTGTTGATGGAACTGACATATCATTAGCACTTGGCTCATAGTGTTCATCAAACATTGGATCAAATAATTTCTTCAAATCATCTTCTGAAGGAGGTAACATAAGGAGTTGTTGGTGAGGGATTAGAAACAAGAGTAGAACAGATAGGACTACTTGATAAAGGTTGAAATGCGGGTCCAGAACTGGATTGGCCTGGAGCCATTTGACCGGTCAGCTCATCGAACGTAACGTGAATTGTTTCCATAATATTTTGGGTTCTCTTGTTGTAGATTATGTATCCTTTTCTGTTTGGTGCATAACCTACAAATAATCCAATGTCCGCTTTAGCTTTTAGTTTACCTAAATCTTGACCGTCATTAGCTGGGTAACATAAAGCACCAAACACACGAAGGTAGGATAGATCAAGTTTTCGTTTATGGACAAGTTCATACGGAGTTTTTCCATGAGAGGTGTGAATAAGGGAACGATTTTGGGTGTAGCAAGTAGTGGCAATGGCTTCAGCCCATAGAAACATTGGAATCTTTAAATAAATTACCATTGTTCTTGCAGCCTCCACAAGAGTTCGATTTCGTCTTTCAACTACACCGTTCTGTTGAGGAGTTCGTGGAATACTTCTTTGATGACTGATTCCAACACTTTCATAAAACTGAATTAAGTCTTTGTTAACAAACTCTGTGCCATTGTCTGTTCGAACAATTCTAACAGTATTGTTGAGTCGAACCTGAAGCTGTTTGATAAGTTTAATGATGACATCTGGAGTTTCATCCTTTGTCCTCAAAAAATTTACCCAAGTAAATCGAGAGTAATCATCAACAACTACTAGAATGTATTTCTTCCCATTTATCGTTTGCACTCTCATTGGTCCGCACAGATCCATATGAATGGTATGAAGAACTTCCATTACTGAGTTTGTGGGTTTTGGTTTGTGGGCTTATTTTGTGCTTTTTCCCAATTGGCAAGCTGAACAAAGATGATCTTTTTCATACTTTAATCTGGGTAATCCTCTTACTAAGTCCTTTCTGGAAAGATTGTTTATGGTACCAAAGTTCAAGTGATTGAGACGACGGTGCCATAGCCATGACTTAGTTTTGGAATCCTTTGACAGCAAGCAGATGGGTGAAGATTTCATCATATCTTCGATAAAGATGGTGTATAGGTTTGAACCACGAGTTCCTCTGAGAATTTCCACACCATCAAGTTCTCTAACAAAGCAAGTATGTTTTCTGAAGGCCACTTCTAAATCTGAGTCACAAAATTTTCCGACAGAAAATAGATTATGTCCAAGACCTTCAACATAATATACCCTGGAAATCACACTATCTCCAACCACGTAATCTCCATAACCCATAATAGCACCAAAATGATCGTTTCTGAATCTCACAGTTCCGATGAATTTACTCACGAAGTTCATGAGCCGTGACCGGTCTCCAGTCATATGCTTGGAACAGCCTGAGTCCAGGTACCACAGAATGATTTGAACGATCTGCAGTTGAACACAGACAAGAATGGATAACTGGATAATTGGGATCCCCATGCAAGAATGGGTTCCATTTGGTTAGTAACAGTGATTGGAACACCCACATCATAAGTAGAAGCAATGGACTCATCAGGAATAGATGCAGTGCTAGTTTTCGTATTTGACCTATTCAAAGTATGTTCACTTCTTAAGGGAATAGTTCTACCAGTAGGCATCCATTTTCTAGTGAGCATTGACTTAGCAAATTTAGGGCACATCTCATTAATCTTACGGCCAGTAGGTATCCATTGATAACCTATATTACTAAGTTTCCTTCCTGTGGGTTTCCATTGTTTTCTAACTTTCATTCGCCTTTGCCTTTTTGCCTTCTTAGCTTGAATTTTAACATTAACAATTTTAACTGGGCATTTAACAACATAAGAAAAATCATTCACACCACATTCAAGATTAGTAACAGAAACCACGCAATCATCATTACATGTTTTGCCAAAAGTAGCAGAATTCGTATTAATTACAGTACGCTTAGAGCTAACACTAGAATCAACACGATTCGTCTTATTCAAATTCTCCCTAAGGTGATCTTCTACTTTCTTCCACTGAACATTCCTAGCATGCAAGGTCCTATCATTCTTTTTGTTTCCTTGAGGCTTTAACCCGCTTGCTTTGGTGTCACTTCTTACTCCTGTAGAGGGAATTGGAACATTAGCTGGTTTTGCTACTTTTTGCATTCCTGAACTAGAAGTACAGGGATCTGAACTACTTGAAGGCACATTAGTGTTTACTTTCATAAGACTGGGCATAGAATGGTTTGTATGCTTGGCACTAGGCATAGAACAAGGCATCACAGCTTTTCCTTTCGCACCTAAGGATTTAGGACATGTTGCTATTAAACATTCTAGCAGCTCCTGAGATTGTTTGGCCTGAATGCAAGCAAACCTAATTTCTCTATCAAGAGGCTTATTTATGAAATCCTCTTCCACAATCTCACGGAGACATTCTAGACTATCCTTAAGGTGAGCACAATAGTTATGAAACACAGGTTCATTATTCCTAAGATGAGGAGGAATGTATTTAACAGTCACAGTATATTTGCAGTCTGAGGATGACTTTGATGCAATATTCTCATTAAAAACAAGTGGCAGTTTCCCTTTTTCCTGACTCCTCAGATTCTCAATTTCCTTTTGTAAAGACGTTATTTTTTCGTTGTTCTTGTCACGAGTGACTTTAATTGAATCATATAACTCTTTAAAGTGTCGTTTAACCTTTTTATTTTCTTCAAGAAAACCCTCGTTTTCCTTTTGTAAAGCATTAACCAAGTTTTGAAGATGAAAAGTTTGAGAATACTGAGAATCTAAAGGAGGAGGCATTTGGGAGCCAGTCACATTTTTCTTTTCACCTCTTAATTGAGAAATTTGGGCTTTCAACTTTCTGATCGTGTTACAATGAGCTTGAATCTGTTCGTCACGTTTGTTTATATGAAAAACTGCATCAAACTCTGGAGCATCTGAGGATGTCTTGATATTTGAGGTTTTGACATTTTCTTTAAGATGTTGATATTTTAGTTGCAAATCAAAATGTTCAACTTCTAGTTTAGAAAGATGTTTTACCAAATTATCATGATCATCCTGATCAATTTTCTCATTTAGTTCTGAGTTTTTGTTTTCAAGCTCAATGACACGATCATGGGAAACTTTCAATGCAATAGATAATTCATGAAATCGAGAAGCAGTAATAGAGTGCTTAGTAACAGTATAAAACATATCTTGAGCAACACAACTCGAAATCAAATTCTCATTTAGAATATGCAAGTTCTTTCTTTCAACTTCATTATATTTGAGTTCCTGTTCATAATCATTGACCTCAACTATCATTGCATCAAATTCCTTTTCCATTTCTTTAATATCAGAATTAATTCCTTTTTGAAGACTCTCAAATTGACCTTTTAATTGTTTAAAGAAAGGCATGACATCAGTTAAATAACATTATTTAGTTTGTTCAAAACCCCTTTCCCCCTCAGTTATCCCTGTAGGTGTGATTCTCTTCTTACACATTTTCTCAAAATCAACAAATAGCTGATAAACAACATACAGGCTGATTAAGGTCTTGCTATTAGTGGCAATAGATCTAGGAACTAAATGCATTGGTGTATTAGGAGGATACACAGTTGCTTGAGGTAATTACCTACTAGGGGAATTCTTTTCAATAAGATTTTTAGCTTTTTGCATATCCATATCCTTTTTCCAGAACACTTGTTCAGGGGTTAATAGAGTCTGAGGCTTAAACTTGTTTAAGGATATCCAATTTTCCTTAGTGTAATCATGGGGTTTGATCGTTATGTTATTCTCTTTACATGCAGGATCGTTAAGCTTCATATCCATTTTCTCCCTAGATGCATCATCTAATTTTCTATCTTCCTCAGTGCACTCAATGCAACTGGGTTTCTGTCTAGGTTTAAGAATCTCATTGCCATCATAGATTACATTTTGAGCAGCTTTTGCTTTCTTACCATACTCAGGGTTGGATTCCTTTATAATGGGAATACTATGTTTATCGCTGAGAACTCTATGCTTAGTGATCATAAGAGCAGTCTGAATGGTATTCCCTTGTACGTAAAACTTATTTTCAAGCTTGTTTTTCAAGGTTTTTAGATTAGAAAAATCATTCAAAAGTTTTGATTCCTTTGCACTGAATTCTTGCTTAAGCATTTTAATATTTTCTTGAAGTTCTTGTTTTTGCTTAGCAGTTTTAAAAAGCTTTTCTTGTAAGGAGTTTAACTCTTGTTTTAATACTTCTTCTCTAAACTTACTTTTTCAAATAATTGTACGCATTTGGTCATCCATTTCCTGCTCACGGGTGGTTAACTCAAACTTAGCACATTGTTCATAAATAGCAACTTGTTCTTTATAGGCATTCAGTTCAGAGATAACAGAATCATCTGGGGCACATGCAGTGTATTCATCAAAAGCATAGTCATCATTGACTGCGGAAGATGCATTACTTGGTACAATCTCACTTTCACTTTGCTTCACATATTGATCATATGGGACAATATTATATGGGACAATATTGCTATTACCCTCATCATCAATATCTGATTCATAAGTTTCAAGAGATTGTACTTTATTATGCATCTTTTGCTCATCAACATCATCATATAGTTTTAATACCTCTGAGATGATTGATTCTTTCGATGGACCAGCTTGCTGTGATGATGAGACCTTTGGAGAGACCATTGGAGAAATGCTTGCCATGATGATTGTCTGTGCAGTAGGTTCATCATCGACGTCAGAGTTGTATGCATCACAGTCTGCAACTTGAAAGGCATTCTGATGATTATTACCTATCTCCTGAATTGGTTGCTCATCCACATCTGCATCATATGTCTTGGCATTGCCCTCAGCAAGAAACAACAGCTCCTCTTCATCCAACACAGCTCCATTATCCTGAGCTTGCACAAGTAACATCTTGTCTTTGAAGTATTCTGCATTTTGAGGGCGTTTTGGAGAAGTGCAGTTCCTTGCTATGTGTCCATCACCACCATAGTTGTAGCACTTAATTGGCTTTGCTTGTCCTTGATTTGGATTCCTTCCACGATTCTGATTTGCCACATATCCTCTACCAACTCCACCTCTTCCCTGTTCATACTGCCTTTCTTGAACTTGTTGCACCATAACCTTCCCATCTTTGACAGTAGCTTGATTGTGTGGATTGGATGATGTTCTGAGGTTATTGTTGGTGTGTGGTAGAGAGTTCATGTTTTGACTAACCATGAGAGACATTTGATTGATGAAGTTTTCCATGAATGTGTTTGGGACAGGAGGCTTGTATGCTGGATCAGGGATGAGCTTGTAATTACCATTACCCATGGGTATGACTTGAGAAGCTTTGGTGGTAATTCCAACATTGGTGTAAAAAGCTGTAGAGTCATTTGACGAACTTGTTTCTCCCTGGTTGGTTTTGAACTGTTCAAGAATCCTTTTTTCAAATATAGCATGTCTCTCATTCTGAAGAAGGAATGCATAAAGTTGCTCATAGTTGGTATTCTTCAATCCTTTGGTTAGCTTCACAGAGGTGACAAACTTATGCCATTCGGGATTCATGTTGTTCACAAACTTTGAATTCAGCTGAATATTTGGCATGGTCATTTTGATATTCCTCATATCATTCACAAGCTTGTGGAATCTCACATAATACTCATAGACACTTTCTTCTGGCTTCATCTTAAAGTGCTCAAATTCATCATACAACTGTGATTCTCTGTCTTCCTTAGTCAATTCAGAACCTGAGAGAAGCATCTTGACATTATCCCAAACTGCCTTGGCTTCAGTGTTGTGATTGATAAGCTTGTAGATATCTTTTGGAAGACCCTGAAGTATAATGTTAGAAGCCCTGATGTCAGCATCGAATCTCTTTTTCTCCTTATCATTGAGCTCATCATACGTCTTTGGTATGTCTAATCCATAGATCATTGTTCCATCTGCAGCTGTATCAATTAAGTCTCTTGTAGTCTCAATCTGATAAGGTCCTTCATCAATGGATTTGAGAATGTTGACCCCATTTTACTTTCCAAGACAGTATAATCTGATTCGTTGAGCCCAAGAGTCGTAGTCAGTTCTATCAAGCATAGGTGGACGAGTATCTGAACCAGCTGCTTGAACATCCTCAGCAACAGTGGAGATGATTGTAGGTACGTTGGTAGACATGTTAACAAATTACACGGGATTTTATAACTCTATGATTAAACCGAGAAATAGATTCTTTCACGGGATTTTACTAAATCAAGAGAAAACCGTATTACAAACAAAAATCAACCAAGTCGCTAAGAATTCTTGAACCAAGTCGCTAAGCACCAAGTCGCTAAGTAGCAACTCGCTAAGATCTCAATTTCCTGTGAACCAAGTCGCTAAGACCAAGTCGCTAAGACCCAAGTCGCTAGACACAAGTCGCTAAAGCACCAAGTCGCTACACAGTCAAGTCGCTAAAGAGCAACTCGCTAAGGTCCAAGTCGCTAACACCAAGTCGCTAAGAATACTAAGTACAAGTCGCTAACAAATTTGAAAGCAAGTCGCTAACTTCACCAAGTCGCTAGCCGTAGTGGAGAATCCACTAAGTTGTACTGTTTGTCGGCTTGTCTCAATAGACAAGTCGCTAGGACCAAATCGCTAACAATTAACACTACAACTCGCTACCTTTTACTGAAGCAAGTCACTACGATGAAAAACACTACGAGAACCAAGTCGCTAGCAAGAAAAACTTCAAAAACACACTTTTCAATCCAAAACAAGCTCAACCACAGTGATTCAAGCTTACCAAATCAAAACCCAAGCACTTACAATGATTCTAAACACAAAAGTACACCCAAAATTCAAACTTTAACACTAGAAATGATCCAAATGATCCAAAAAAAATCACTAAACTTTTCAAACTCAAAAACCATCTAAAACCACTAGAAATCCAAGGATATGTAAGAGAGATGATCAAACCATGGCTCTGATACCATTTGTAACTATTGGATTTCACAAACACATCATATCACAATCAAAAGAGGCGTACAAGATGAGGTTTTAGAGAGAGAAAGAGTTAGAGGTTTTGGGAACTTAGTGAGAGAAACTGAAAGTATTATTATGAGCTCCAACTCTCTACCTTAGGAGGTAGAGAGTATTTATAGTCTTACACAAATCGCCACCTACGGGCTGTGGATTAGGTATACAGTGGCCCGTCCGTCCTCCACGGTGTTACTTTACTAAATACTACTAAACATTAAATAATCTACGACTACGAGCTTTCTAACGATTACATATACTTGAGGTGACCGACTCTTTAATAACCGGATTTACTAAATCCTAACAATGTGCCTATAAATCCCTATTATTTTGATGTTATCGTAGAGGATGGTAGAGTAAAAGTGTATGGAAAAAAAATCGCAAAAAAATAGAAAAAAATGAAAAGGAAAAAAATAGAGTGTAGAAAAAATACGGGCTATCATCCAACTTCTATCTTTAAATTTATTTTTGTTTTTTTCAATTTATCTAGAGTTTAGAGTGTCGAGTCTTGGCTTAGCAACGCCATTCTTCGCATGCTTGTAACATAAAGATTTTTGACTTGCCACCACTAAATCGCCTATCCCACCAAACCCTTTGTTTCCCTACCGTAAGCCTAACATTACAACCCTTTAAAAGACCTCTTGGATAGTATTTCCTAGGTGCTTACGCCAAAGCAATGGAGGTTTGATCTAGTCTCAAGCCTATGGTAATCTATGTACTAGGACCGGTTAATGAGTGTTTATCTTCCATTTCCAACTTGATATATTTCATATATACCCGAGAGATGAGAGTATCCAAACACCACTTGTGAGGTGCTAGTATGTAATTTCCGTGCTTGTTATAACTTTTGCGGGGCTTATATGTGTTGTGAATCGTTCTAAATTAATGCTTCATGACCCCTAACTTATAAATTAATTGGCCAAAAGTACATTTGCTTGAGGACAAGCAAATACCAAGTGTAGGGATATTTGATAAGGATTTAAAAGGTACACTTTTGAGGGGTCATTTAAGCCCTTAATTGATCACTTTTGTATCCGTTGCTACTTAATTTCTTTCCTTTTCACTTTTTAGGTCTCTTGAAGGCAAATTGCTGGAATGACACTTATTCGGACGAAAAGGCACGAATATATGAAGAAAATGGCCAAAGTCAAAAATCGAAACACTCAAGCTGTTGGAAGTGAAGGGGACGGCGTCACTGCTTAACTGTGACGCCGTCGCGACACATCTTGAGACGACTCAGTAGCCAAATTGCTAATTTACAAGTGACGGCATCAGGTTTAAAAGAGTAGGGTGTCACAACTCAGACGGCCTAGATTTGGATCTAGACGGCATCAGAGGTTGAAGCCGACGGCGTCACGAGCATAAGGTGATGCCGTCACAGAGTTGACGTGGCCAAGACGAAACCCTAATGGCGGCGACCTGACGGCGTCACAATTAAAGAGTGACGCCGTCGCATTTTGTAACACTATATATAGAATCCGAATTTTTCAGTTTTAAAGAGGTAGTTTTGTGGAGTAAAACCTAAATCGAACCAAGGCTGTCTTGGGCAGTATCTTAGGGTTCCATACTCTATTTTACAACAAGATAAGTGTTTTACTTCATTGATTCAATCATGTCTTCAATTGTTTGTGTGTATGCTTACATGTTCTCCATGTCCGGCTAATTTACTTGTGTGTTTGCTTAGATAATATGAAACCTAGTTATTGAATATTGATTGGTTGTCTCTTATCTTAATTATGATTGACCTAGTATTGCTATAGGTCATTCGTTGTGTTATTAATGCTTGATTAGTCTTTGTTGAACCTTAGCTTATAGTTACTAGTGGAATTGTAGGCTAAATATCTAAAGATAACCTTAGTGTTAAGTTTATGAATCCTAGAGATTTCGTAGTCATTAACCTTAGGTAGCTTCAAAGAGTTAGGGATAAACGCATACCCTACGACCTTAGAAACACAATGCGTTAAGAATAAGGACGTGACAATTCAACCATCAATAGGAGATAACTAGGGAGTAATAACATCTAAGTAAACACATTTTCAATCATCATAAGAGCACACAACAATAGACATAGACTACACTTACGTTAGCTTATTTAATTAGATAAGTAGAGTAATCGGTAGAAATACCAACCCCCAAATCCAATACGCCGAGATTCGTACCTTTCAATTTTCTAAAAAACATAAAAAAGATAAAAAAATAATCTTCCTCAACCCCAACCTTAGCGTAGTAATTTCTCACTAGCATTCCTATTCCCCTAGAGAACGATATCAATTCCCGAGGGTTACCCTAATACTACACTATAATGATTAGGTTCACTGCCTAGGGTGTTTAAAAACTTGCTCAACGAAAAGGAAGTTCCTTTGACCCCGAACATGCGTTGTACGCGTATCAATTTCGCAACCTTTCTGTTAAGGAAATCATTCTCAGAAGCCGGATCCCTTGGATATAACTAGACAGATCCCTCAAGTGAAGGATCCGTGGAATCCAGGTGGACAGAAGTTCCTTTTTAGCCTCCTTGCATCAATCTAACCTTCTAGACCTTATTGGACTAGTTAAACATGCTACATTAGTATCACTTAAACTTTCCTTAGGCCCATTTGATCTCACATTAACTCATGGATGACCTAGGATCACATTAAAGGTTTTTTTGATTTATCATTATTTCAAAACTCACTATTTTTCCGCTCCAATGTTTACACATTATTCCTCTCATCTCAAAACACCTAGTTTGATATTTCTCTCAATTTTGACAAATTGATTTTAGTCATCTCTACCATAAAATGCTCTAAAAACTATTTTTTCATTTCTTGTAATTTTTATGGAATTTTCTAAACTTTCCTTTGATCACCATCTGGTTTCTATGATCATTAGCCATCCTCAAAATACTTAGTGTCATCCATGATCACTCATTAGTGTTTCTAAAACTCCATTTTCCCTACAAAAGTCATCATTGACAAACCTTACTCATTAGTCTTGACCACTTAGGTCTCATGCCATGTAAGACATCTTAATAGTAGACTAACTTAGGATATGTAAGTACTAGACCTTGCTAGAACCCAATCATCTCTTTTTCACCTCATCTGTTAGCCGGATCCCTAGCCTAAAGCTAGCCGGATCCCTCTAGTAAGGGAACCGTGGAACTGGGCAAACAGTAGTTGTATTATCTCTTGAGATACTAATTTCAAATTTTATTTTTCCACTCAAAAACTTGCTCAACACATAGGATTATCAGCTTCTTATATATTTATAAATGAGTTGCATTTATCTGATTATTTACGTGTTCTTTTTTTTCTTTCATGATATTATGCGAACAATTTCTCCATTTTTATAATTGTTTTCCTTTTGTACTAACTCATTTGGATTCTTGTAGGTTGACAATGTTCGATTTCATCATCAAGTCAAGTTGTGCTCATTCGCACATTTTTCATATTCCTAATCTTGCATCATCCTCACCATCTTCCTCCACTTCTGTCACTACTCACAAAGTCATCATGTCTGCCACCTCAAGTACTTGATTAACCAATAAGGTCAATCTTAGTGAAAAATCCTTTATTAAGTCATCAACCGAGTCAACAAAAAGAGTCACCTTGATACCTTTCATCACCATCTCTTTCTACTCTTGAATCACTTTCTTACCTAGTAAAACTTTACCTCTCATCACCTCTACCACAATTCATGATGATGATTGATATCATTATCACCATATCCAAGGTCTAGCTCATGAACTACGTGATAAAGTACGCTTCATGTTCTACCACATCCTACTTATATCAACCACAACCTACTTGTGTCAACCACATCCCACAATTGTCTCACTACCACTACAATTCATGGTTGCTCAACCATCCTTCACAAACATCTATGTTGTCAAAAGCCAAGTGAATTTCATAATGAAATGCGTCTCATCCCCAAATACATTTTTTTCTTACCTTAAACAACCTTACAACCTTTAAACCAACCACGATGATGCAAGTAGTAGGATTATGTTTTTTTACACTAATATTTTTTTTGTAGGTTCATATATAAACACTTTGATGTGTATGAGATTCTCGTCTATGGACGAAAGTTTACACTAATTTTTTTCTTTGTTCTTCTTGATGCCCTCGAGCAAGGGAGCTTCCATCGAGCATCTACGGAGTGCATCATAATATCATATGACTTACTCATCTAAGGAAGAATATATCTTTGCACTAATTTTTTATTTTATTCCACAACACTAACCTTGATGTTGGTTAAGCCTCAAAATTTGATCTATTGATCCGTTGGAAACAATGGTTATAATTCAAAGGATCTTTCTATGTATTTGTTTTCTTTGTGTGATTCTCTAGGTTCCTCTTAAAGGTGAGATCACAACCTCTTGAAGACGTGCAAGCTCAAGGTCATGAGTTGCTAAGCTTCGTCATCATCAAGACCTCTGAAGTGAATCTTGTTGATAATGCTTCTCTTCCTCCATTAGTATTTCGTGTTGAACGTATTGGCGTGGTGTGCCAATTGTGTACAACAATGGGAGCAATAAGGTGTTTTCAATTTAACTTCACTAGGTATGATACAAGCTCGCCATTCTTGGGATAAATGAAGTTTAAACTCCAAGGACACGCCCTTTTTGTTTTGACAAAAGGGGAAGAAGAGTGTAAACCGAGAAGGTAATGTAAAGGAAGTACGAACACAAGTAACTATGCCATTTTACCTATCTATTACGTTTACATATATTTTGTCATCATCAAAAATGGGGAGATTGTTAGTGAAAATATTACGATATTTAATCTATACAGTTTCGCTTGTTTTGTTGATGACAAACATGTAACTTGTAATACATAACGTAAAATGTATAAGTTACTCGTAATATTATTTTGTCTCAACATACTTTCAACACCTTTTGACGACTCAAGTCCTTGTATGCTACAACACCGGTTCGTACATGTTTGTTATGTTGTGTTATGATCAAACCCCTAACAAACCTTTAAACATGTTTAGTTAAATAGTTTATATAAAACTAAAACCATTTTTATAAAACACTTTAAGTAATCTTGGTTACTTACATTTTATAAAATACATAAACTAAAGTAAATGTGTTGGGTAAAAACCATTATCCATAACCCATGCCCATGACCTATGATCCACAACCCATGACCCATTGCATGACATCATGCATGAAATCAGGTTGGGTAAAACCCATGACTCATGACCCAAAGTCCATGACCTATGACCCAAAGTCCATAACCCATTGTCTAGATACATTGTATCTTGTTGGGTACCCATGACCTAAAGTCCATGACCCATGGTTCATTACCCATAACCCATAACCCGGTATGTAACCTAAAACCCGGATTTATTGCTTAGTACCGCGGTTCTGCCGGATCCCTTTGGGTTAGGCAGGCGGATCCCTCTCAGAAGGGATCCTTGTGGCAGAAACGTGTTCTGGTCTTTTTTCCTATAAATAGTAAACCACTTCTCACCATGTTTTTACACCTTTTCACACAATTTCTCTCCACCATTTCTAACATATTTAGATTAGTAGGAAACATGTAAAACACCCTCATCTCATATGATCATAATGCTTTTAACTTTCATTTGTTGTAAGCATACTCCCGAAGTGATCCTCCAAAGCAAGCCTAGAGATTTTGCATCCTTACCTACTAAAGTTATCCTCCATCACAAGCATACAAGCACATGAATATCTTCTACAACAATCTTGGGAAACTTTCCATCTTCATTCATGGAAGACTAACTACATCATGCTTTGTGCTCTTGATGTTTGGTTTAGGATTTCATATCCATTAGACACATTGTCTTGGATATTATCTTGTATCATCTTCTTGTATAACTAGATTAGATGGTTTATGTATTTGTGCCATAAAACAAAAGGTTTGCTATGTTCGGCCACAAAACATAATGGATGTCATAGTTGTGTCGTGTTTCTCGGGTAGTGATTCCTCCATTGTACTGGAACCCGATATCTAGCCTTGTACCGGATAAAGTGTAGGCGACGTTGTGTTGGTTTGGTCTGCCGTGCTAAGGACTCGGTATTTAGCTTAGTACCGGATAAAGTGTAAGTGACATTGTGTAAGGTTTTCTCCGCCGAGAATGGCGTTTATTGATCTAGTGAAGTAACTCTCGAGTCGGGTACTCGGGGAACGGAGTAACGGAGAGGAGCTTCGTGACCGAACCACTATAAATCCTCGTGTTGGTTTGTGTATCCTTTTACTTATCTCTTTACTTTTATTCTTGCTTTATATTGTTAGTTATCTATGTGGTTGATGTATATGTTTATGATGTATACTTGGTCTTTCATATAGTCATAAACTATATTTAACACTTTACATATTATTACACACTTGATCAAGGAAAAGCAACCGGACAAATAATGGTGAAACTTGATTTATAATGAACCATTAATCTTGCGGAATCTTATGTGATATTAAGGGGTTGGACTTACATGTCGTAATGCGTTAAATGGATCCTTGCATCGAGATTAGCAAATGCAATGGTTTATACTATATTTGATGCAAAAATTTTAAGTTTGAAACGGAAACGTATTTACCCTCCCCCCCCCCCCCCACCCTCTACGTTTTCCACAACGGGAAATAGAAAGAATTAGAATGGAAAACTCCCCTAAGATTTTCTCGGTATGATCCTCCATGATGTGTTTGTGAGCAACTTTTTCTTTTATTATGTGTAAAATCGTCTGGATGCCAACATGGCTACAACACACAGAAAACACAGAATGTATGTATACCACCATTTCCTTGCAATAATCATGTGATAATGAATATGAAAATCACAGATTGTGTGTCTCTGATTAATCGATGGTTAGTTAAAAACAAAATAAAAATAATAAACTAAAACCGTAAATTTTAGCAGGTCAGTCGATAGGCCGCATTCATGGGATGGGGTGCGCCGTATCGATTCTGAAGTAAAATAAAATAATTAAGAGATAAGATATGTCGTATCTTGCTTGGTCCTACGCAGTATCAAGGGCATGGAAAAAATGTTTTAAACGCCTTTGATACGGCGCATTCAAATAAATTGGAACGCCGTATCAAATGTTGCATCAGTATAAAAAACAGATTTATTCACGCAACCTAAGAATCCGTAAATGTGGCGCAAACCAGCAGTTGACATAAAAACCATTATGCCCAGTAAACGTTTTTACCCCTGAAACACAAGAAGGTTTTACACCGTTCTTCCCCAATTCAAAACCCTAACCCTAAATTCAGTCTGAGGTCAATTAGAGTCTATAATCTAATTCTAATGTAATTATATTTAGGGGGAATCAATCTAATCCTAAACCAAACACAATCCCAAAGCCAATTCCTCCCAAATTGATCAATTCGTATAAAACCTAATTTTATAAAAATCAAAATAAATAAAAATAAAGTAATTAGAATTTTTTTACCTCGAATAATAAGCATGTAAGAGATTAATGAATCAAACAACAATGCACGAGCAAAGATCAAGAAGTGATTTGGGATTTTCGTATGTGTTTATGACTGAGTGTAAAAAGTTATGGTAAAAAGAAATGCGGCATATTATTTGTTATTTATATTGTGTGATCGATACGGCATACATTCTTTCGGACATGCGCCGTATTAGAGAAATAATAGTTGACTGGTCAAACGGTTTAATTAGGTTAAGATGCGGCGTAGTAAATTAATGTAGTACGCCGTATCATTAATATTATAATTACTTTTAATAAAGGCAGACATAGTTAAAAGGAGAAATGTACCTTAGCGTCTGCAAATTTTCTCCTTATACACCAACTTAGGGTCAAATGGAATACCATAAACTATATATAAATTCTTTATTACATTGTTTGGCATATCCATTTTAAAATACCAACGAATCATGATTATGCTATGAACTATTTTAAAGTATATATATGAAAGAAGTTCAGAATTTGAAATAGACATCCTTTTGGGTTTAGAGAGATCGTGGTCATGATTCGTAATAGTAGGTAATGCGTTACAAGGAACATTGTCTGAAAAATTTCACCAAAATCACAACTAACGTTGTTGATTTCTGAATTTTCTAAGGTGGGTATTTCATAAGAAAAGAGGTCTATATCAATATTTAAGATGTTAAACTTCTCTTTTTATAAAATCTTTTCTTAAGAGCCTTCTTTTCAGACATTACCATGCAAATTTCAGTTTGAAGTAAAGATGATTCACGTATATCATTAAATATTGGTGAGAATTCAAGTGTAGAATCCATCTTATAACTTAATGCATCATCACAAATAATAGCTGAGAATTTAATTTCAAAGAATCAAAGACAATCAATGTTACCCTCACTGAGTTGTCTCCTTATCTTACCGTGCCTTAGAATTTCCTAGTTGAAAACTTCATTGTTCCTTTGAGCTTTTTTATTAAGATTGAGAATGTATTCTTCCATAGTTATATTTAACTCATCCATTATTCTAAAAAAATCTCCTTGCACATCAGAAGGGGTGAAATAACAAAGCAAAAATTCAAACAAAAATAGGTAAACAAAATAAACAAATGCAAGAAAAATGCAGAAAAGATACAATGCAAATATATAACAAAGTTAGTCAAATAAAAATAAAAAGATAAATATTAAGTTAAAAACCTAAATCAAAATACTAACAAATATGCAAGTATTAAACAATTCACTCCCCGGCAACAGCGCCAAAACTTGATGTGCCTATCGTTGTAGGTATAGATTATTGTATTCAAGTTTTAAGTTTATATTTAGTTGACTTAACCTATAACAAACACTAACGGGCAGGGTACCCGATCAATGTACCCTAGTTGGTAAGTAAAGTGTCGATCACTAAGAGTGGAACGTTAACACTTAAATATCTATCAGTATTTTAATCCTAAAGTAGGTCTAATTAAACCTAATCTAATGCAAGGGGGTGGGAGGCTGGCACGATGTTTGGATTAAGTAAAACTATATGTAAAAGTAATGAGGCGAATGACATACACGTACACAGATAAGAATACATATAGCAGATAAGAAGTCAAGCTGATAGTAAAGAGATGTATTCACTAACACTTTAATTAAATATGATGCGTACTAATTCTGGCCATTCTCGCTGGTTGCTCACGTGTATGCGTATATCATTCTAATTTTTAGACTAAGCTAAACGTCTAAATTTCATTTTTTAAGTCTTCTCAATGGAAAAGTCTTGTCATGACTAATCAGCGTATAAAGTCTACCTTAATGATTATTAGTTTATTTATTAATTAACCCGTTAGGGCTTACATTAATCATGAAAACGATATTAATGAAGTAATTGTGCAAGCCAAATAGCAGACAAGGCACGATAAACTAATAATGTAATCAAAACATACGTATGAGCATCCAATAAAACATCATATACTCTAAAAATAGTTGAAAATATTTAAGTACGATCAAATAGTGAAAGGTACGCTAACCTAACGATTAAAAGAGTACTAAACAAATTAAACAAATCTCCCTATGAATTGATGCACTAGCATGATCTTCTTATTGCTCTGAATTCGTCCTTTTGGTTGTGTCTTTTGTGGTCAGTCGTCCCTTCTGTGTGTGGTATGGTGTGTCCTAAAAAATGGCTGTCGATCCTCTATCTATACATTCTGGAAACAGAAACGATACGGCGTATCAGTTTATCTGGTACATCGTATCTAGGTAACTTCACGTGAGGTTCAAGATTATTATATTCTGGAATATTCGCACACCGCCAAATGATATGACACATCTTCATTCTTTATACGGCGTATGCTATCTTTAGTTTCTTGGATTTTCTGGTGAAGTCTTGAGATTGGTACGCCGCATCTCACGGATGTCATGTGGCGTATCTGGAGTAGAATAAGTCAGATCTTCTTCGTTGACCAAGGTTTCATATACGACGCATGGGATAAATCCATATGGCGTATGCTTCAAAGTCAGGCAATGGTCTTCATATTCGTCTAAGTATTGGTGTACGGTGTATCAATCTAGAATGATACGGCGTATCTATCGTCAGTTCAATAGACATTTCCAACTTGATCCATTTAGCTCCAATTTGCGTCCAAAATAGCTAACTTTCACCAAATGCTTGTTTATAATTGAGATTTATAAAAGTAAGCGATTTAGTATCATTTATCATATAAAATAATACAAAACAAATTATATATACATAGGATAAATGATGCTAATAATATGTTGTTATGTGATGTCATCACTTACTGTCTAGGTTGACTCTCCCAACCCAGTCACTGGACTTTGGTTTTAATTCTTGTTCAAAGGAAATGCCAGCAGGAGTGAAAGCTTTTTCACTTTGATTTTTACTTATGGACTCAGTGAGTTGATCTTCTCCTAGTACTTTCTTCTTACTGATAGGAATAAGATTGTGGACAGACTCATAGAATTTAGGATTGTTAGTTGTCCAACTTTCAATAATCAGTTTTTGTTTCTTAAGTTCTTCTTGAAGAGCATGATTTTGTTTCACAAGTTTAGTATTTTGAATTTGAAGTGTGACAGCTTCAAGTTTGGCTTGTTTTAAAGTAAGAAGTTCATCTCTACACTTATTCAATTCAAAATTAAGTTTATTATATTTTGAAAACATATTTAATCTTTGCTCTTAAAAAAAACTTAAGATCCACATTAATGTAACTCAAATAAGATTGCCAATCAGAATCATCATCCTAAGATAGTAAGATATTTACCTTTCTCATGGTGATGTTGACCAATTCTCTATTCCTTGCATGACTTTTTCCAACAGTCAGCTTTTCACCCTCTGCAAGTGCCATCAGTGCACTGACTTTTACTTCATCATCTAAGGAGACATCTTCCTCATCCCAATAGAAGGTTTCAGCTACAAGCCTTTTATTCTTTGCCTAAGAAAGTTTAGAGGTCTGTGTAGCCTAAAGAGTAGATAGGGCTGCCTCAAGGAGTGCAACTTTAGCTTTAGCTTTTCTATACTTAGTTTCAAAATCTTTTTGATCCTTTTGATCAGTTTTGTTTTGAAAATGTTGAGAAAGCTGAAGCATTTTTGGTTGAAACTTGCTAGTTCCTAAAGAGGAACTGTTTCCTGAAAAATTTTATATGAGGGTTCTGAGGTGGTTTTTGAGAAACAATCTTTTGCAAAATGACCCTTTTTACCACATTTCAAACATTCAGTGTTATCACTTTCTTTAGAACCATAAAAATTTAACTAGTTTCTTTTGATAAAATGTTTTGAGTTTGCAATGAGTGCCTTTTCTTGAAATTCAATTTGCAAATCATTTGGGTATTCTTCACTAGTTTTCTCATTAGCCTCATCATAATATTTTCTTGAAAATCTTGTACAACACCATTAGAAAAGAATGCACTTGATATGGGTGCAATGTTTAGGACCTTTTTGGTCTCTTGAGCTTTTTTTGAATCAGGGTATCTCCTAGAGATCAAGTTGTCTTCATAGACAAACTTCCCATAGATTTCAGGGAGCTCAAGATTTTGAATGTGATTAGCATTTCTAAGACCTCTAAGAGAAGCTTAACCACTTCTCAGGGAGACTGTTGATAAAGCCAACATTAATTTCATGCTTGGACAGGGTGACACCATCATTGGACAGCTCATTGAGCAATGTCTTATAACGGGTATAAGTCTCTGAGAGACTTTAAGAATCTTTGGCTCTCAAAGTGTTATACTCGAGTTTCAGGTCCATTATCCTGTTTTCCTTGGTATCTGAGGGACCCTCAAAGCTATGAACCAAGTCAGTCCAAGTTTGTTTGGATGTTTTACAGTTAATGACTGATTATATTATATCGTCAGGGAGATAAGATATAATGATGATTTTAAGGCGTTGGGCTTCAGACTTGGGTAAAACTTCAGCAGTCTTAGGGATAAATGGACCATCATTAATACACTTAATGTAGTATCGTTCCATTTCAGTTAAGTAGGAAAGCATGCGCTTTTTACACTTATTGAATTTTCCAACTTCAAGTCGGGGAGCAACATCTGAATAGCTTTCTCTTTTTTTGTCGACTAGTTGGGGCACATCACTATCAGCCATGGTAGGATCTTAATTTTAAAAACTTTGAGACTTTATTATTTAAAAGTTTTATAAACCAGAGGCTCTGATACCACTTGTTGTTCCCATTAACTTGGTTAAAATTGTTAGGAATTAGAAATTCCCTGTATTAAAGAGTCGGTCACCTCAAGTATATGTAATCGTTAGAAAGCTCGTAGTCGTAGTTCTTTTAAGTTAAGTAGTATTTAGTTAAGTAACACCGTGGAGGACGGACGGGTCTTTACCCACTGTATGCCTGATCCACAGCCCGATGTGTGGCGATTTATGTAAGACTATAAATACTCTCTACCACTCAAGGTAGAGAGTTGGAGCTCATAATAATATCTTTCACTTTCTCTCACTAAGTTCCCTAAACCTCTAACTTTCTCTCTCTAGAATTCCACTTATACGCCACCTTGTTGTTATGGTTTGATGTGTATGTGAAAACTAATATCTTACAATTGGTATCAAGAGCCATGGTTAGATCATATCTTGCACATCTTTGGATTTCTAGTGGTTTTTAGGTGGTTTTTGAGTTTGAAAAAGTTTAGTGGTTTTTGCATCATTTGGTTGATTTCTTGTGTTAAAGCTTGGATTTTGTTAGTACTTTTATGTTTAGAATCATCACAAGTGTTTAGGTTTTCATTTGGTAAGCTTGAATCATCTTGGTTGGGTTGTTTTTGGATTAAAAAGTGATGTTTATGTGGTTTTTCTTGCTAGCGACTTGATATACGGATTTATTTCTTCGTAGCGACTTGCTTCACAATTTTGTAGCGAGTTACAGTTTTGGAGCTAGCGACTTAGACCTAGCGATTAACAGTACAAGTAGTGGACTCTCCACTACGGGTAGCGACTTGGTGGTAGCGACTTGGTCTGTAGCGAGTTGCACTTTAGCGACTTGTATCTCTAGCGACTTGAGTAGCGAATTGCTGCCAAAATTTTGCTAGCGACTTGAGGCTTAGCGAGTTACTACTTAGCGACTTGCTTTTGTCTAGCGACTTGGGACTCTAGCGACTAAGTGGTGTAGCGAATTAAGTGTTAGCGACTTAGTGCATTATCTTCTAGCGACTTAGTGCATTATCTTCTAGCGACTTAGTGCATTATCTTCTAGCGACTTGAGTGATTGTTTACGGTTTTCTCTTGATTTAGTAAAATCCCGTGAAAGAATCTATTTCCCGGTTTAATCATAGAGTTATAAAATCCCGTATAATCTGTTAACATGTCTACCAACGTCCCTACTATCATCTCCACTATTGCCGAGGATGTACAAGCAGCTGGCTCAGATACTCGTCCACCCATGCTTGACAGAACTGACTACGATTCTTGGGCTCAACGAATCAGATTGTATTGCCTTGGAAAGGAAAATGGTGTCAACATTCTCAAATCCATTGATGAAGGACCATATCGAGTTGAGACGACTAGAGACATACTTGATACTAATGAAGATGGTACTCCAGTTTACGGAATGGACAGACCTAAAATGTATGATGAGCTTGATGATAAGGATAAAAAGAGATTCGATGCAGATATCAGGGCTTCAAACATTGTTCTTCAAGGTCTTCCTAAAGATATCTACAAGCTGATCAATCATAACACTGAAGCAAAGGCAGTTTGGGATAATGTTAAGATGCTTCTCTAAGGTTCAGAATTAACTATGGAAGACAGAGAATCCCAACTCTATGACGAATTTGAGCACTTCAAGATGAAACCAGATGAGAGTGTTTATGAGTATTATGTGAGATTTCATAAGTTGGTGAATGATATGAGAAACATCAAGATGACTATGCCTAACATTCAGTTGAACTCAAAATTTGTGAACAACATGAATCCCGAATGGCACAAGTTTGTCACCTCTGTAAAGCTCACTAAAGGATTGAAGGATACAAACTATGAGCAACTCTATGCCTTCCTCCTTCAGAATGAGAGACATGCCATGTTTGAAAAGAGGATTCTTGATCAGTTCAAAGGTCAGGGAGAAACAAGGTCTACAAATGATTCAACTGCCTTCTTCACAAATGATGGGACTTCCACCAATGCTTCTCAAGTTGCCCCACGAAAGATGATAATCACAAACTCATTTCTGATCCAAGGTTCAAGCAACCTGATGCAAATGCTGTCATGGAACATTTCATCACTCAACTAACACTCATGGTAAAAGAGAACAGGACACTTTCACCTCACACCAACAAACTCCACACCTGCAATGAGATCCGAACCGCCTCCAATCTTCACAACCATGCTTTGATCAGAGATGGGAAAATTATGGGGCAACCAGTTCAGGAAAGACAGTATGATCAGAGAAAAGGTGGAGCTGGGAGAGGTTATGTTGGCAACCAGAATCGAGGAAGGAATGGTAACCAAGGTCAAGCTAAGTCAATCAAATGTTATAACTGTGGTGGTGAGGGACACATTGCAAGGAACTGCACATCTCCAAAGCGTCCACAGAATGCTGATTACTTCAGAGATAAGATGCTGCTGGCACAAGCTCAGGACAATGGTGCTGCTTTGGATGAAGAGGAATTGTTGTTTCTTGCTGAGGGCAATGCCAAGACCTATGATGCAGATGTAGATGAGCAGCCTATTCAGGAGATAGGTCACAATCATCAGAATGCCTTTCAAGTCGCTGATTGTCATGCATACGACTCTGATGTAGATGATGGACCTACTGCACACACAATTTTTATGGCTAGCATTTCTCCAATGGTTTCTCCCAAGATCTCTTCTTCACAACAAGCTGGCCCATCCAAGGACAAACTCATCTCTGAGGTATTAAAACTATACGATGATGCTGATGTGCAACAGATGCATGACAAAGTACAATCAACTGAAACTATTGAATCAAATGTTGAAAATATGGGTAATAACAATATTGTCCCATATGATCAATACGTGAAACAAAGTGAAAGTGAAGATGTACCAAGTGATGCATCTTCTGCAGTCAACAATGACTATGTCTTTGATGAATACACTGCATGTGCTCCTGATGATTCCGTAATTTCTGAACTAAATGCCTATAAGGAATGTGTTGCTATTTATGAACAACGTGCAAAATTTGAGTTGACCACTCGTGAGCAGGAAATGGATGACCAAGTGAGTACAGTAATTAGAAAAAGTAAGTTTAGAGAAGAAGTATTGAAACAAGAATTACATTCCTTGCAAGAAAAACTTTCTAAAACAGCTAAGCAAAAACAAGAACTTCAAGAAAATGTGAAAATGCTTAAGCAAGAATTTAATGCAAAGGAATCAAAACTCTTGAGAGATTTTTCTAATCTAAAAACTTTGAAAAACAAACTTGAAAACAAGTTGTACATACAAGGAAACACCATTCAGACTGCTCACATGGTCACCAAACATCGAGTCTTAAGCGATAAGCATAGCATTCCCCTTGTTGAGGAACAAAATTTAGAGGTAATTAAAAGGGCTAGAAATGCTCATAAGGTGCTTTATGATGGTAATGAAATCCTTAAGCCTAGGCAGAAACCTAGTTGCGTTGAGTGCACTGAGGAAGATAAGAAATCAAATGAAATCACTAGGGAAAAGATGAATAAGAAACAAAATGATCCCAAATGCAAAGAGAAAAACATAATTATCACTCCTCATGATTACAAGAAGGAAAACTGGATTTCCTTGAACAAGTTTAAGCCTCAGACATTGTTGACTCCCGAACAAGTCTTCTGGAAAAAGGATTTAGATAAGCGGAAAATATTGTTGAAACAAACCCTCCCCTTTGGAAAATGCCTAGAGCGACTGTGTATCCTCCTAATACACCAATGCATCTTGTACCTAGAACAATTGCCACTAAAAGCAAGACATTAATTAGCCAATACGTTATACTTCAACTATTTGTTGATTTTGAGAAAACTTGCAAGAAAAGGATCACACCCACTGGTATAACTGAAGGAGAAAGGGGTTTTGAACAAATGAAAGAATGTTATTTAACTGAGGTCATGCCCTTCTTTAAACTTCTAAAAGATCACTTTGAGAGTCTTAAAAAGGGGATAGAAACTGATATTAAGGGAATGGAAAAGGAATTTGATGCAATGGTTGTTGAAGTTAGTGACTATGAGCGTGCACTGAAATATAATGAGATTGAGAGAAAGAACTTGCATACATTAAATGAGAATCTTATTACTGAATGTGTTGCTCAAGATGTGTTTTTCACTGCTTCAAATTGCTCTATTAATGCTTCCAAATTTCATGAACTATCTGTGGCCCTGAAAGTCTCCCATGATCGTGTCATTGAGCTTGAAAAAACTAATTCTAAACTAAACAAGAAAATTGAACAGGATGATCACGACAATTTCGTTAAACATTTTTCTAAACTAGAAGTTAAGCATTTTAATTTACAACTAAAATATCAACATCTTAAAGAAAATGTCAAAACTTCAAATGTCAAGACATCTTCAGATGCTCCAGAGTTTGATGCAGTTTCTCAAATTAACAAACGTGATGAACAGATTCAAGCTCAGTGCAACACGATCAGAAAGTTGAAAGCCCAAATCTCTCAATTAAAGGGTCAAACGAACAATATGACAGGCTCCCAAATGCCTCCTCCTTTAGATTCTCATAATTCTCAAATGTTTCATCTTCAAAACCTAGTAAATGCTTTACAAAAGGAAAACGAAAGTTTTCAAGAAGAAAATGAAAAGGTTAAACGTCATTTCAAAGAGTTATTTGAATCAATTAAAGTCACTCGTAACAAAAACAACGAACAAATAGCTTCATTGCAAAAGGAAATTGAGAATCTGAAGAGTCAGGTAAAAGGGAAAATGCCAATGACCAATGGGGAGAATGGTGGATCAAAGGTTCACTCTTGTAATAAATATACTTTGTCTGTGACGTATGTCCCTCCTCATCTAAGGAACAACAAACTTGCTATTCAAACATACTTCTCATCCCTTAAGGATTGCCTAGAATGTCTGCGTGAGATTGTTGAAGAGGATAAGTTAGAGAAACCTCATGATAATGCAATTGGACATGCATGCTTATATGCCAAACGATCTCAAGAAATCTTAGAATGCTTGATCACAATATGCCCAAAGTCATTAGGTGAGAGAGTTAATCCTTTGATTCCATGCTCGATGCCTAATGCCAAGTATGATATACACTCGATTCCCAATGTCTTGAATGTGAACCGTAGTGTGCCTTTAAGGGGTTCAGATTCTAGATCTGTCAATGCTAAGAAAGAGAACTCAAGTGTGCCTTCTAGGAGTACAAATCTCAGTACCTCTAGTTTTAAGAATGTGAACCGTAGTGCACCGGCATGTAGTCCAGATCCCAGCACATCTAAACAGGTGATGCAAAGAGTAGTTAAACCAACTAATGTTCCCATTCCCTCTACAGGAGTAATCAGTGACATTAAAGGGAGCAGGTCAAAGTCTCAAGACAATACAAGGAATGATAGGACCTCGCAAGCTAAGAATGTGCACTGGAAAAGAGTAGAAGAACAATCTAGGAACTTTAAGCTTGAATCGAATAAAACGAATCATGTTGATTCTAGTATTAGCCATAGGCGTACTGTAATTAATTCAACTTCTGATACTATTTGCAAACCTTGTACTGATGTCTGCTTGAATTCTGTTTCTAATCATGAATGTGGTGTTAATGTTCTGCCTAATGATGTTAATTGTCCAGTTCTTATTGTTAATGCTAAAATTCATACTAAGAAGGCTAAAAGGCAAAAACGAATGAAAGTTAGAAAACAGTGGAAACCCACAGGAAGAACATTCAGTAAAATAGGCTTCTATTGGATACCTGTTGGTCATAAGACTAATCAGATAATGCCCACTAGAAAATGGATGCCTACTGGTAGAACTATTCCTTTAAGAAGTGATCACACTGTGAACAGGGCTAATACAGACACTAGTACTGCATCTATTCACAATGATTCCATTGCCTCACTTTCTGATATGAATGCTTCTATTTCTGATGTGGGTGTTCCAACCATTGTAACTAACCAAATGAAACCCATTCTTGCATGGGGATCCCAATTATCCAGTTATCCATTCTTGTCTGTGTTCAACTGCAGATCGTTCAAATCGTTCTGTGGTACCTGGACTCAGGCTGTTCCAAGCATATGACTGGAGACCGGTCGCGGCTCGTGAACTTCGTGAGCAAATTCATCGGGACTGTTAGATTTGGTAATGATCATTTCGGTGCTATTATGGGTTATGGAGATTATGTTGTTGGTGATAGTGTCATCTCTAGAGTGTATTATGTGGAAGGTTTAGGTCATAATCTGTTCTCTGTTGGTCAATTCTGTGATTCTGATCTAGAAGTAGCCTTCAGAAAACATACCTGCTTTGTTAGAGATCTTAATGGTAAGGAACTGTTAAAAGGAACTCGTGGCTCAAATCTTTACACCATCTCTATCGATGACATGATGAGGGCCTCTCCAATCTGCTTGTTATCAAAGGCTTCAAAAACAAAGTCATGGTTATGGCATCGTCGTCTCAATCACTTGAACTTCGGCACCATCAACAATCTTTCCAGAAAGGACTTAGTTGTAGGTTTACCTAGACTAAAGTATGAAAAGGATCATCTTTGTTCAGCATGTCAATTGGGAAAAAGCAAGAAGTATGCCCATAAACCCAAACCTACTAACTCTGTCACAGAAGTTCTTCATATGATTCATATGGATTTATGTGGACCTATGAGGGTGCAGAATATCTTTGGGAAGAAATGTGTTAGTTGTGGTTGATGATTACTCTAGATTCACCTGGGTCAAGTTCTTAAGATCATCAAACTCATCAAACAGCTGCAGGTTCGACTAAACAAAACTGTCAGAATTATCAGAACAGACAATGGAACTGAGTTTGTCAACAAACAACTTAGTGAATTCTATGAAAGCATTGGAATCAGCCATCAAAGAAGTGTTCCACGAACCCCTCAACAGAACGGTGTAGTTGAAAGACGAAATCGTACTCTTGTTGAAGCTGCTAGAACAATGCTGATCTACTCAAAGGTTCCAATGTTTCTCTGGGCTGAAGCAATTGCCACTGCATGCTACACACAAAATCGTTCCCTGATTCACACTGTTCATGGAAAAACTCCATATGAACTTGTCCACAACAGAAAACCTAATCTATCTTTCCTTCGTGTGTTTGGTGCATTGTGCTACCCAACTAATGAGGGTCAAGATTTAGGCAAACTTAGGGCCAAAGCTGACATTGGAGTATTTGTAGGATATGCATCAAACAAAAAGGGATACCGAATCTACAACAAAAGAACCCGAAATATCATGGAAACAATTCACGTTACATTTGATGAGCTGACCGGTCAAATGGCTCCTGGACACTCCAGCTCAGGACCCGCACTTCAAAACAGTCCCATTGGTTCATCCCTTGTTCCAAACTCCTCTCAAGAAACTCCATATGTACCTCCATCTGAAGATGATGTAAAGAAATTGTTTGATCCTATGTTTGATGAATTGTATGATTCAATTACTAATGAGGTGCAGATCCCTACAACAGAGGATGCTCATATTCCAGTGAATGAAGTCAATCCCTCAGCCTCAATATCTTTAAGTCAAAAAGCACCTGCTGCTGATCCTTCAGTCTCATCAACAAATCATCATTCTTCAAATGTACATCATGGAAATGTTTCTGGCATCAATGATGAAGTTAATCCCTTTGCGAATCCTGAAGATGCTCCATTTGAAAACATATTTGCTACTCCTGAATCATCATCAGAACCATCTTCTTCAGGAGACATCGACTCAGCTACCTCAGTTCCTCAACAACTGCCACATGAACACCTCAGAAAATGGACTCACGATCACCCCTTAGACAACATCATTGGAAATCCCTCTCGTCCTGTATCAACCCGGAAACAACTCGCAACCGATGCCTTATGGTGCTTCTTCAACTCCGTACTATCTAAGATCGAACCAAAAGATGTTAAAACTGCCATGAATGAAGATAGCTGGTTCAATGCCATGCAAGATGAAATTCATGAGTTTGATCGTCTTGATGTATGGGAGTTAGTACCTGCTCCAGACTGTGCTATGATTATAGCTCTCAAATGGATCTTCAAAGTAAAACTTGATAAGCATGGTGATGTGTTGAAGAACAAGGCTCGATTAGTTGCTAAAGGATATCGTCAAGAGGAGGGTATAGACTTTGAAGAATCTTTTGCTCCAGTTGCTCGAATCGAGGCAATCAGAATCTTTCTGGCTAATGCTGCTAGTAAGAACATGGTAGTATATCAGATGGATGTAAAGACGGCATTTCTGAACGGAGATCTTAAAGAAGTCGTCTACGTCAGCCAACCTGAAGGATTTGTGAATCAAGAGCATCCTACTCACGTTTATCGTTTAAAGAAGGCTCTTTACGGTTTAAAGCAAGCTCCAAGGGCATGGTATGATACACTGTCAAAGTTTCTTCTATCAACCGGATTCATCAAAGGAGCAGTTGATCCTACATTGTTCACCAGGAAGTCAGACAAACATTTAATTCATGTTCAAATTTATGTTGATGATATTATTTTTGCCTCGACAGACCCAATGGAATGTGATCGTTTTTCAAATGAAATGAGTTCAAAGTTTCAAATGTCAATGATGGGACAAATGTCATTTTTCTTGGGATTACAAATTTCACAAAGTCCCGGAGGCATTTTCATAAATCAATCTAAATATGCAACAGAGATTTTAAAGAAATTTGGATTTGATTCAAGTGACCCTGTTGACACCCCCATGATTGACCGAACCAAACTAGATGAGGACCACTCAGGGATCATGATTGACCAAACAAAATATCGTAGTTTGATTGGATCCCTGATGTACCTCACAGCTAGTAGACCAGACATCTTGTTCGCTGTTTGCATGTGTGCTAGATACCAGGCTAAGCCTACTAAAAAGCACCTTGAAGCGGTTAAACGGGTCTTTCGGTATCTCCAAGGAACCATCAATATGGGACTTTGGTACCCAAAAGACACCGGTATGTCACTAACAGCATATGCAGATGCAGATCATGCAGGGTGTCAAGATACTCGTCGAAGTACGTCAGGAGGTGCTCAGTTTTTGGGTGATAAGCTTGTGAGCAGGTCTTCAAAGAAGCAAATGAGTACTTCTATTTCCTCTACAGAGGCTGAATACATAGCCATGTCATCTTGTTGTGCTCAAATCTTATGGATGAGATCTCAATTATCTGACTATGGCTTTGAATTCAACAAAATCCCTCTGTACTGTGATAATAAAAGTGCTATTGCTCTCTCATGCAACAACGTTCAACACTCAAGAGCAAAGCATATCGACATTCGACATCATTTCATCAGGGAACAAGTGGAAAAAGGTGTGGTGGAACTATATTTTGTGAGGTCTGAATATCAGTTAGCAGACATCTTCACCAAAGCTCTTCCAAGAGAACGTTTTGAGTTTATTCTTCCACGACTTGGTTTGAAAAGCCTTCAACCAGAAACTCTCAAACGTCTTCAGGAGGAAGACGAGGAGTAAAAGGTTTCCTTCATCTATCTCTTGTATATATTTATTCGAAAAACAAAATACAAAATTATAAAACCTTCAAAAATCAAATAGAAAAATATAAAACTTTCAAAATCCATAAAAATTTGAAAAAATTCGAAAAATCTTCAAAAAAAAAAAAAAATATTGTCATTTTTGTCATGTTTCTCTCGATTCGATAATATCTACGGTCTTAATGTTGTCATTCAAATAATGACACGAGACTTTAGATGTTGTTCGAATTTTTATATTAAAATATATATATATATATATATATATATATATATATATATATATATATATATATTTTTGGGAGAAATAGAAACAATGGTTTATTGTCATTTTCAGGCAATAACCCGGTTTTTAAAAGAAAGAACAGAGCCATGTTTCACCATGTTTTCAAATTCCATGCTCTGATTCTATAAACATTTATCTGCTGAAAACTAAATGCTTTGAAAAATAACTCGGTCTCTATTTTTGATAATCATCAGGACTTATTTGTCAAAATCTCTATCTCTCAATCAACAACCTATGTCATTGATTGAGGGGGAGAATGATTTCAATTAAATTAAAAAGTTATTTGGCATTAAATTGTTTTCAAAAGATATACATGCATGTTTTATCAATGGAGTTTAAAGTCTCAAAATCCGATCCTTATCAGTTCAAACGCTTTCATAATCAAGTCACAATTCCCCTTAAAAGCTTTCAAAATCAATTTAAATCAATAAAAGATCACAAATCTCAAATGATTTGATAATTGTGATCGGGGGAGAATGTGTGATTTAAATTGGATTTAAACTGATAATTCGGTAAATGGTTTTATAAGGATGTACATGCTGTCCTTCCCACATGTGACAAACGATTTCAAATTTTCAATGCACATGTTGAGGGGGAGCATCTATCTTAAACCTTTGATTTGTAACGTGATCAACTTATCTCAATGTGCAGGTTCCCTCTAGTATGTGCAAAACTCTTTTCAAACCTCGAGGCACATATTGAGGGGGAGAAAATTTATGGAAACCTCATCCTTCCCGGAAATGCGATATCTACTTGATTTGATATGGGAAGTGATGTTGATATCTTTTAGAAAATGGTAATCAAAGAAGTTAATTCTTTCTCTTGCCTCCGTGTGCTAAACATTTTCAAATACTTGATGCACATGTTGAGGGGGAGTTCTCGTTCTAAAATTATCAAAAACAATTCAGGTACAAAATGCTTTGATAATATATCACAAGTATCTGAATTGATTTTCAAATGGTTTTCAATTGGTTCCAATGGCAGATGAACAATACCAAATAGACCGGCCAACTTTACTCTATGTACGGTGATATAAGGATGATAAGGTTAGGTATGTGTTCCCATGATCCGCCAGAACCGGAGGAATCTACCCAGGGACAATCCACTAGTTAGTGTAGAAGTCCTTAGGTATGATGATAAAAGGAGAAAAATGAGATATGGGAAGAGTGCGGACTAAGACTGAGCTAGTACTGGAATAAACCCAACAAGGTTCTAACTATGAAGTCTCGGTAAGCACTGAAGGGGTTGAAGAATTAAAAAGAATTGAATGAGGAAAGGGTGAAAACAAATAGCCTTCCATTTATTCAACCTTAGGGCAGAAACCGGGTTCAATTCATATGCTACTGATGGTAACATCGGTATTGAAGACAAGACGTCATGGACCCAGTGACGCACTGCACTTCAACTTTCCAAACCACTCAAGTTCCTCTTAAAAGGACTTGTTTCATTCTCACGGGGAACCGACATTATCTATCGACTTTCTCTTAGAGATTGTTGATATTGAAGAAGGAGACCCTCTCCCTAGTCTCCGGCACAGGATCCAAATATGCACAAATTGAGTCTAGAGCCACGAGATCATCAATAAATCTCATTAGGACACTTTCAATGAAGACTCTCTGTTTCACACAATGTGGAAAGAGAGATTATATCTTGAGTCCTACGCATTATCCTTGTGGTATTGCCAGAACATCTGAGTGATGTGTTTACATATTCACAATGAAGATGGAAAGCCTTCTGGAGCCAACATCAAACAAGCTCCTGGTAGGTGGCATGTGAGATCTATTATATAGATCAACCATGTGACAATTGAACAGAAACAATGGGGCGATTCAATCTCTTGAATCAAACCTGGTTCAGGTTATGGATTGACGGATACCTTTGAAAAACCGGTCTTTGTGCATAAAAACTCTTTTCTTTAGCACATCGACCGTGTACTCATTTTTCAAACCAAAAGGTGTTTTTATGATTGATAATTGATTTTCAATAAAACCTTCGTTGTATTGCAAAAACAATTTCTATTGAGCAATACACGATTGTTTTTCAAATCTCTTTTCATCAATCAGTGGACTTAAAATTCGCTGGTTCACTCACTCCGTGTTGTCTTCTTTGAGACGTTCCGGTTTGAGAACAGCTAGAACAGCTGCGAAACCCTGTCAAGGAAATTCTTCGGAATTATACCTGATCACAGGCAGTACATGTACTGATCAACGGGGAACCGTGGGCCGTGTACCTCAATTCAACGAAAGTGATCAAAGACACTTTCGTGCGATTTATTGCTAACTGTTGTATGCAGGTACACCCGACGTTTGCAGCTGATCAGAATGAAGCGGTCAATCCATAGCCGCATGCTCACTTAACACATTCATCTCAAAAGAAATCATGATTAGTGCATCAATGACTCTGATATTTTCACTCCATGCTTCTGCTACGCTGCTGCCAATATCATGAATCAACAAAAGCTTCCGCTACTCTGATGAGAAGATTTCATGATCCAGAATGTGAGCATGTCAGTCCTAATGTCACAACATCACATAATACCAACACCACAAAGGATGTGTCAGAGATTGTTGATAACTGATGATCTCAAATGCTGGCTCAAACTTATTATCACGTGGATCAGTAAAAGACCTCCACTTGGAATAACCAAACATGCAATGTGAAGAATCAATGACTACGAGCTTAGGAGCAAAGGACTACATAAAGGATGCAAGATCAATTGTTAATGTATTATCTGGTTGTATTCAATGTATTTTTGGTACATGATTGAGGTGACCTCCCTTAGGGGGAGATTGTTAGGAATTAGAAATTCCCTGTATTAAAGAGTCGGTCACCTCAAGTATATGTAATCGTTAGAAAGCTCGTAGTCGTAGTTCTTTTAAGTTAAGTAGTATTTAGTTAAGTAACACCGTGGAGGACGGACGGGTCTTTACCCACTGTATGCCTGATCCACAGCCCGATGTGTGGCGATTTATGTAAGACTATAAATACTCTCTACCACCCAAGGTAGAGAGTTGGAGCTCATAATAATATCTTTCACTTTCTCTCACTAAGTTCCCTAAACCTCTAACTTTCTCTCTCTAGAATTCCACTTATACGCCACCTTGTTGTTATGGTTTGATGTGTATGTGAAAACTAATATCTTACAAAAATTAACTACAAAGTTAATCTATCCAAGCTCCATGATTTAGCAATGTAATGAAAATACTTTGTTTAAAGATAAACGTAAAGTAAAAGAGACACAGTTTTTTTCAATGTTTAATTCTATTTTCAATTAATAAAGAATTATAGCCAAGTTCTTACAGAACAACACTTGAGATTAAATGACAAGTATGGTAATCTCCTCTCTAAACTTAAGCTAAGCTTAAGTACAACTATGCTAAACCAAATTATCTATCCTTAGGGAATTAGTTGTATTTGGAGGAGTAAAAGTTGTTTGTGAATGACTACGCATTAAGTGCACAAACCCGCAAACTTTTACTCCTACATTATGATCATATTTATACACAAGTATAATGTACTACCGTTACAAAGAAGACAAAAGTGACATAAGCTATGTTGGACAAAATACTTACTTATTTTGTCTCTGTTACAAATGACTACTTTGGGTATAGCACAAAGGTGCTTTCTAAATAGCAGTGATGACATTGCTCTTGGTCTTTAGCCTTTCGAGAAAAGTTTTACCTTTTCTTAATAAGTACTCCCCCTTATTCGTTTCAAACTTATCCCGCCTTGTCCCGCCTTTACTTCAGTCTTTAGCCTTTAGTCTCTAGGTCTTTAGTCTTTAAGTATTCAGTCTTCATAGTTGTTGAGGAGACTTGGAATTCAGTGAGTTATTGTCATCACTCACTAAACCCATCATCTTCTTCTTTGGCTCAGGTATCATTCACTGAGTCCGCCTCACTGAATGGAAAGTCTTTCTCTTAGGCTTGTACTGAGCTTCTCGAAGATGACTCACTGAGTGACTGTTCACTCAGTGACTTAGTAGATGTTCATGAATATTTAACACTTAGGTTATTTTCTATTCAAATCATAGTCAAAGGATAATTAGGTACTGAGTGTACCCAACATTAAAAAATAAAATAAAGTTGATGTACTATTATATGTTAGCCAATCGAGAAAGATAGTTGAATATGTGTAGCAAGCGAGAATAAAAGTATTTGCCTTTGTTGAAAAGATTTGTGTGCAAAGAACAACGTCTTTCACAACTAGTACTGATATAAAAGTCGATAGGTCACCTTGATTAACACTAAATAGAACAAGCAAGTTGGTAATGAGAAAAGAGATACGAAATGAAATGAAAATGATTGAGGAAATGAAAATATGAAATATTCTCATAGAAGGGTAAAACGGTAATTATCCAAGGTTTATATATTCATCATAAATAAATATATAAATTAATTCAACCGACCTCCATGGGTAAGCGAGGATTAAGTTTGAAAAATTGTCAAACTTATATAGTTAGGGATAATTCTATGGAGTTCTAATTGTATTAGAAATGTACTTAAATGCCCTATAAATACAAGACTTCCTAAAGTAGAACCATAACATTCCTCTAACCTAAAATTCGATCTGCTCTCCTCTCCTCTTTACGTCAACCAAATCCCAAAGGGATTCTAATCCCTTAAGTTAACTAATCGACTTCTAGTCGATCCATACTCTCCAACTGTGCATGGGATCTAGCCCTAGTTCTAAACTGGTGGATACCTGACGCAACAAACGAAGTAATTCTCTCCTACAAACCCTTGGAATGATCGATCAAGCATCAAGAAGAAACAAGAAGGTGCTTTCATGCATGCAGTCAATTGCAGACTTAATAAACACCCTTGATATATGTTTGGGTTTAGGTTATATCTCTTATTAGGAGATATTGATATTAGGATTTAGTTTGCATGATCTCTATCTATTTATTTACCGATTTGTATGTTTTATAAGTCATGCGGGTGACCACCAATACCCTACAATTGTAACTATGAGTCAAACGTAAAAAATTGAGCTGTGAAGAATTTTAAATGCCACATTTATAAACTATATCATTGCAAGACACTATTAACTGAAAGTTAAAAGGTAAAGTTAATGAATTCAGTGAAAAGACCAAGTCATTCATGTTTTACTATTCATTTCAAAACTTGTTTGATAATTAATATTAAGTGTAGATTTTCGACCCTAAACATGCAGTTGCAACTTAGCTTTAAACATCAGGTCGCGCAGGATGTAGAAGCAAATTTTGATAAACCTTAATCCAAGGGTTGATAACGAGGAAAAACCTCCAAGGAATGAAACCCAAACAAGATAATAACTCTAAAAACACAATTTTATTAATAATCCAAAAGTGTACTACAATGATAATGAGCCATATATTTATAGGGAAGTAAAACTTGCAAAAAAAAGTAACTTAATTAAAGTAAAAAACGAGTTAAATGTAAAAAGGAAAATTATATAATCAACACCTTTACGGCATAAAGGTGTTAATCCCTTTATGGCGTAAAGACTTAAAGTCTCGAATAAATCTCATTTAAGAGTTCTACGGCGTAAAAAGGAAGAAAGCTTTACGCTGTAGAAAGTAGAGACCATGATCTTCTACATCTCTTGACCTTGAATCTTATCCTCATAATTCCTCATCACTTGAAAAGAACTCGCCCTCGAGTTCTCACTACCTCCAATCAATGGGCGAATGAAAAATGTTTTCAAATTCGGTGGTTGTGTTCTATTAGGGAGAATAGCTATGTTCTTTCCATACTAATTAAAAAATAAAATTTCTTCTTACCCCTATTAAGATTTTTTATTTGATTTTTTTAGTATTGTATCCACATCATGTTGTCACGGTCTTCCTAAAAAAACATGACTAGAACCTAAATCCAAGACATCACAAGACACCACATCACGATAGGAATTCCCAATAGCAATTGGAATTCTGCAAACCTCATTCACCTTCACCTCGGGACCCTTCTTTATTCAACCTAACTTATATGGATTATGATATTGTTCGGTTGGTAACATCAAGCCCTTCACTAACTCTTTAGAAACTAGATTTGCACAACTTTATCCATCAATAATCAACGAGCAAATGTTGCCTTTAATTAGACACTTAGTTTAAAAAAACTTTTGCCTTTGTGAAAAATCTTCAAACTTTGTTGAACACAAAGTACGTTGCACCATTAAATTCGCAACCTCACCTTCAACTTGAGCAAATTCATCAATATTTTCTAATTCGCCACCAAAATAATACATGTTTGACCTTCATGATTTTCCCAAACATAGGCATTCAACTTCCTATTAGTCCACTCATTCGATATATGTCCCGGTAAACTACACCTACAACACTTACATGTCATAGGTTTCAAATAAGGATTGAAATTTGTCTTCTTAGCGACAATTGACTTTATCACACCGCTACCACTAGCGAAAAATGGAGAATTCAAACTCGAAGATGTATTAGTTAATTAATTGAGATTGATTAGATTGATTTACCTGAGTAGAATTCAGATATGAATTCTCTTCCAATGATCCTTCAAGATTCAAAGCTTGTTTACATATTGACATCTCTACCTTCATAGCTAAATATTAGGCTTGATAAACGGTCCAAATTGACAACAAACTTAACCTTTCTTGGATTTATTAATTCAACCCACTATATACCTAGCAGCAGTTTGTTCTTTAGATTCCTTCAAGTTACACCTAGCTTGCAACATCAAGAATTCACTCGTGTGCTCCACCACGATTCTTTTTCCTTAAACATAAGTATGATACTGTTGATATAGAATTTTTTCAATGTACGAGGGTAAAAACCTACCTTTGATCATTCTCTCAATCCTTTGCCATGTATTGATTGGATACTTTCCTTGTCTCCTACGGTAGCCTTGCTCGTTTTGCCACCAAGCTCCAACTCCTCCACGTAACTTGTAAGCTACGATTTTTGACTTGTTCTTCTTCAGGAACATTCATGATGTCAAAGAACTTATCAACCTCATACAACCAATCCCACACAGCTTCAAGGTCAAGATTCCTAGAAAATTAGGGATCTGACCTTAACACGGTACCTTTTTTGATCCCCATAACCACGACAACCCTCATTCCTCATATTCATAACCCTTGGACCACTAAATTATCCTTTAGGTTTTCCAGCAAAAACTCTATAGCCATCATCTCCTTCATCTTCTGAAGACCCGTTGGAATCAACATATCCCAGTTTTGATTAGGAGATTGGTGACGCACGTGATCATCAAAGAATCCACATTGTTAGGACGAAATCTACGATTACCATGATTGCTACCCTCATGATCTGTGAGATTTCCACAACCCCTAATTTTGATCGGAATCTCTTCAAGAACAATGGACATACTCGCAAATTTGGATGAATGATCATTGATCGCACAATCCATGTCTTCGGTCAACCGTACCCCACCAACAAAACGGATTTTTTGGTTGTTTATTCCCCATTATGACAAATTTTGAAAAACTCTAATCTAAGGGTTGATAACGAGGTATAACCTCTTGGGAATAAACCCAAAACTAGAGAATAACTCTTAAAACACAAGTTTATTAATAATCCAAAACTGTATTACAATGATAATGGGTCATATATATATAGGGAAGTAAAACTTACAAAAAAAAAGTAACATAATTAAAGTAAAAACCGACTTAAACATAAAAAAAAAAAAAAAAAAAAAAAAAAAAAAAAAAAAAAAAAATCTAGATTCGACACCTTTACGGTATAAACGTGTTAATACTTTTACTGCGTAAAGACTTAAAGTCTCGAATAAATCTTATTTGATAGCTCTACAGCGTAAAGAGAAAGAAAGCTTTACACTGTAAAGACCACGGTCTTAACGTCTCTTGACCTTGAATCTTGTCCCGGTTAGCTGGTAAACAACTCATTGTTCTTTATATATACTCTCATTTACTAATGGATATTACACCTCGCATGCACAACCAAACTGTTTTCACGAAATCAACTAATATTGTTACTATCTGCTGCAAACTTTAATAAAAAAATAACTAAATAAGTATGAGCTTGTTTCTTTTTAGAGAAAATTTCTTAAACGAACAGTTTCTGCTACTACTTTTCAAAATGAACCTCGCCTATATATTTTTCGAAAATGAACTTTTCAATATTATACGTTAGATTTCTACCGAAATATGTTTTAAACCGTACACGTGTATAAACAATATCCTGGGCGTGAGTTTGGGCGTGATACAAACCAGTTAAGAAGTGAGGGCGTGTTCTGGGCGTGCCATGGGCGAGAGGTTGAGCTGGGCGTGGCCAGGGCGTGGAGCTGGGCAGCCTGGGCGTGGCCAGGGCGTGGAGCTGGGCAGCCTGGGCGTGGAGCATATGTAGAGTTGCATGTACATTGATATAGCACAGATGACAGATCTAACCCTACTTTCTAAAGCTACGAATTTTAGAATGCAATTAAATTGAGTTTATAAATATGACTTTCTTCTTTTTGATTTGACATGATTACCTGAAAAAGTTCGAACTCTACAAACAATTCACCACACGTGTCTGCCTACACCCTACATCTATTACTTACGTCATGAAATTTAGACGATTGAGTTATTTGACTTAAGGTCGTTTTAATAACAATCAACTAAAAACGCCACACCTGAATCACTTCGCTAGTTAACACAATTATGTAACCTTAGACAAGCTCTGCTGATCATACAGCCAAATTAACTGTCACAAACAGTCATTAATAACATCCAGCAACTATAAACAGCATAAACGAACAAAACTCGTCCTCTTTTCACTATCATAAAGCCCAAAAACTAGTAAACTATTTGACTCAATTCCTGGGCGTGGCCCTAGGTGTGGGCGTGGCCTGGGCGTGGCCCTAGGCGTGGGCGTGGCCTGGGCGTGGTTGTGTTGAAAGACCCATCATCATCTTTGTTTACATTGTGTTGAAAGACCAGGTTGTGTTGAACATCAATGAAAGACCAGGTTGTGTTGAAAGACCAAGCCTCATTTTTGTTTATAGAACATCAATGAATACCCATAAACTTGCTCATTGTGTAGATTCAAAACTTCAAAACTCATAAAATGAGGGTGGAGGTTTGCGGGTTAAGGTTGTCGGAACATGTTTTGCCACGGTGGTGTCATGAGATCGGGAAATATGAGATGATGAAGATGACATGCAAATGAAAATGACAATGAAAATGGGTGCCTGATTTTGAACGATGAATATGACATGCACACAAAATGAGGTGACTTATTTTTTCTTATTAATAAATCATGTGATATGATGGACCACTTGTCAGGTCCACTTTGGTAAATTTAATATATTTGGTCCAATTTGATAAAATGGATAGTAATATGGTCGTTTTTGGTAATTTGCTTTTCTTTTTATCCCCTTCCTTTTTCTGAAGGAAAACAAACTTTATAACAAATAAGATTATTTTCTATTCTATAACCCAAATTGGTACACAAAAGATGCCCTTAAATGTTTATTTCAGGCGAATCATACCTGGACTATTATTGCAAATGTCCGATTCTCTTATGTAACTATAAAACAAAAACACATGATTGTTCATACATACTCCAAAGACACAAAGGCCTAAAATAACATTTTCATTTGCTCAACATTACTTGTTTTCGATAAAATTGTTTATGCAATTATGCTTAGAACTTACTTGTTTTCAATAAAAACAAAATGCATAATTTTTAAAAAATGGTTTGATTGTTTTAATAATGAAAATTACATTATTGTAATTGCAAAATGAAAGCACCAACCACTTTATACATGTGGTATGCCGGTGTAGGCTTTTGAGAAGTGGGCCCCACTCCCCATACTCATACCCAATCCAACCCCCACTCGATGGTCAGTTTGTGAAATATCCGCAAAGTGTCCTTCTAGCCCTTTGTCCCACATGGTTATATATTTATTTATTTATTTTGGTTATTGGTACTCTTATTAAATAATATATTCATCTCAAAATAAATGTCAAATTTGACTTTTTAGAGTCTTTATTATTTAACTTTAACCGTAAATAGTTTTAATTTATTTATGTAATATAATATTGATGCAAAATATATGAACGGGTTAGGTTTTATATTTTTATTGGCATAATTTTATCAATTATTATATAACACAATAAAAATATTTAAAGTTAAAATTAAACAAAAAATACTACAAAAATTTTGAGACGAAAAGAGTACATTTTTGTGTAACATTATCTAAATATATAAATTAAAAAAGATGTTTTCGTTTACTTGTTTATCGAGTTCATAAATTTATTTAGAGTAAATTGAAAAAACCATATATTTGGTGTGTTCAAATCGCAAGCATAATTTCTACATTTTTTAAAGTGTGTGCATCATTTCCCTAAAATACTTTTGGTGTGCATATCATTTTTACTGAAAATGACAAAAAATGAAATGACAGAGTTTCATTGAAAGCAAAAGCATTTTAGTTTTTTTAGTTAGGGGCAATGACGATATATGCACCAAAAGTTTATCACATAAATGATGCATTTAAGACTAGTTGCAGTGGGGTGACCCTCACTACTCACACTCATCCTCACGTGCCACCTTTGTTACACTCTAGCCCTTTCACGCGGGAGCCTAGCGAAAAAGAGAGACCAAAGATGATGCCAATCACCACTTAGACATTGTGTAAAGTGGTTGTTTTTATATTGTTCATTTGATTTACGAGTGTGTGTAGTATTTTGTGGGGTATGTTTGAAAAGTGAAGGAAGTGATGAACATTATCGGTGAAAGGAGTAGTGATGTTGAGAATGATGATGTAACGCTGAGGTGTAAAAAAGAAAAAAAAAATTAAAAATAATAAAAAAAATAATAAAAACGCCTGCAATTTAAATATGAACAGTTGTTGCAATTTACTCACTTATTTTTGTATGTGTGAAAGGAATATTAAATTTACTATAAGTATAAGATTTAAATAAAACATAAAAACAATTTGATAAGTTTATAAGTTGAAAACACAAAAAACATAAATTTACACAAGCTAACAAGCTTAATTTATGAATAAACACAACTACCTTTTAATATATTTTCTTGCATGTGTTCATGTTTCGCATGTAAGTTAGGGTGACTCAGTTGCTTACTTAAAAGGCAATCATGAAATCGTGTGGTTAAAAGTTTTAAGTTGGAAAAGTTAATGATGTCAATGGTAAAAGGTTCTTTTAGTTGAATGAGTTAGGACCACAATAATTTGACTTTTTATCGTTACTTAAAAGTTCATGTGCATCTAACAAAGATAGTAAATTTTATTTGCCACGTTAGAAGCAAAGAAAAATGCTAGTTTTTTTTTAAACATTTCTTCACCACGTTAATGTGACTATGACATATGTAAATTAAAAGGCCAAAAGATATAGAGTGTGAAAAATAGCTACGTCGTAGAAGAAATTACATTGTTTTCTCGTTCGGTTCCCACATGACAGTACCAACTACAAGTGTAATAAGGTTGTTTCCAGTAAGGGGATTCATCCCCTTCATTTTCACTGTCACGTCAGTTTTCTCTCTTTAGCGACCTTCAGCCGATTGAGTGCCCCAGTAACGTGACCTACACTATAAAAAAAATATACCCCACAAAAATACCTTTTATATTAATAAACACACACACAAAACCAAAGTTTAGTCGATCGCAGTAGCGACCCTCATCCACAAATAAAGAGGGATTGATTTTGTGCCACAGTAAAGTGATTGGTGGTGATCGATCGACTATAGTCGATCGTGTATTTCTTTTGGTACCAGCCTAACATCATGTCAAGCAAGTGGATAAATTTTAGTAACCAATAAAAGAAATTGAATCATACTCATAATAGAAAGGAACAAAAATTAGTAACCGATAAAAGAAATTTTCACCGACCACCTAAGAAATCATTAATTTTTGACATTTATTTGGCAATGAATAATGGAGTAGATGATTATCGTGGGGGGCCTGTCTAACCCGTCTTGCATGGGCAAATTACTAGGTGTAACTGTAAATAGGCATAGATCTTATCATTTATGTAACCTGATTTGGATTTGGGACATATACACATGTTTTATATATGCAATTGCCTCGTATAGTTCACACTCAAAGTGTGTCACATGTATAGTTAACCATGTTTATGCTTTAGTATAATTTTGAATGGCAAGTTTTACAATTGAATTGTACATCAACATATTACAGAGTGATTAGGCGTTAATTCGAAATCCTATTGGTTCTTAGGGTAATTAGTGAAGGAAAGTCAAAATAACGGCATTTGAGTCAAAATAAATGTGTACTGTTCATCTCCCGTTCATCAAATAATGGGAATCACACCCCAATTTCCGTTCGGCTTAATTGTTAGTGAGATAAGATATTTTTTTCCACCAAACTTTAACACACACACTTCTCAAAGTTTCCACCCAGACATACCCTTCTTAAAACTTCCAAAAAAATTTGTCAACATCAACTAATAAAACCCTAATCATAAATCAAAATACAAAGCCAAACACTGAATCAAGATAGCGGATCCTTAATCCTTTTCATCAAAAAACAATGACCTTGATTGCTTCAGTAGGTACATCCAACATGCAAGACCAAAATCTTAAATATCAAAAGCAGAGAGCAAAAGATTTGGAATTGAATTTATAAGCAAATGCTAACCCTAATTCTATAAATTGATTTTTTCCTTTTTCATAGTTTAGAGTTCTTAGTTTTTTTCGTGGTTTTGATTATGAAATTTCATGATGTCTTTGAAAAATTATGAGCAATCAACTGTACATTGCAACTACAATTGTATAAATTCATCATATGTGGGTGATAGGATTGCTTATTTTTTTTCTGCATATTTTTAAGCTGGAGAGCAATTGTAAGTATTTTTTTAATTACAAGCACGTTGTGCTTTTCTGCGTTTCATAAGCAAGTAATGAGCGTCTTATTTCATATTGCTTATTCATATGAAACTATTATAAATTATGTTTTATTAAATCGTTTTCTTATTTATATAGTTTGTCTATTTTAAAGTACATTGTATAACTTGCATTTGATCATTGGTCATTTATCATATAATTTTTTCTTGTACGTCACTCTACATTGGATATTAGTGGAGGTTTGGTGTGAAAATCGCTTAAGATTACAGATAATGATGATGATTATATGGGTTTTCAAGATTAAGTAGTTTGAAGTAACGGGTATCTTTTGTATTTGGATATGATTGAAAATTGAAGAAAAATTTGGAGAATTAGGTTTTGATTTTGTGTTGTGTGATACTGTGTCTCTGGAATTTTTTAGGAGGCGATGGGGAAGTTTGGTGGAAAGTGAGTAAAAAATCTTGGTGGAACAGAATTTGGGATGTCAATTCCGTTATTTGATGAACATTTATCCTGTTATTTGATGAACGGAAGGTGAATAGTATACAATTATTTTGACTTATATGGTGTTATTTTGACTTTCCTTTATTTATTACCTTAGGAACCAATAGGATTTCGAATTAATGCCTAATTACTTCGTAATAAGTTTTTTTGGCACCTCGTAGGATTTTTGGTTTTTAGTATATATTATAATTTTACATCGTACATTTTGCTTCTCTGTAATGCATGTATATCATTGTCTTCAAAAAAATTTAAAAAATAAATAAATACAATAATTGAATCTAATTGTATAACAACTAGAAGCTAACAATTAATACAAAGGCAAATTGTATAAAAAGATACTTAACTTTGGTCCGATTTTAATTTAAGATAGCAGACTTTTTCCCCTCTCAATTTAAGGTATCTAAGTTACTAGTATACAAATTAAGGACTTTTTTACGTGCTAATCAGGTGACCGGTAATTTTATTACGAGTTGGCTATAATAGCAGATGTGACATCCTTGTTAGCAACTTTTTGATGATTTGACAATTTATTCCAAACACCCATTTCTTCCCCTTTCTTCAACCTCTCAGCCACCATCATTAAACACCACCAATACCACCATCATTAAACACCACCTATACCACCCCTCATCATACGTCACAACCAATATGAATGTCTACAAACTCCTACCCTCATTAAACATTACCAAGAATTCAATGTTGCAATATCTTACCATAACACAACCTGTGGTTTTGTATGGTATCAGATGTTTTGGTGTTAGGATGGCGGCAACTATGGAGATGGGCAGCGACTGTGGTGTTTGGGTGTCGGATGTTGTGTTGTTAGGTAGCTGGCAATAACGACTGTGGTGTTTAACGAGTGGTGGTGGTTGTGGGTTTTGATGGTAGGTAGCGATTGTGAAGGGAAATAAGAGGTTGAATAATGTTTGAATTTGAGTGTAACTAAAGAAAAAATGGGGTGATTGGTTTTTACTTGCTGACTAGACATTTTAACCCAGAAACCTATTAATTATCTAACATTGCATGACAACAACAACAACAACAACAACAAAAAAATAAAAAATAAAATAAAATAAAAAATTGATAGCTTAAATTGAAAAAAAAAATAGTATCTTAAACTGAAATTGGACTTAAGTTTAGTACCTTTTTACACGATTTGTCCTTAATACAAATATTAAGTAGTACCACTCTTTGTACTAATTGTATAACACTTAATAGCCGATCATTAGTATATTTGTAACCGACTAATATCGAAATTAAAAAGATTAATGACATGATACCGTTTGATTTGACCATAACCACGTAGTTAAGATGCGTTTGGTTGAAGGGTCTCACCCTTAAAATTTGGGGTTGGCTTGGATTAAATGATGATTTTGATCGGGCCCACCAAAAACCATATATATGGGCATCTTCAAAATTAATACATTTCTGACATTATCAATATAGGCTATTATCGGCCACTTCTCTTTTGATGGTTTTACATTCAATTAGTTTTTTATTTTTAATAATAATTTAAATAAATTTATAATATATATTCTATCTCCTACATCAAATTCAAATTCTAATACAAATCTAAATCTTAATCTAATCCAAATCTTAATCATAAACTCACCTACAAAGCAAACGGACCCTTAAATGAATAATTCAAATATGAATAACCAATTTAATTAAAAGTTTTATTGTGGTTTTATTTTTTAAGTTGAATGTTATTTGATTGATACTCTATTTCGTCTCAAAATTATATTCCGTATTTTTATTTTAGGATGTCTTAAAATAATTATCCACATTTCATTTTAAGTAAGAAAAAGATAATTTAGTAGAGCAATATTCTATTTGGGTGTTTAAGAATTATAGTGGTCCCACTTTTATTAAATTGTGTGATTTTTGTCTCTTGACAATAATTTTAAAACAGATGGAGTAATTAAAATCAAATTGATTAGACTTATGACATTATTTGACAAAACATATACTTCTTCCGTCTCAAAATTATTGTCAAGAGACAAAAATTACATAGTTTAATAAAAGTGATACCACTTTAATTTTCAATTTTCAACCACTCAAATAGAATACTCTCCAACCAAATTCTCTAGTTTTTACTTAAAAATAAAAATTGGCATTTACTTTGAGACATCTCGAAAAGAAAATATGGACTATAATTTTGAGACGGAGGGAGTACATTCTTATGTAAGACATCTTGTAGAACCACTCTAAGGACAAAATTTTATAAAACATTATGAATTTATTAAATTTTTCATGACACCTCAATACTTTATAAACCTTTTGATTTAGTGAACATATTTTACTATTGTATAAACACCTTAAAGCTTTGTAATTGTTTCACATAACACATACATTTAATGTCTTAATAAAGAGGTCTCCCTCAATACTTTATAAACCTTTTGATTTAATGAACATATTTTTACTATGGTAATTGTTTCAAATAATACATACATTTAATGTCTTAAGATTATAAAAAGGTCTAGCATTTATGACATTTTCATACCGCCTAGATATTAAATGAAGGGCCTACTGTGGTTAAAATAAACCATAAACATTTTCAAGTTTCTTGAACATATTCTTAAACCTCCTATAGTGGATGCTCTACAAAGTATGAAAGGTGAAAATCATTAAGCACCATCTCAAATCATCAACCCATAAATAAATACTAGCAGGGTACCCGCGCGTTGCAGCGACGGGTACCCTATAACTAAAATTTCCGGCAAGCTATTTTTTTTTGTGGCGGAAGTGGGTGTGTTGTTAGTGAGAAAAATGGGTTTAGGTTAGTGTATGTTTTTGGAGATGCTTGAGAGCAAAAAGTAATGTGAGTGTGTGTTTTGTATGCTTTCTTAAAGAAAAATACGGTTTTATGAGAGCTAATATTTAAGAAACAATATCAACATTTATAGCTATAAGTAAATATGTCATTAACCAAGTATTGATCTTTGCTATCAATAATTACATTATTGGTTACACTTTTTTTTTTCGGAGTTTACACATTTTTTTTCCTCATTAAATTACATTATGGAGGTTACACGTTTATATATATATATATATATATATATATATATATATATATAGTGTAAGGTTATTTTCAGTACCAAAAAAATTGTAAGAACTGCGAGAACCGATCTTAGCCGTTCATTTATTGACCAATGGATATAAATAGTTGTGGCATAAAGGAAATAAAATAAAAGATCATGTATCATTTTATACAGAGATAAGGGTATTATAGGCATTTTAAAAATAAAACCGTCTAACTATCTTTATTAAATATATACATGAATTTAGGATCAGTTATTATCAGTGTACATCTCTCTCATCTCCCACCCAAAGCAAAACCCTAGCCGCCCCTATCTCATATCTCATACCATCACCACCACCACAATCATAGCCCACATCAACAGCCCACATCATCTACTTCTTCAATCTTCCCCACCATTGCCTCCCTTACAAGATAAAGATGCTCATTAATGAACTTGTTATTCGAACAGGAGAATATGATTGTGTAGAAAACTAGAATGGGGGGTTGAATAGTTTACCGATTAAAAACTTTGTTTTGAAACTTATTTAAAGATCAATTGATATTGATCTTAGATATGTTAGTTAAATATGTAAACAATATATAAAGAGTAAGTAAGGAAAGAAACAATCAAACCACAACAAGTTGTTTATAGTGGTTCGGTATACAAGGACTCTTTTTCCTTGCCCTACTCCACTCCCCGAGTCTCACACTCGAGAGTTTAACTTCACTAGTCAACAAGCTCCTTTCACCGGCGGAGAAACCTTTACACTTCGCTTACACACTATTTCCGACACTAAGCTAAATGTCGAGTTCTTTCCAAGGGTACAACCACTCCCACACACAATGTATTTTAAGGACTAAAATACTAACCACTCACACTAATAAGATTATGATAGCTTGGTACAACAATGAAGTATGAATCAACACAAGATCATACAAAACCAAACAAACAAGACTTCCAACTCCTCGTTGAAGCTTGAATGTGACTTGATCTTCTTTGCTACAAAAGAGATCACTAATATGAGATGAAACTGAGTTAGAAAGGTTAGAGAGAAGGAATGTATGAGAGTATTATAGAAAGGGATGAAAAACTACTTGGTTTGGCTTTGCTATTTATAGCCAAAACACTCAGCAAGCACCACGGACCACGGAACCCTTTAAAGGGTTCCGCCCGTTATAATATTTGGTGTCACCGAGGTCTGACAGCAAGATCTCAAAATCTTGCCAAAGTCAACCATATCTATGCAAGATTGTGTAAGATATGTAGAGCCTAAATCTACACAAAATATCTAGTGAAATCTTTCAATGATTTCAATGATGCATCACATGATGTCATGTGTTTGTTTTTCTATTTTTAGAAATATGTAAATACATATGTAATGTTTAGTTTTTAAGAAACCAAATCATTCTAAAAACTCCTATCATACATTATTGTTTAAAGTCATATCAAGATATGATTAATCACAATGTAAATGCTTGAGTGATGAAGATGTTGTTTGAAAAAGCTTGTTTTAATATCTATTAAACTTGGCAAGCTTTAAGCTTTATAAAAAATAAATTTACTTTTGTCGTTAACAAAACTTAGGTAAAGATCAAAAATATAAATAACGTTTAATGACGATATGTGTATTAACAATCTCCCCCTTTTTGTTGAGGACAAAACATAAATTTTATTTTTATAAAAGATGTAAAGATTGTACAAGAGTTATAAAAATATTAGTTTTAGAACTTGAAAGAGATATGATAATGCAAGTATATGATGTTTGACTTTTTCAGAAAGTCAAAGTCTTCACTAGTTGAAGCATGATGTTGAGTTTTTTAGAAAGTCAAAGTGTGCAGTTGACTTTTTTTAGAAAGTCAAATATAACCAAGTTCTATATATTTCTCTCCCTTTTTGTCTCAACAACAAGAAGATGCGAGGCAGAATGTGTAATGAATCCTTAGCCATTATCTCCCCTTGACCAATGCTCCCCCTAAATTGGGTGCCAATGGAAAGATACATGAATTGTGAAAAAGCTACAAAAAGAATTGTTAGTAATAATCATCATCACAAGCATTTCCAAACACTATGTAATAAGTAACAACAATATAGAAAACACCATTCACTCGTTAAAATTTTTCATGATTTTAAGAATCATGAAAGGAGAACACAATGAAGTGTTGAATACAATGAAAAAGGAAATTATCCTAGAGAAATAAAGAAAATACAAGAAAAATCCTAGAAAATAAAAAATGCTTAAAGGAGATAATTTATGACCCTCCTATTGAGGTAGTGGATAAGCAAGAGCATTAGGCGCTCGAGGATGTGATTGAGGATGAACCTCATTTCCTCTTGGAACTCATGGACCATCACCCTGGTCCGGGTTGTTTGGGCGGTTTGCTCACAATTTGAGCAACCATGCCTAGGAGGGTAGTATGTTTCATGGTGTTGTTATGGTGGAATGGTGGAGGTGTTGATGTTGGTGTTGGTGTTTGGTGTGGTGATTATTGAGGCTAGCAAAGCACTTTGCATTTGCATAGTCTCACTTAGATGAGAATCTACCATATTGGAAAATTGGTGGAAATGTTGGAGTTCGACTTGAATCTCCTCTCTTGTGGGATGATCTTCCCACATTGACTCCTCAATGTCCTCTATGTGAGGAGACATTGATGTAGGGAGTGGTTGATCCCCATACAAAGGACCATGGATGTCTTTGTGGATGGGGTGGAAGAGAAGAGGTCTTGGCCCCAACGGTGAGTTTGGGTCAAATGATGGTCTAGGAGACTCATGAGCAATTCGCTCAATAGTACCAAATGAAGGCAATGGTGGTGGATGATTGGGCCTAGGAGGCAAATCGTCCAAGTCCTCCAAGAAAGAATTTGGAGAAGTGGGTGGTGTAGAAAATAACTCCAATGGGATGAGTGTTGGAGATTTTGGAGGTGATGGTGTTTTTTATGTTTGAAGGGGAGCCGGTGGTGGTGAGCTTGGAGTCTTTGTTGGTGGTGGAGTAGTGATGGTAATGGGTGATTGTGAAGGTGGTGTAGGAGTTGCTAGAGTGAGGTTTGTGTCATCCATTATGGGAGACGATATGGTTAGTGGAGATGACTCGGAGGAAGAGCTCAAGTTGACAAAGCAACAAGGTCTTACGCTAATCCTAGCGGTTTTATTGCAAGGCTTGGTTGATGGTGAAGTTTTTGTCATTTTGACTTAAGCTTATGCTTAGTAGATGGTAATAATTGAGAAGGTGTGAAGATGATCATGGTAAAACAATTAATTTATAGAAGTGAAAAATCATGGAGAAATGTGTTTGATTTGATGTTAAACCATAGAAGGGATGAGGTTCCTAATGATTTGGAAGTGGGTTAAATGCTAGTCATATCACCCAAGTCAATCCATTCATGAAGGATTGAGTGAATTGACAAAGATTTGCAATAAATGAGTTCTAATGATTATGAGATCCTAACAATCATATTACCCACGGATTGCAAGGTATCCAATTTTTGGTTCCTTCCTTTATGCAAAAGGGCTCCTTGGGTTGATTTTTCAAAATTTTGAATTTTGGTGGGAAGTGGATTTCCTAAATGCCTAAGTATGATATACTAGTTCTAATATGGGTAAGAACTAGTCAAGATTAACTTACAAGCAATGTATGGTAATTTGGAATGTCGAAACAAGAGAAATTCAGAAAATTACCTCGAGGATCCACGACACCAAAATTTTACACAGGCGGAACCCTTAGAAGGGTGCCGCCCGGTCCGCCTGTACAGGTACGGCGGTACCAATTTCTATAACAGACGGTACCAAATCTTTGGTGCCGTCTGTTCCGTGGACACCAGAAATCACCACATAATAGTTTTTTAGGTGTCGAGAACTTTTCCGAAACCTGAAATTTTGCTCAAAACATGTGACATTAATTATTTCTAGTTAGGAAAAGCAAATAATACATACACAAACATAGTGGAGCATAGACTTTGACCAAGGGCTAGCGATTTTCACATTAAAGTAAAAATGGGTAAAATTTGATAACACACTTGTGCTATCCCCCTGCATGAGATTGTTAGCATACATCATTGTTTTGAGTTATATTATCATCCTACAAGTTAAAAACAACCAAATTGTATCAAACATTAAAGATAATGTATTGTTCCAAACACTCCTTAAAAGGACCCTCACTTGTCCAACTTCTTGTAAATTTTGTTCATCATCCTACCAAGGCACTTGAATATCCCCTTGGTTTGCTTGAACTCCGCTGATTCATTCTCAATCTCGGGAAGAGACGCATAATACTCATGAGGTGGAATGCGAGAGTTTGGAAGACCATCCTCGGAGCTATTTGATGATGATGATGATGGAGTTGGAGGTTTTGCTCTTTTGCCTTTTGTCTTAGCCACTCGCTCGTCACTCAAGGGCACAAAGATGTGAGGGATTAGCTCATAGTGAAGCTGCAACCCTTTTGGGCTTGGTGGAATTGGTGCATAGGCTCTATAGAGGCGGGTGAGAAGCATCCCGTAAGGAAGAGCAACTGATCCTTGAGTTGGAATGTCAATCATTCTCCTAGCAATGTAGTAGGCTAAATTGAATGGTTGACGGGTGGACAAGTTGTAGAGCATGTGACAAAGGCAAGCGCTGATATGATCCCTATTTCCTATGGTGCTAATGACATTGGCTCTAAGTAGTTCCTCCCATTTCTTGAATTCGGGCTTAAGTTCATTGAGCTCCATTCCATATGGATCTCGGTTTACCTCTTTTCCCTTTCGGGTGACACGGGTTGTATCACCCCTTGGGGTAAATAGGCGTTCACGGATGACATCTTTATCCGCTAAAGGAGTTTGGTAGGGAAGAGAGCGGTCATTAATTGCATCAAGGATGGTGAGTGACCACTTATCCGAGTAGACACATGCCCCTCGGTTGGGAATTCCTAGCACTTGAGCAAATTGGGTTAAGGAGATGGTGTAGTCATTTTGATTGATCTTAAACCTAAGGCTAAACTCATCTTCTTCATCAATGAAACCGGTGACACTAGCATAGAACTCTAACACAAACCTAGGACAAATAGGTTCATCGATGTCAAGGAGACAATCAAATTGAATAGCGGCTAGTTCTTGACGGAGATTGGTATTTTCGACAAAAGATGACTGAATGGTTTCTAGACTTTTAAAAATTTCGACTTGCTCTTTGGAAAGTCCTTTGGTTTTGTGATGTTTGGGAATGTAGTGAAGGGTATCCTTGTGATCATAGAATCTTGCGGCTACCATGGTTATTCCTATGAGCTAGAATTCACATGTTAAAAATGAGAACAAACTTAACGTTTTGATTCTAGTGTGTACCTATATGAAAACGATTTGGAGTTGCGGTTACCTCGACTCATTTTATGCATACAATAGTCTTTAGTGGGGGTGTTTGGCAAATGGCATAAGATAACCCAAATGCTCCTAATTTAATGTGGCTTAATTTGAATATACCCAGGAATGCATATTAGTTATGCAATACCTTTAGTATTCAAGAGCATGCAAGTGATGAAAATTTAATGTTTCTATTTGTATTAACAATGAAAAATTGTTTTCCTACAAGTGAGAAGCTTTTTAAAAAAAAATTGACATGGGGTGTTTGGTTATTTGAATAAAACCTTATAGTCATTATCTTTTTATTAGTGGGAAACATGATTTTTTTATACAATATGATAATGTAGTACCTAATTTCAATGACTAGTTATGCAATTTGCCAATTAAATCTATGTTTTGTACAAGAATATACACAAACCCCATGTAATAAGTTTGTGCACAAATTAGAATCCTAGACTCAGAATTAAGAGATAAAATGTGGTTAGCATACTTACAATGATGTTAACTTCAGTGATTAGTGGGTGAGAAAATGTCAACAATGAGTTAGGTCCAGGTTTTGCACGTTTTGGTAAAGTGGGTTGTGAGGAAGAAGGTGTTTTGTAGGTAGCCCTTTTGCAACTGTAGTCACCACGGACCAGACGGCACCAAATTTTTGGTTCCATCTTTGTTGTCGTTTGGTGCCGTGGGTACAGTAGCAGGTTCAAAACAAATTTGTTTTGTTTTGTTTGTTCTAAGGTTTAAGCTATGTTTTACCTACATGTTTGGTTCCATTAACCCCAAACCAAGTATAAGAAGATTAAATGGTTCTCGTTTAAGAGGCTTAGTTAGAATGTCGGCAATGTAGTCTTCGGAGGACACTTTCTCAATTGAGATGTTTCCTTTTTGAACATTGTCGCGAAGAAAGTGATGACGGATTTCAATATGCTTTGTACGAGCATGTTGGACGGGATTTTTGCTGAGATCGATAGCTCCTTTGTTGTCGCAAAATATAACGATATCATAGAGATGAATTCCGTAATCCACGGGAGCTTGCTTCATCCAAAGAGCTTGTTGACATGCTTTTCTGGCTGAGACGTACTCGGCTTCAGTAGTTAAGATAGCTAAAGCCGTTTGCTTCTTTGCAAACCATGAGGTGAGACAATGTTCGACAAAAGTGCAAATACCACTTGTACTTTTTCTATCGACATAGTCACCAGCATGATCCGAATCGGCATATACTATAGTTTCTACACCTGTTCCTTTGGGATATCATAATCCTAAACATGTCGTTCCCTTAATGTATCTAAATATCGTTTTCAAGGCTTCTAAGTGTGATACCTTTGGATTTTCTTGAAAGCGAGCACATAGACAAACACTAAACATAATGTCGGGTCTACTAGCCATGAGATAGAGTAAGCTACCGATCATTCCTCTATATTTAGTGTTATCTACCGATTCACATTCCTCATCCTTGGTGAGCTTAGTGTCCGAAGACATGGGTGTCTTATTTGGTTTTGAATCTTCAAGACCAAATTTCTTAAGCATGTCTTTTATATATTTAGATTGGTTAAAGAATATGCCATCTTCTAGTTGTTTAATTTGGAGTCCTAGAAAAAAGTTTAATTCAATACTCATCTCAAACTCATCGTGCATGATTTTAGAGAAATCATCACACAGTTCTTGACAAGTTGATCCGAATATGATGTCATCAACATATATTTGAACAATGATAATGTGTGACTCCTTTTTCTTGGTAAAAAGAGTATTATCTACTAATCCCATGGTGTATTTGTTTTCAACAAGAAAAGTCTTAAGTCTATCGTACCAAGATTTTGGTGCTTGCTTAAGACCGTATAATGCTTTCTTGAGTTTGAAGACATGATGTGGTTTCTCAAAGTCGGTAAAACCGGGAGTTTGAGCAACATATACTTCTTCGTTAATAAACCCATTAAGAAATGCACTCTTAACATCCATTTGAAATAATTTAAAGTCATAAGCACATGCATATGCAAGTAAGATTCTAATAGACTCGAGCCTAGCTACCTGTGCATAGGTTTCATCATAATCAATCCCTTCTTGTTGATTATAACCTTGTGCTACAAGCCTAGCTTTGTTTCTAGACACAATACCATTTTCATCCATTTTATTTCGAAAAACCCATTTCGTTCCAATTATAGTTTGATCTTTAGGTTTTGGAACTAATTTCCAAACATCATTTCTAACGAATTGGTTTAACTCTTCTTGCATAGCAATTACCCAAGATTCATCTTTTATTGCTTCATTTATGTTTTTCGGTTTGATGGTAGACACAAAACAAAAATGATTACTTTGATTTTGGGCTTGTGATCTTAAGGTTCTTTGATTTAGTTGTCCTATGACTTTTTCTAAGGGATGACTTTTGGATTCTTTGATGTTTATAATCTCATTATTTAATGGTTCATCTTCCTTGTCATTTTCAATTATTCTTGACTTTCTACAAGTTGACTTTCAACTAAGTCATCATCTACCAAAGGTGATGTCTTAGAGGGAAGTGGACTTTCGTCGAATGTTATGTTCAACGATTCCTCGACTCTCATTGTTTCTTTGTTTAAGACAATGTAAGCTTTACTAGTTTGAGAATAACCAAGAAATACACCTTCATAAGACTTTGGGTCAAACTTGGTGAGATAATCTTTAGTATTAAGAATGAAACATTTACATCCAAAAACTCTAAAATATCCTAAAGTTGGCTTTTTACCTTTATAAAGCTCATATGGTGTTTTGTTTAAGAAATGACGTATTAAGACTCTATTTAAAATATATGTAGAAGTGTCAACGGCGTTACACCAAAACTTTTGAGGAATGTTTTGTTCATTAAGCATTGTTCTACTCATTTCTTGAATTGTTCTATTTTTACGTTCTACGACTCCATTTTATTGAGGTGTTCGAGGAGCCGAAAAGTTATGTGTTATACCATTTGTATCACAAAAGTTTCCAAATTGTGTTTCATTGTCAAATTCACGACCATGATCCGTTCGGATCGACACAATTTTAACACCTAGTTGATTTTGAATTTTCTTGCTAAGAATTTCAAATTTATCAAAAGCTTCATTTTTGGTTTTCAAAAACAACGTCCAAGTAAACCTTGAGTAATCATCTACTATGACCAAAGTGTATAAGTTTCCTCCATAGCTTCTTATAGCGGATGGACCAAACAAGTCCATATGCAAAATTTCTAGACACTTAGATGTGGACACCATATTTTTAGACTTATGACTACTATGGGTTTGTTTCCTAATTTTTCTACCGTCGCAAAAATGTTGGTCATATTTAAGTTTTGGTAAATTACTAACTAGCTCTTTTGAAGATAGGTTTTGTATAAGTCTCATATTAGCGTGACCTAAGCGTCTATGCCAAAGAGTTGAGCTATCATCTAATGTTGTTAGACAAAGTTTGTCATTAGATGTTTTATCTATTTTTATAACGTATATGTTATTTTTCCTAACTCCTTTAGCTATGGTGATACCATCTTTTAGTATTCTACTACCATTTCCTTAAAATAGTACTTTATACTTTTTATCAAATAATTGGCTAATACTAAGTAGATTAAATCCTAACCTATCGACATGAGCAACATTTTTAATAGTTAGGGAGTTATGAGCGATCGTACATTTGCCAATAATTTTGCTTTTGAGATTGTTACCAAAAGTGACATTACCTCCGTCATACTCTTGGTATGATGAGAAGAGACTTTTGTTGCCCGTCATGTGTCGTGAGCATCCACTATCTTTTATCCACTCATCAGGTTCCAATCCAACTTTCAAGCATACCTAAGAAGCAAATAACTCAAGCGTTTGGTCCCCAATATATCATGGGTCCGTTTGGGTTAAACATACCATTTATTTGATCCATGTATGGAAACGATGGGTAAGGGTTCCATTACATGTAATCTGGAGTTTGATATGGTCTAGGGAAGTTTTGATTCCAACCGTTATGTTGATAGTTGGGTTGTACGTTGTGGTTGCTCTTAGGAAAGGGGCGTTTGGCAAAACGTGTTTTATGTCGTTGTTGAGTAGTTTTTGATCTAAATTCATTTTTAGCAAGTCATAATCCTGATGTAACAGCAGGTTTTAGTTTAACACTATCCTTGTTTTTCTTTGTTATTTTGACAAATTCGCTACGGTCCTTATCACAAACATTCTGCCCTGCTGAAGTTCCCACGGCACCATTTTTTACAACGGACGGAGCCCTTATTTTGGGTCCGTCGGGTCCGTACTGCACTGCAGCAGTTTTTACAGTTTGTTTGTCTTTTTCGGCCGTTTTGTTTTGACTCTTTGGAATTAATACCTCATTAAATCCTAGCCCATTCATGTTTCCTGGTGTTTTTTGAATTCTAACTATTTCATCGGCACAAGCGATGTTTTCGTTAAACCTTTTGAATTTGGAATTATGTTCGATTAGAACATCTTGTGTGAGCTTTAGTTTTTCTATTTCAAGATTAAGCTCTTGACATGATTTGCAATCACCGCCATTTGCTTTTCCCTTTTCTAATCGTTTTGCCTTTTCTTTTAACACATAGACTTCATTTTCTAAAAATTCCTTTTTAGTCTTTAAAAATTTATTTTTAGTTATGATTTTTAGACTTAGCTAACACAATTGATTGTATTATTTTTGCAAAGTGTCATCATCAATAGAAGAATAAGATGGGTCGGAATGTACCTCATTTGACTCGTGTGCCATTAGAGTGATTTCCTCCTTGCTTGATTCTTCATCATCTTCACTATCACTCCAAGCACCACTTACAAAAGCTCGTTGAGTTTTGCTTTTAGGTGGCTTGGGACAATCTCCTATTAGATGACTTGTATCACCGCATCTAAAGCACTTTCTTTCACCTTTACCCTTTTTGTCATCCCGATCTTTTCGGAATGGTTTCTTTTCTTCTCGAGGCTGTCTTACAAACTTTCCTCTTCTTCTAAAGAACTTTTTGAAATCTCTAACGACCATGGCATACTCTTCATCTTCACTACCGGAGCAAGATTCGTCATCATCACTTGATTCCGTTCTTGCTTTTAGAGCAACGGATTTGATTTTCTCTCTTTTTCCTTTGATGATTTCCGAATCTTTCTCCATCACCATTTCGTGTACTTTGAGGTTTCCGATTAGCTCGTCTAGTGACATTTTTTAGAGATATTTTGATTCTTCAATGGCCGTCACTTTAGCTCTCCACTTCGGATGGAGTGCTCTAAGAAATTTCCTGACAAAGTTCTTACTACGAAAAGATTCATCAAGTGCTTTAAGTGATGTAATAATAGTATTAAAGCGAGCAAATCCACAATCAATGGTTTCATCTTTAGGGATAACAAATTGTTCATATTGTTAAACAAGAAGATCAATTTTGTTATCATTGACTTGTGAATTTCCTTGATGTGTAACAATCAAAGATTCCCAAATATCTTTGGCAGTTTCACACATAAAAATTCTTTCATATTCTTTTCTAGGAAAAGCATTATAAAGCATCATTTTAGCTTCATTATTTTTAGCAATTAATTTCTTTTGTTTATCAACAGAAATATCTTTTGTTGTAGAACTAAAATCCCCTTTAACAATAACAAACCAAATATCCATATCTTTTGATTTTACATATGTTTCAAAACGTTTTTTCCAATAGATAAATCCATTGGTTTCAAAGAGTGGTGGTCTTTGCATAGATTGCCCTTCTTTAAAGTTTTCAGAATCCATGGATCGTTTCAAGTTTACAAAATACAATATATTTTAAAAATTCTTGAGCAACGAGGCTTTGATACCAATTGTAGAAAAGTAGAAGGGGGGGGGGGTTGAATAGTTTACCGATTAAAAACTTTGTTTTGAAACTTATTGAAAGATCAACTGATATTGATCTTAGATATGTTAGTGAAATATGTAAACAATATATAAAGAGTAAGTAAGGAAAGAAACAATCAAACCACAACAAGTTGTTTATAGTGGTTCGGTCTACAAGGACTCTTTTTCCTTGCCCTACTCCACTCCCCGAGTCTCACACTTGAGATTTTAACTTCACTAGTCAACAAGCTCCTTTCACCGGCGGAGAAACCTTTACACTTCGCTTACACACTATTTCCGACACTAAGCTAAATGTCGAGTTCTTTCCAAGGGTACAACCACTCCCACACACAATGTATTTTAAGGACTAAAATACTAACCACTCACACTCACAAGATTATGATAGCTTGGTACAACAATGAAGTATGAATCAACACAAGATCATACAACACCAAACAAACAATACTTCCTACTCCTCGTTGAAGCTTGAATGTGACTTGTTCTTCTTTGCTACAAAAGAGATCACTAATATGATATGAAATTGAGTTAGAAAGGTTAGAGAGAAGGAATGTATGAGAGTATGATAGAAAGGGATGAAAAACTACTTGGTTTGGCTTTGCTATTTATAGCCAAAACACTCAGCAAGCACCACGGAACCCTTTAAAGGGTTCCGCCCGTTATAATATTTGGTGCCGCCGAGGTCTGACAGCAAGATCTCAAAATCTTGCCAAAGTCAACCATATCTATGCAAGATTGTGTAAGATATGTAGAGCCTAAATCTACACAAAATATCTAGTGAAATCTCCCAATGATGCATCACATGATTTCATGTGTTTGTTTTTATATTTTTAGAAATATGTAAATACATATGTAATGTTTAGTTTTTAAGAAACCAAATCATTCTAAAAACTCCTATCATACATTATGGTTTAAAGTCATATCAAGATATGATTAATCACAATGTAAATGCTTGAGTGATGAAGATGTTGTTTGAAAAAGCTTGTTTTAATATCCATTAAACTTGACAAGCTTTAAGCTTTATAAAAAATAAAATTACTTTTGTCGTTAACAAAACTTAGGTAAAGATCAAAAATATAAATAACGTTTAATGACGATATGTGTATTAACAGATTGGATCTATCATGATCTGATGCAAGTTTCCGATAATTGGTCATGATAATCTGATTTTGATGAATGATATAAAAAATGTTTCAACATGTGGTGGTGTTTGCGTTAAATAATAGATCCGTTGACGGTATGCAGATTAGGAGTGAACGAATCAAAAAGGTTTGCTCTTCAATTTCTGGTATTTTTGATTAATAATACCTTTTCTGTTATTTGTATTTTTGGAATACAGCGACAAAGGTTAAGATAGCATGTTAGGTTATAGGTAATTATCTATTTTTTTCAGGTGCGTTAATTTTCGTTTTGGGTGAACAAATTAATGGACCTGATGATTCATGATTTCCAAATTGATAAAAGTAACTTTACTAGTTACTTAGGGATGGGTTATACACGTGTTTAAGTGAAATAAAAATTTACGATGACCTCAGTTTCTGATTTTCTTTACTTTTCTATATCAAGTTTAATGAATTTTGTTTTTCTTACAGGCTATCAGAGAACAATTGGTGCAGTTGATGTTTGAAACATTCAATATCTCCAGCTTCTATGCTTCTGAACAAGCAATATTATCACTCTACGCTATAGGTTGTATTTCCTGGTGCACTGTTGATATTGGTCATGGAAAAATAGGTATATTTTTTACCACGTTGCTAATAGAGTAGGTGTATGTTATAGTCAAGCCAACATTCTCCTTTTTTTCTCTACAGTGGGTGTGATATAAGACAAGTCCCGATTGGCATTTTTTCCGTGAATCATTTTTGCAATTTTTAAGAGTAAAAATCATTTAGTATGAGCAGTGCTTCATTTGGAATGATTGATTCCTTTTAAAAAAAATGTAGCACTTATCTTTACTTTGATTCTAAGTGACCTTGTGCCTCTAATTTTTCTTAAATCTCTTTACATGTAAACTGCATGCCGCATCATGTATAACATATAAGAATAGCAGAGGCCACACTGCATTTTGTCTAGGATTATGCACTATTTTTAGGCTATGATATGGTATCCATTATCTATAGTCTGCAGCTGCCATAGTACATTAGGTTGCAATTTCACCATGTTGTGGCCATAGTGCCTGTGACTTGACTACGAAGTAGGAATGTCGAGATGATTAGAATTGTAAAAGGAATGATTTATTGCCTTGAGCTATTTGTAGAATAGAATACAAAAACTTATTTTCATTTTGTTATCTTGTCGATCCAGTTCCCGCGATGTGAAGAAAAATAAGATGTGATGCCTCAGATGGAAAATTGGAAATAGTAATTTATTGATGGGCAAAATGAATGTAGCATAAACTGTTATGGATAGATGATCATCAAATAGTAAACAATGATCAACTGGTAATTGATGAGTGTATAAATACTCATCATTTTTGGTCAAATCTGAACTGCAAAACGTTTAAAAATGCTCAGTAATGCATCAAAATACTGAAAATATCTCAAAATTGCATTTTATATGTTTCAGATGCAAAATGTTTAAAATCAGATGAAAAATGAGCTAAGTTTGCATATTTGGCAGTTTCAGTCCCCCAAGTTTCAAAAATTGTCAGAAATAGTCCCTGAGCACTTAAATTCAAAAGAAAAATCACCAAAGGTCCTTTTAAAATCATAACTTGTCAAAATTAGTCCTTTGGTGAAAAATATCAAAAGTTTTGAGAAATTACAAATTTGGTCCTTCAAGTTTAAAAATTGGCAAAAATGGTCCTTGGAAATTTGAAAATGTCAAGTTTGGTCCTTGTACTATTGGAGCTTGTCACTTTTGGTCCCTTGGAGCAACTTTGCAAATATGGCAGCCTTGGTCCCTTGATTTTCAGAAATTGCACAATAGGTCCTTCAATACTAAACCCTTTATATCATTTTGGACCCCTGTCAACCCATTGTGACCCCTGCCATTCCATTTGACCCCCTGCCTTTTGACCCCCCCTTTTAATATTAAAACCCCTGGTCAAAACCGGTCAAACCTTCCAAACCCGCCCAATTTATAATATAAAAAAAAGCTCACGGGTTTCCCTTTCCCTTACCCTCTCCATCATCACACCTGCAACTACTGCCCCCTCCATCATCATCACTCCTACCCTCCAAACACCCCAAGCCAAGATGCATTTAATACCTCTTCAACCTAACACTCAACCCCAACTGGCATATATGTGTTTTGGCGCTAAAATCAATCCAATGGCCAAAAATTGCTCAAGCCATCCAATGGTCCAGATATCAAGTGGGATATGCTCAGAGTAGTGAGAGAAGATGTTTTGCTATAAAAAGGAAGCAAGAGAAGAAAGAGAAGAGTAGTTTTTAGTTTTACAATTTCATCAATGTCGTTTTTAGTATAAAAGTTTTAGTTAAGTGTAGAACTTGTAATCTTTTGCTTCATTGTACCAAATTCAAGTAACATTATCATTGTAATGTGTTTTTAAATAGTAATTCCAAGTTTTAATATAAGTTTCAAGTTTCAAGCTCACTGTTGCAAATTTCAATTTCAAACTCTGATGTTAAAGTTTCTAATAGCTTATTTGCCAACTCAAACAAGCTTATATAAGCTTCTTATAGCTTTTTGTGAGCTTGTATATTAATTTCAAACAGTTTTGGATTTTGGTCAACGAAAGTCAACTGAATCATCAAATTGAAATGGAAATGGATATGGGTGATGCAGTGCTGGATTTGGGTTGATTCTGAGTTCAATGGGTTGATTTATATAGGATAGTGATTCTTGGGTTGACTGATCTCAAGCCATTGTGGCTAGGACTTTATGTAAGCTCAAATCCAATCTATTGCATAATCTTTGTTTGTAGTTATAAATAGTTTAAACCTGTTTAATTAGTTGTATTTAGAGTAATTTAACTCAGTTTGATCAATAGCTTTAGCTAGTTAAGAGGTTAGTTCAGTTTTAAGTTCATATCAGTTATTAAAGTTGTGTTTGGATTTGCTGCATAAACTGTATTAGAGGTTGGTTCAGTAGTGAGGACTTGTAGTTCTAGGCTTGTTTAGCTCTAATATACTCATTGCTGTCATAATTCTGCACCTGCATAGGCTCAAAGTCAAAATCTCATTTCATCTGTCCTAATTAGCTTATCTGTTGGATTTTTATAAAATCAAAGACTTGATTTGTGTTTAGAATTGATAGATATAGCTTGCAGTGGGACTCTTTCATCATAATACATCATATTCAATCCACAAATTGATTGCAAAGTTCATAAAAGTCAAATCTTCAAAACTGTTTTAAAAGTCAAAAGTTGAAAATCCAGTTTTGAGCCTAACTAGGATGATTTTTCTTGGATTCATTTCTGAGCCAAATTAAGTGAAATCATGGGTTTTTAAACTTCACTTGGTCTATTTTCTTATTATCATTTTAGTAGATTTTTGTGAATTTTTTATAAGCTTCAAAAAGGCTTGTCAATTGGGTCTTATCTCCCCTGTGCACAAACTCAATATTAACTGAGTGTGCACAGGTTTTGTGCAGGGCTTGTATCAAGCTCATCAGAGCTTATCTTGGTCTGTTCTTTGGTTTAGAAGTTCTTAGCCAGGTCTAGTATAGGTTCCAACTCTTGGTTTTAAGTTTCAGCTTATTGGATAGCTTATCTTTAAGCTTCAAAGTAGTAGGCAAAAACTGTTTTTAGCACTTGAACTCAAATCATCCAAATCTTTGTAGTTTGCAATTCAGTGGTTTAGAGCAGTTGTTTTTAGTTCATTTTGAGTACTTTTAGCTTATTATAGCTTCTGTGCAAGTTTGGTGCTTATTTGTAGCTTTTGGCTTATTTATAGTGCTTATTTATAAGCACTTGTGATTGCAGTTCCATATTCTTGCACACAACCCCCTGTTTTTATATTTTTCCTAGATTCTTAATATTATTTTAGACTTATCTTGAATTTTTCAGATTTTTCTAAGTCAGTTTGCTATTTTTCTTTATTTAAAACAGTTTTTAAGCCTTTTTAATTAGCATTTAATACAATTAATTCAGAAAAGTTTCAAAAAAATAATTTTTCATTTTTCCTAGGTTAAGATAAATATAAAAAGTCAAAAAAATATTTTTCCAGATTTTTCTTAGTTAAATTTGTATTTTTAAGCAATTTAAGTAGTTTTAAATAGTTTTTAATTCATAGAAAATACAAAAATAATCAGAAAAATGAAAAATTAGTTTTGAAAATTCTCTTTTGTTATTTTAGATTTTTCCAAGTCATAATTTCATTTTTCTAGCTTAATTTTATATTTTCTTGTATTTTAGGCTATTATTAAATAGTTAAAAATAGTTTTTAATTAATAATAATTAGATAAATAGTTTTAAAAATAATTTTCTTTTTCTTAAAATTTTCTCTTATCATTAGGTTTGTAAAAATATCATTTTCATATTTTTAGGATTAATATTGCTTTAGTTTCACATTTTCTTTTGTACGTCACGTAGTTTTTAATTTAAGTTTTATAAAAGAAAAATCAAAAACATCATTTTTGCAAATAGTGATAGCATTTATTTAATATATTTTATCTTTTTAATTTTCTTTAATTTGCATTTAAGCCCTGTAGTTTATAAACTTTTTCTTTTAGTATAATCGATCAAAACTCTTTTCCGTTCAAATCCTCTCGATCACTATACGTTTGACTATTCTCGCACAGCTCGTTGGGACATAACGACCTGGGGAAACACTATACTCTCCTGGACTTCATTGCATTGGTGTCTGAACTGTTTTAAGTTTCTTACGGTTAGCCATTCACAAGTGGCTAGCTTGTGTGAGATAACTTGACGGTTTGGCACGAATCAGTAATAATAATAAAATAGAGTAGCTTTTCTTTTAGATGTTTATTTTTGAATCACTTTTTTTTATCAAGTACTTAATTTTCTTTTATATATGTTATTCATGTTATGCTTAACCTTTTTATTTGTTCTTTTTAATAGATAATGATGATGAAGAGGAATGATTCATGTGTGTATAGTTCAACATGAGTGTATATAATGCACATTTATTTACGTCATGAACATGAAAATTTGAAATGAATGCACATGTGTTTACGTAATTGTTATTCAATAATTGTAATTGTTAACAGACAAAGATAGATATGGTTAAGCAGATTCGTGCTTCAACTATTGTTGTTGGACTAAATGATAAAATTTTCCTATATAGGTAAGTATTTTTTTTTAATGATTATTCAATACTTGCATATATTGCTATGGTGTTTTTGGATGTGTTTCATGGGGTGTGCATATGTGTTTTAAGGGGGATGCATATTTGTTTTATAGTTGGTATAAATTCAATTAAATTGGTTTGCACATGTGTTTTAAGGGGGAATGCATATTTGTTTTAAGGGGGGATGCATATTTGTTTTATGGTGGGTATAAATTAATGAAAATACATGTGCAATGGTTGAGAATACATGTGCACAAAGCATAGGTTTAGGTTTTAAGTTTACTTGTTGGTTTCATTTTTAAAAATATGCTTTCTAATGTGACACATTTGTATTATTTTGTGGTAATGGTTGTACGGAATTTGTTTCGTTTTTAATTTCAGATGTTATTATGGTTTATAATAAATGACCAATGCCTTGAAAGGATTTATATGTAGTCAAACATATATACTATTTATCATTTATCAAGATCATCTCATTAGATGTGTCTAACAACATATTGTAACTATATTTATCTTGCAGAAAAAACTGAAGAAAACTTGTCTAGTAGAGAAGAACAATGACGTCTACAACAAAACACATGTACACGAAAGTACTTGTGCATGCCTGAAAAAAAATGTGAACATGCACCCTTACGAAGAACACTTGTCTATTGGAGAACAACTTTGACGAACCAGAACAAGACACATGTAGACGAAGATACATTTGCTCAACAAGAAAATACATGTGCACAACAGGAAAATACATGTGCACAACAGGAAAAAAAACCATGTACACGAATGCATAGTTGAATCTCATCTATACATTCTCTTTTCTATTTTCAATTAAAAGAAAAATGTAATATAGGAGTGTAGATTTTTGCTAAGGGTTGTATTCTCTATTTTTGTTAAAAGAATGCAAATGTGTATGTGTTTAAAAAAGTGCTTATAGAAATTTACTTGTAAATATATACATGTGCAATTAGAAACAATTGAGCACTAAAAACGTATGAAATTTACATTATAAAAAAAACACGTGCAAAATTATTATGCCCTTTTGAATTAAATAATAAAAATAAATATCCAAAAAAATCTGATTGGTTGATGCTGGTTCTCGCAGTTCTCGCAATTTATTCGGTTCTGAAAATAACCTCACCCTATATATATATAGATGCAATATCTTGAGTTTCAAAAGTTAATTTGATGTATAGATTGTGCAAATTGAATTTCATGATTTCGGCACGTGTAGAGGAACAAAAAACAAAAGAAATCATGAAATGCATCTAATATACATATATGCGTCTGATTAAAGCTAGAAAACACACTACGTTGCGTTATAATGCATCTAAGATTATAAGGATGCATCTAATTTAGGTCGATGCATCTCGGATTTGCGGTTATAGTTCTTCTTATTCCTTCTTAGTTTAAGTAATCTTCTTATTTGATCCTAACTCTATATATATATATATATATATATATATATATATATATATATATATATATATATATATATATATATATATATATATATATATATAGTTAGGATCAAATAAGAAGAATAATAAAAATAAGAAGGATAAGAAGTAACCACAACCACTCATTTTAGATGCACCTACAAAAATGGATGCATCTTCATTCAAATTTTTCCTCCCATATTAAAATGTGTGGCTAGAATTACTTCTTACCCTTCTCATTTTAATTATTCTTCTTATTGGATCCCTTCCCTATATATATATATATATATATATATATATAATTACATTTATAGAGGTTGCACATTTTTTTCTCATTAAATTACATTATGAGCTATAACAAGATGTATCACATTGTACCCTATTATACCTGTTAGGACCAAAGATATACCAACCTTATCCAATAACCACGTTATGAACACAAGAATACCACGTTAAACCCAAACTGTTATGCGTAAATAAAGAGAAAGATTAAGATAAGATATGGTGACTTGATGTATATATTAGGCGTGTATGTTTAGAGAGGTAGAGAGAAGAAAGATGAAAACAATAAGATGTTATATTGCTTCAAAGGAAAAACACACACACACACACACTCAAGCACACCCCTCAAATGACATACTTGAGGGGTATTTATAGTACAAGACAAAGGATGCCCCAAGGCTTGGCCATGGGCCGTATATGGGCTTCGTGGGATTGGATTGGACTTGAATTGATATAAGGCTAGCTTAACATAACTTCTAACCAATTAGCTTAGCCCAATCCACGAGCCCGTTGACTATTCTATCACGATATCTAACACACATTACAAAGTTCCTAATCGTGAATGACCATCACTTCTAATAAAAATAATCAAGGCTAACAATCTCCCCCTAAGGGGTGGTCATTCAAAAGATGCACCACTTGAATAGGTCTTTAATCTTTTTGAGCTTGAACTTTGTGAGTAGATATATAATAGTCTTAATTCTTTGTTCCTTCATGCTTTGTGATCAGTTAATGTGGTTGTCTGCCGTTTTCAACTTCGTTGGTTAGGTGTCTCCACGCCTTTCTCCACCATGCTCACACTTCTATTTGACTTTGAGTTTCCAATGATGAAGTTCTCGAGTCTTTACACTTTGCAGATTCTTTGACATTGACGAAGAATCATCTTTAACTTTGTGTAGCCTTTGATTTTGATGAGAACTTTCATGTGTTGTTGGTATGAGCATGTAGAGAATCTGCACGATCCATCCGCTCCAGAGCTTCCATAAGAAGAAAACATAAAACAGGTTAGTAATAAGCGGATTCCGGCACTTACAAGTTTGAATTTCGAGGGTGTTAACAGCATAGTGTGAAAACACGTCTCTAATTCTCACAGAGGCCGTTCCTGAACTGGAGTCCCACAAGTGAGATAACGCGATATACCAAAGTACATCTACAGTTCAGATGAGTCGCTGAAGTACACCGAAGCATCACTTCACGACTGTAGACCGTTTGAGACACACTAAGCGTAATCCACGGAGAATTACCGAAGTGACCTGCTGTCAGGGCTGCTTGATGTTGAGACCCTGGCAGGAGTTTCCATTCAATCACTGAAGATCACAGATGTGAAACTTCTCATAAATGTTCTGGCAGATTGCTAAGATCTGCGTAGGACTCTGGAATATATCACTTGTGCCCTTATCGATGAACAACAAGCGATGTCATGTCAAGTGTTCCTATGAGATCTTTTAATGAGTCTCGTGGCTCTAGACTCAATAGTGCATTTTGGTTTTCCTGAGCGGAGACTAGGGAGGGGGTCTCCTTCTTCAATACCAGCTATCTCTAAGAGAAAGCCAATAGATTATGCAGGGTTCCCAGTAAGAATGAAACAAATCCCTTTTGAGAGGAATTGAGTGGCTAGAAGGTTTAGTGCAGTGCGTCACTGGGTCCATGACGTCTTTGTCTTCAATACCAGTGTCATCTAGTGACAACCAGTAGCAGATGAATTGAACCCGGTTTCTGCCCTAAGGTTGAATATGGAGGGCTATTTCTTTTCACCCTTTCTTTTACTTTTCTTTTTAATTCTTCAACCCCTTCTTTCTCCTTTCTCACATTACTCCTCTTTTTTCAATCATACCTAAGGACTTCTAGTTCTAAACTATTGGTGATGTCCTTGGGTAAATCCCTCCGGCTCTGGCGGATCATAGGACGAATTTCCTATCCTTAGTCACCTTATAACTCCATGACTGTCCTATTGTTGCCATAAAACCATTTTTCTTGAAAATCTCTCAGAGTGTTTATGATAGAAAACATGTTTGAAACATTCTGAGAGTTTTATATTTTCAGAAACACTCCCCCTTCACATGTGCTTATAAGTTTTGACAGAAATCTGCACATAGAGGGTAGAGTTCGCACTTTTTGAATTGATCGACTTTAAATGAACTAGACCGATTCGAGACACGTTTACATCACTAGAGAACTAGCTTGAAATTATTACCCGTCCTGGTCAACTCCATAGAAAGTTTCTCGAGATGGTACATAATTCTTCGTCAATTCATTGGTTTCAACTGAGTCGAGCTCTTTTGAGATTCAAACAACGATCATTAAACATTTTGATAAAGTTTTAATCACATTTCTCCCCCTCAAAAATAGCATATCCATGATGTTTTTGAAACAAAATAATTAAAAGATATGTTTTTCGAAAAGCATTTGGAGAGAAACTGATTTAGCATGAATTTTGGAACAATTCTGGTTTTATACTCCCCCTTAACGAAAGCATATTTTTCTTACAGAAAATTTGGAATCATTTAAGGGTTTAGAGGGAGTTATCTTGGTACCAAATGTGAGATATTTTGAAAAAATCTTTTTGAAAAATTGCGAATCAATGGTATGCAAGATGAAGATTTTAAAAATCTTTTGAAGATATGGAAGAAGAATTATCTTCATTTGTTTTAGGATAAGTGCTCGATATTTATGAAAATCGATTTTGAGTAGCACTTTCCTTTCTTTAAAGATCGGGTTGTAAGCGGAAATACTTACAAGCCATTATGTTTTTAGGAATAGCGCTTGAAAAAATTTAAAACCTTTGATTTTGATAAGCACTTTCCTTTCTTTGAAGCGCGGGTCCTGAACTGATGTGTTCAGAAGCCATCAATTTGAAGTCCGGGTTTCGTACCGAAGTATACGAAAGCCATACCCTTTTTTTTAACAAAATATACATCAAGTCACCATCTCTCATCTTAATCTTTCTTGTTTAACGTGTTCTTGTTGTGTGGTAAACGTGGTATTCGTTGTGGGAAAGGAAGGTATAAGTGATAAAGGGGAATAACAATTGGTATCAATCGCCTAACAATGGTTTAGGAGTGTTTGGTTGAAGTTTTTGTTTGTGTAGTATACGCGTAGTTTCGTTCTCAAAAGATTCAAGCATAAAGCTTTAATTTTTGCACTTAAAAATTCAAGATTCTTGTGGTTTAAGGTTTATTTGGTGCTAAAGTTTCAGTTTTTTGCAAAAAGTTTGAAGCTTTACGTGTTTTTTCTTCATTTTTGAACTCGTTTTTGGTTCATTGGTCATTTCTACTCGTAACTTTTCTAAGCACTTTGGGTGAAAAAGGTCAACATTTTTGGGTTATTCGAGTATTTTTAAGGATATCTGTGCAAAAGAAATCATTTGAATCGTTGGAAATTTCTTACGAGTAAAAGTCAAAACCCTAGTTTTCTACTCGTAACTTTTTGGTGAAGAATCTTCGAGCTATAACGGTGACTCAGTGCTTCCCTCACTTGGATAAGTGTGTGGAACACTTCGACTTGTGGATATCCCTTACGCTGTGACAGTGTAAAGGATTTTTGGTTCTTAACCATAGTTTACGCATAAGCTAAAAGCTTACGAGTAACTCTACGCATAACTTCACAATTACGCGTAAGGTTTACGAGTAACTTTTTGTCTACGCATAAGCTTAAGGTTACGCGTAAGATACTTTCTACGCATAAGATCCTACGCCTAAGGAATCCTACGCCTAAGCTTCCTACGCATAAGATCCTACTCGTAACCACATCCTACTCGTAACTACATCCTACTCGTAACTACATCCTACTCGTAACCATATCCTACTCATAACCATATCCTACTCGTAACTACTTTGGTCTACGCCTAAGCTCTTTCTACGCCTAAGGTTTAAAAAAAAAAAAAAAAAAAAAAAAAAAAAATTAAATTTAAATTTTTGAGGAGACTAAACGTTCAATTTTTACGCGAGATTCAAATTTTGGTTTAACTGTGAAAATTTTGGTCAAAAATTCAAATTTTTGGGCCTAAATTCAAATTTTTCGGGTTAAATTTGGCGTCAAAATTGTCATAACTCAAATTTTTCATACGACCTTAGAATTGATTTTTATAGTGAATTTCAAATTTTGGGCGAAATGTTTTTTTAGAACCAAGGTTACGAGTACGACTTTCAGAAACACCTCAACCGAGCTTAATCTTCATCAACCACAACTCCTTTATCGTTGAATCGATCCTACATCAACTTTATCAGATCATACCTTCATCAATGGCAACTCAACAATACATTCATGCAGCCGGTGCCGAAAACCGACCTCCTATGTTGGCAAAAGGTGGTTATCTTCAATGGACAAGTCGAATGCTCCGCTACATAAAGACCAAACCTAATGGGAAACTCATGATTAAATCCATTCAGGATGGACCCTTCAAGCCTCGACAAGTCCATGTCCCTGGAAATGCTGATGCAACACCTCCCATCCCACCATCCTCTCATCTTCAAACTGAATCAGAATACACTGAAGAGGATCAGAAACAAGTCGATGCAGATGACATGGCAATTCATATTATTCAACTGGGTTTACCAATAGACATCTTTGCTGCGGTAGACAGTTGTGAAACTGCTTTCGATATGTGGGAACGTGTTAGACGGCTATGTTATGGAACAGAAATTGGTAAACAAGACATGGAGAACAAGCTGCTAACTGAATGGGAGAAGTTTACATCTACACCAGGAGAATCCATTGAATCCTACTATGGAAGGTTTTTCACTTTGATGAATGAGCTTATCAGAAACAAGTTGGCACCCAGAACGATCGTTCAAAACATCAAGTTCCTGAATAATCTTCCAGAAGAATGGGGACGATATGTCACTATTGTTAACCAAACAAAAGACTTACATCAGGTGAACTTTGATCAACTAAACGATTTTCTGAAACAAAACCAATCTGAAGCGAATGAAGTAAGGAAAGAAAGATTGGCAAAGAATCATGATCCATTGGCACTTATTGCTAAGACTCAAACTACAGTGAATACACAACAACAAGCTTCATCATCTTCCAACAACAACAACTTGCAGCAATACATTCCACAACCACAACAACAATTCTATCCAGATCAACAATACCAGGAACAAGGAATCACTGATCCTGAAACTGACCCAGAAGCGACCTTGCAACAGATATTTTCTTTATTGGATAAAGCATTTAACAGTCGCATCGGTAATCAGGCGGTTCCGTATCAGCGTAATCAGTCGGGTCAGTATGTTGGAAATCAGATGGGACAGAATGTTGGGAATAGAGCAGTGGGTAATCAGAATGGGAATGTTGCAGCTCCAGTCGTTGGGAATCATGGAAATGTGAATCAGGGAAATCAGGTTAAGTGTTATAACTGTCAAGGAATGGGTCACATGGCAAGGAATTGTCCTACTAAGCCGCACAAGAAAGATTTTGCGTATCTTCAGAAAGCTATGTTGTTAGCACAAAAGGCAGAATCAGGAATGCAGTTGAGTGCTGAGGAACATGACTTTTTCGCTATTATGGATGATTTGGAAGACCTCGAGGAACTCAATGTGAACTGCATCTACATGGCAAATCTTCAGGAGACTAAGTACGACACTGAATCTGACGCACCTCCTGTCTATGATGCAAATGCAGTATCTAAGGTACCAATCATTGATCCATGCTATAACAATGTCATATGTGATGTGTTTACTCATGACGAACAACATTCTGTGACATCCGCACCTACTTATGATACATACATGGACAATCCGAGTTGTAGCAATACTAACTCTGAAACTCCATATGTGGATCCTAGTGGAGGCTGTGTGGCACAAAATACTGAGACTGATGAGGAAACACGTGCTTATGTTGAATCATTAATCAATCAATGTGGCATTGAAGTTGAGAAAGTTAGAACGGTCAATCGCGAAGTTAAGGCCGCGAATGCTAAATTGACCGCTGAGCTTGAGAGTTACAAGGAGCACGCCAAAGCCTTTGAATTTCATACAAACAAACTTTCAGAATTAGAAATTGGTTATCGAGATTCTGTTTTAAGAGAACAACAATTGCAACTCAAGTATGACACACTTGATGTGAATCTGAATTTGAAAATAAAATCTTTAAACAAGGAAATTTCTGATCTAAACAACCAACTTTCTAAACAAAAAACACTGTTTTCGGATCTTGAAAAAGAAAAGAAACAGTTGATTGCTGATTTTTCAAAACGAGAAGATTCTCTTCTTGATGAAATTCTGGATAAAGATGAAACTATCAAAAAATTGGATAATTTGCTTCTTACAACGGGTCATTCCGCTAAAACAAACAAGATGCTTTCTAATCAAGCAAATCCGATTTTTCACACTTCACATAAAATGGCTCTTGGTAACTCACCTCCTTCGTTCCTTAAGAAAGCTCAGAAAGAACGGAATGTGTTGAACAATGGACAACCTTTGCATGAACCCATAATTGTTCGTGATTCTCTTGAAACGTTGGAACTAGCTGAGGAGAGTAGATCAAAAATGAAACAAAAGAATTCAGATCTTAAACCGATTGATTATAACAAATGGAACAAAATTAATGGGATTACTTTTGTGAATCAACAAGAAAAGTCAAAGTTTTCCATAACACCAAGTGTTTCAAACAAAGTGTCAACACCTGTTTCAAAATCAGTTTCAAAACCAGTTGTAGTTTCCAAGTCTCTTTCGAAAATCGAACAAATGTCTTCAAACAATCCTTTTAACACAAGTGATACTAGAAGCATTTTAGATGACGTTAAAACTAGAATTGGGTATCTTCAAGAGACTGTTAAAACTAAAACCAATATTACAACAAACATCTGGTTTAATAGTTTTGATAATGAACATAAAAAGTTTTTTGAAACTCTAATTGCCCCTCAGCTGAATGCCATCAGTGCAAGGGTAATTCATGTTGAACAAGCACTTTTGAAAGAAACAACTGACTTTGTCAAGGACCATAAATCCCTGGTAAAGCAAGCTGATGAAAGTTTTGAACACATCAAAGTTTTGGAAAATCTAAATGATTCTCTCTTCGAAGATGTTATGACTACCGATATCATGTTCATTATTTTACAAACATATTCTGTTGAAGATCATGAAAGACTCCAGTCTGAGACCTCCACAATTGTTTCAAAATATGAAAAAGCTCTTGAAAAAGAAAACGTGTCCTATTTTAAACAACTTGATCGAAAAACCGAGGAATGCAAGTATGACAAACTGTCGTATGAGCGTGCCTACAAGGACATGCAAGAGCAAAATGATCTTTTGAGAGTTCAGCTGGAAAGTCTAAAAGGAAAGGCTGTGGATACTAAGTTTGCAAAACCATTGACTGAGGAGAAAACAAATGTTCCCAAACCGGTTTTCAAACCAAAAATGTCTATTTCTCAGTTTCCTCCAAAAGTCAATGAGAAAAATGATTTGTCAAAAACAGTCACTCCACAGTCCCTGCCTATTAAAAAGAGAGTTGTCAAAGGTTTTGAAAAAGAAAAAGCAGTTACTGAAAAACCTAAAGTGATTACACCTGGCATCTCTAGGAATAGTACACGGAATGTGACCAAAAATCCAGTTAAAGAATCTGTTGGTTCTAACAACATGGTCAACAATCACTATCTAGAAGAAGCTAGGAAAAAGGCACAGACTCGAAAAGACGGAATTCTAGGTGCAACATCTAGGGTGCTGAATTCTACAAGATGTCAAGGCACTGCTAGTAGTAGTAAACCATTACCTAGGAACACTCTACAAAAGACTAGGGATTGGCTTGCATCTAAGAGTAGTTGCGCAAACGAAAATACTATGCCCGTAGAAAACAACACTAGGAATTCTAAGTCTTTTTCGAACAAGAATCAATTTCCAAAAGAATGTAGTGACAAAGTTAGAGCTGCTGTTTTAAACAAGAATATTGAATTTGTCTGTACTACATGTAAAAAATGTGTCTTTTCAGCTAATCATGAGGCATGTGCCTTACAATATCTCAAGAAAGATAATTCTCGTGCCAAGGCACAATCCACTAAGACACCAAATAGAAACAAGCCCGTTGATAAAAAGACAAACAAAAGGACACCCAATAGGACGATCTCTTCAGGACGTAGTTTTTCTAAAAATGAGTCTTCCGCTGCATCTGATAAGAAAACAACTCCTAGATCTTACCTTAGGTGGATACCCATGGGAAAAGTTTTCAACCAAATAGGTCTTAGATGGATTCCCACAGGAAAGATTTTTGATACTTGCACCAACACAGATAATAGTGAAAATCATCAGGATAAGGAAGTAGAAACCACTACAACCGTTGATAGTGATCACCCTCACCATGAGGAATCTTGTACTTCTAACACTGTTATTTGTGAAAACTCTTCTTCTTTGGTTGCAGGTGAATCAAATATCTCAGAACCCAGCTCATCTGAGGGTTCCAATTCTGTAAACTCTTCTTCATCACTCTTTCTATCTTCTTTATTGATTTTCCATTTCTTTTATAAAACCAACAAAAGCAAAATATAAAAATATAAAACTTTCAAAAAAAATAAAATACAAAAGCAATATAAAATCAAAAAAACAAAAATATTCTTCTCACGACATGTCTCTCGTATAATCGATATTCTGTACGTTTCTAGAAATGTCATTCAACAATGATACGGGTATGTACAGATGCTTGAGCGAGAGTTCTTTAATTGTTTTCTAAAACATGTCGTTTCTCAAAATTTTCTTCATAATAATGGCTTTCGTATACTTCAGTGCGAAACCCGGACTTCAAATTAATGGCTTCTGAACACATCAATTCAGGACCCGCGCTTCAAAGAAAGGAAAGTGCTTATCAAAATGAAAGGTTTTAAATATTTTTTCAAGCGCTATTCCTAAAAACATAATGGCTTGTAAGTATTTCCGCTTGCAACCCGATCTTTAAAGAAAGGAAAGTGCTACGCAAAATCGATTTTCATAAATATCGAGCACTTATCCTAAATCAAATGAAGATAATTTTTCTCTAAATATCTTCAAAATATTTTTAAAATCTTCATCTTGCGTACCATTGATTCGAAATTTTTCAAAAAGATTTTTCAAAATCTCTCACATTTGGTACCAAGATAACTCCCTCTAAACCCTTAATTGATTCTGAATTTTCTGTAAGAAAAATATGCTTTCGTTAAGGGGGAGTATAAAACAAAATTGTTCCAAAATTCATGCTGAATCAGTTTCTCTCCAAAATGTTTTTCGAAAAACATGTCTTTTAATCACTTTGTTTCAAAAACATCATAGATATGCTATTTTTAAGGGGGAGAAACGTGATTAAAATGTGATCAAAAAGTTTAATGATCGTTGTTTGAATCTCAAAAGAGCTCGACTCAGTTGAAACCATTGAATTGACGAGGAATAATGTACCATATCGAGAAACTTTCTATGGACTTGACCAGGACGGGTAATAATTTCAAGCTAGTTCTGTAGTGATGTAAACGTGTCTCGAATCGGTCTTGTTCATTTAAAGTCGATCAATTCAAAAGTGCGAACTCTACCCTCACTGTGAAGATTTAAGTTAAAACAATATAAGCACATGTGAAGGGGGAGTGTTTCTGAAAATATAAAACTCTCAAGGTGTTAACAAAATCATGTTTTATAATCATAAACACTTTGAGAGATTTTCAAGAAAAAGGTTTTCATGGCAACATAGGAATAGTCATGGAGTTATAAGGTGACTAAGGATAGGAAATTCGTCCTATGATCCGCCAGAGCCGGAGGGATTTACCCAAGGACATCACCAATAGTTTAGAACTAGAAGTCCTTAGGTATGATTGAAAAAAGAGGAGTAATGTGAGAAAGGAGAAAGAAGGGGTTGAAGAATTAAAAAGAAAAGTAAAAGAAAGGGTGAAAAGAAATAGCCCTCTATATTGATTTACTCGTTTTCGTACATAAATATTTTTCCGAAGAAATACAAAGGAATGTATTTCCCGGGTCGTTTTCCCAACGAGGGATGAATGGAATTTCCAACTCACGTCTCAATAATCGGGATTCGAATGAGAAAAGGGGCATAAGATGATATATTCTAAACTACGGGATAAGGAAAGTAAATGGAACAAAAATCTACGGGAAAACCTAAGAACTATGGCAAACTACGCAATTCTACACTAAAACGCAAATATGGAAGTTAAATGAAACGCGAATAAAATGCAACAACGACTATTCTAACTCCTAAAATCAACCTAAAATTACTTTTACTCTAAAAATGTAATTAGAAAACTATTTTAGAATTAAAACTATTTTTTTTTATTTTTCTTGATTTTATAAAAATTAAAAACTAATTTTAACTATTTAATCTAATTAAAATTGTGAAAAATACCAAATAAAAGTGGAACAATAAGGAAAAATTTTTTTATGCTTTTTATAATTTTCTTAAACTGAGAAAATTGAAAAATTATTTTTTGGAACTTTTTCTCAATTAATTGCTATTAAAGCTAATTAAAAATGATTAAAATCTATTTTAAAATGAGAAAAATAGTAAATAAAGACCAAAAATTATGAAATTTTCAGGAAAAATCTAAAATGATAATAAGAATCTATGAAAAATGAAAAACAAGCAGGTTATGTGTGAAAATAAAGAGCTACAGTGCAACTGCTTATCAAATAAGCTAGAAAAATAAGCAAACAAGCTATAGAGCCTACCAAACAGTGACAGAAGCTAAAGAGAGCTAAAATAAGCTAAAAGCTACTAATTATATCTAAACTTAACAAGCTACAAGCTCAGTTCCTTGATCTAAGCCAACTGCCTAACTAGCCAAACAGTGGTTCAGACCCACTGTTTGAGCTTATTAAAATGCTTATCAAGAGTGCTAAAGCCAAAAACAGATATTAGGCTTTGTAAACCACCTGGCTGACTATACCTAAACCAAATATCAGACTCTAAATCACTAAAATGAGCTCAATTACTCAAACTGCAAGATCTGAGAAAAATGGTGCAGTCATGTTTTGACTTCCAAAAGCAGTTTTGAAACTTTGACCTTATTGAGATTTGATCCAAATAAATTCACTGATTTTGATGTTTAAACACTATTTATGATAACTCTAAGCTAGATCTACAAATTTTGAGCTAATTTGCAAATTGTTACTCCAACTGATTTCAACAGAAGCAGATATTAGACCAGATCTACTATGATTTTGACTATTGAAGTGTGACTGCTAAAACAATGACCTCAATTGACTTACAATTACCTAAATAAGCAAGTATCAATTACTACTAACTGTCTAGCTAACCTCTAACACAGATTAATGACTACTACCAAACACTACTTAAGCTACTTATATGAGAACTAATAAGCAGATCTAGACTAGATATTACTAAACAAGCATCAAACACAGATTACACAGTATAGATTAACACTAATTAACAGATTAACCAACAGATTCAGTGATTAAAACAGAAATGAAACTTACAAGGTTCCTTAGCCACTATGGCTTGCACAAAGATGAAACAAAGAACACTAGCCTAACAACCCCTAATCCTAATCCAATCCAGCTCAGAATTCAACCCAAAACCATCATCATTACCATCCAAATCCAGATCCAATTCCAACAGATCAAGTTCAGCTACTGTAGCATCTGATGTGACTTTGAGATTTTTGTGAATTGAGTGTTAAAACAAGTAACAAGCTCACAATAAGCTATGAAAAGCTTAAATGAACCTATGAAACAGTAGATCAATGGTGGATTAATCCAAAACACAGATCTAAAGTGATTTTTTATTTTTCAATGATTTATTTGTATTTTTGAAATTTTGAAAAGTTAAGCTACAAACATATTAAAAATACTGAAATGAGTACTAGATTAAGATAATAAGCAGTTATAGATTATAAAAAACTTAAACAATAACACTTGAAATTGAAATGCAAATTCTATTAATAATGGAAATTTAGTACAAAATACAAATTACAAAAGTATTTAAAACATTGAAATTGCAAATAACTACTACAACTTAAGCTAGAGAGAAGGAAAAATAACAGAAAATAAGATACTATTGTGAACAAATGAAAGGGTCTATATATAGTTGAGCTAAGGGTCTTGGAAGCTTCTCGAAATTCTTCTCTTTGTGCTTCTTTGCATTCATTTGCCACCCTTGGATCATAATAACCGCTTCCCCTCTCATCACAACCTTAGGATCAAATCTGATGACAAGCTTCGGCCAATTGAAGAACGCCACGTGGCCTAGAGCACACGGATGGATGAAGTGTCATTCCCTTGTCAGTGTGGTGTCAGGGAAAAGTACGAAAAAGCCCTTAATTGCTGTTAATATGATTAATTACACGGGAGGGTGAATTAGGGTTCATGTGATCTGGTAATTGGGTAAAAGGGGTAAACGTTTTGGCGCGAGTGGTTTTTTATTGTTTTTTTGATTGTTTGACCTGGTTTAAAAGGGTTGACCGTGGGTAAAATAAACCGGGTTTGGGGGTTCGGGTTATTATAAAACCAACCGGGTAGCATTTGTTTAATAGTTGGACTCGGGTCACATTTTTGGGCCGAGAAAGGTTAAGTGAATTGGACTTTTGGATTATGGATTTAAAATGTGATCCAAGTGATAGTATAAGGAACAAACATGTAAAACTTGAAACTTCAGGGGCCAATCTTGTACTTTCTAAAAATCTTTATCAAGGACCAATATTGTCAATCTTAAATAATCCAAGGGTGCATTTGTAATTTCTGAATCTTTGAGGGACCAAATCTGTCAAAAGTTGAAAGTACGGGGACTGATCTTGACATTTCTTCAAACTTTTCTGAATCTTCAAAAATCATCTTTTGAGAATAAAATCTTCCAAAATAAACAATCTTGACCTTCCAGCTCAGCTAAAACTCTCTTGATCTCTCGTGCTCGGATTTACATCTGATTTGGATCCTTTTTGTATGTTTTTGCATATCCGTACCTGCACAAGCACAAACTCAAGAAAACCACAAATATAAGCAATAAACGGCTTTTCCTTGGTTGTTTTGGGTCAGTTTTGATAAAGAAAAGATATGTGAATAAGCACATATCAAAATACCCCAGACGAGACCATTGTCGTGTCCTCACGCAATGCAATCAACTCACGCTTCTAAAACCAAGGATTTCAATCTCTTTCTACTAAACCTATGAAGAAGTAGCAAAGATTCCTCAAAAGAGATTAAGAAAGCCTTAATTCTAAAAACGCCCCGTTTACCTTTTTAATTCACATGTATAGATATTACGATTAAGCACATTCCGGTTATAAATGACGGTTTGTTGAACTTTCATGTCGATCAATAACTCCAACATTTTTCAAACGACACGTTAGGATCACGGAATAGGAAACACAACACAGCGTGAAGTGACCATACGGATAGAATACATCGTCCCTGATTTTTCACAAGTCCCCAAACTAAGCGTAAAATCGAAATCATTGTTAAATACGACTTTAGATGCTAACACTACCCATGAAAGTTACTTGTGTAATTACCTTTTGTTCCCATTTTCCTATTTTCCTCTAGATTTTTTATTTTTTGTGAGAAATGAATTTCTTCAAATTTCTCGTTTCGATAATTTTTATTCCGATAAAGATACAAAGCTAAGTCGATAATTAGTTATCCGTCTTCTCTCAAGAACCATTGTCGTAAAAATGAGGTCCACATCAAGGAATTTTTATTCACTTATACTTTTGATTTTCATTTTTCAACATTTTTTTTTTTTTTTTTGAACTTATACTTTTACTTATATGAGCTATGAACTACGGAGCTTCACGGGGTAATTCCAAGACTATAGGCTTCATGAGATGAGAATCCCGGCTGGTTAGGCTAAGACCTCATTCAATCCCGGCTAAAGATCCAAGGGTCCGATCTCGACACTGCAGCTCACAACTTTACTTATTACATTATCACATATCACTTATTACTCATTTATTTATTTCAGATCCTTGATGTGTACCCAATTTTTAAAACAAAAATTCTTTTAAGAAGATAAAGAACTAACTATTGCCAAAAACTCGACATCTCTAATTATTTAGACAGATATGGGGTGAAACAATTTTGTGGGAACAAAAAGCCATAAGTACCTTCGATGGGTTCTAAAGAGAACCAACTACTCCACGTTTAGCATCTAAACTCATAAGTAACTCTATCATTTCTCGATCTCTGCAAATTTAAAATCCCAAATAATGAGATCCGCAGATGCTTAGCCGATAATTTTTAGATTATCTATGGTTAAGGGAACAAGCTAGGGCTCAACACGCCCGGTCAAGTCAGAATTCCATTCCTACTCTCACCAGCGGAAAATCAACAAAGTGTCAAAACATATATTAACTTAGCTAATGTTTCGTCTTATGAAATCAAGTTATGCATATTTAAAGTCACTCAGGGAAACTTGCAAAATCTTAGCCTTGTGAGCTAGAATTCGCATTTTATAGCTTCTAATCTAAGAGACTAGCAAAACTTTTCAATCAAAAAGACTTAACAAAAGCTTACAAAAATTTTAAATTTTTCACATTTTTGCACAATTTTTTCATTTTCTAAGGAAAAACGGGGTTACGAGAGAAACACAACAGAAATAAGCAAGTGCGGTCAAATCAAATCGAAGATTACCCTACCCAAGACTAGAACGAAACATTGTCCTCAATGTTTAAAGCAAGGGTATCAACGAAAATCTAAAAGCCGTTTATTAAGTATGCTAGAAGATAAACGTTAGTCGATAAGATTAGGATATCGGATTTCCATCAGCATCGATCATGAAACTCGAGTGGAGAAAAGATAAACTTCGAGCACGAGAGTCTTCATATCGGGAAAATCCTAGACAAACATCACAAACAACCAAACATGAGAAATCGAAGAGGCTAACCCCTTCACGTCACTTATTAGAAAATAGAAAGAAGAGAAGGATAAGCATGGGGTGCCTCCCACGAAGCGCTACTATTTTTAATCACCGAGTCGCTAGCCTGACTCGCCCCCGAATTCATTTGTCCTTGGGGAAGTAAGTGGTAGAGATACCAGGGTCAAAAACGGTGTCTTCATTCCCGAAGGAATGAGACTGGGTGGGGTGGGTGGTGAAGAAAATGTCGGGCATCAGCACATAAGGGATAACATGAAAGAATGATCCATCATCCGGCGGTTTAGCGGGCGGACGAAGGAATGGCGGATCAAAGTGAGAAAACTCCAAAGAAGACGGGAGCTTATAGTAAGGGATAAGATGTAACGGCTCAAACATGAAGGCATCCAAGAGAGGATCCTTATCACGAATAACGGTTTTAACAAAGAACTCATCAATGAATATCCCGGGTTTAAAGATTTTGTCTTCACATGCGGGCTCAACGGGATACGTGATGGTGGACTCATAAGAAGAAGGAGAGTCAAGAGAACCATCAAGAACAACCATAACATCCTCAATACCCGGTGGTATCAAGTCATCAATGGGTAAGTCGATTTCTTCCATATCAGAATCACTTGGCGGCTTATCAAGGATATCTTCTTCAACCATTTCGAAATCAATCTCCATAATAACCTCAGTGTCGGATTCAATACTTTCTTCAACATCACATGACGGGAGAGAAAGGTCAGAACACAGAGGTGGGACAAGTGGTGTGCTCTGAGAGCTAGCAATATCCACCACTTCCGTTGTGGTCTCTGAATCGGACTCAAAATCTTTGTCAAAAAGAGGATTAACTTCACAAAAGGTGTAATCGTCCTTGAATTCAAAGAGTGGATTTGAGAAAATCCCGGAAGTAACCTCGGAGATGTCAAGAGAATCACATAAAAGCGAATCACAATCACTGTCAGATATATCCTCGGAATTGGAGAACATCTTATCATGATCATTCGATATATCAAGAGAAGGCTCATCACAAATGTCAACAACCCCAGACTCTCTTGGGATTGGGATAAGGATCTCAGCATTAGTCTCTTCCGTTTCCGGAATAGTACTAAGATGCTCATCCCCCATTATGAGAGAATCAACGGGTTCAACAATGTTTGAAGAAACATGATCATCGACTTCTTCCATAAGAACGTCACTTCTCTCAACCGGCGTGAGTGAAGGGGAAGAGTCGGAAATGAAAGGCTCAGAAACGGGAGTGGGATTGCCACTCGGAGGAGTATAATCGTCATCAGAATCAGAATCGTAAATGAAAGGTCTCCGGTAACTAATTTTAGCGGCTTGCTCTTCAGCGAGTAATTCACCATAAGTTTTCTGAGGAGGATCTTCTTTTCCGTGGGTAATTTTATCAAGAAGATTCTTAAGATCAATCATTATTTCCAGAAATTTTGGATTAGACATAAGTGAAGGTTGTGGTTGAACTTCTTGGTATTGTGGAGGTGGGTTATAAGGATAATTGTAATTGTTACAAGGAACTTGCTCGTAAACAATAGGGTTTTGCATCTGACAATCGGAATTAACGTGCGGACCTCCACAATACTCACAACAGTATGATTGTTGTGACGAATACGGGTAAGGTTCATAACCAAAGGTTGAGTTGTTATATTGAACTTGACATTGAAAACCTTGGTGAGGACCACCACAATACTCACAAGAGTATGACTCCGGCTCATGGTACAGAGGTTGGTTAGGAAAATCAGTTGCTTCGTTGTAAGGATTGTGGTGAAACTCGGTTCCTGATTTTCCATTGCTACAACTGGGACAATTACCACCATATTCGGGTCCGCTGCACCATATACACAAGAGCTGATAAATCGAAGAATTATCCGTGATAAGCTCGGGAGTCACTTCGGGCTCAGAAACATATTCCATTTCCCTCACCGGAGAAGGAGTAGGAATCGAGGGTTCTACAATTATGTCATTATAAAGAGCACTCTTTTGTTCTAGCCGTGCATAAAGACGGGCGAGATCTGGATTTGGATTAATAAAATTATTGCATACATCACAAAATCCATTCCGACAATTATTTCCGCACCAATCACATATACATTTCAAACAGCGAAATTGATTTTCTTCCATACGGCTTTGGCAATGAAGGCAACGACGATAAGAACATATCTCGGGTTGTGGTGGATGGTCAGAAAAACTTTTAAAGTCATCGAGAGATTGTTTGTCGGCTAAGTCGCACCAATAGCAAGATTTTTTAGAACCAGGTTGTCCACATCTCTCACATACACATTCTGGATTAAGACAACGATACTGTTTCTCTTCCATACGGCCTTTGCAATGAAAACAATGACGATAATTGATCGTATCCATGAGAATTAAACATATAGAGGGTAAAAGAAAAGAATTATCGGGTTAAGAGGATTCAAGAAGAATATTTTTGGGTTTTTATATTTAGAAAACACAATATTTTTGTAACCTTCACGTCAACCGGTGCTCGGTAGCTCTCAAAAGTACGCGCAGCGGAGCGGGAACGAAGAGTGGATCGTTCTTCAGTCTGCAATTTAATGTCAAGACTTTCCTTAAACCCCGTGTATAGGTTGTACCTTCAAGGTGAGCCGACGTAACAATTGACGTTTTAGTTTATTTTGTTGGTTTTTTAAATTTTTATGGTTTTGCAAACACTCTAGGAAGAATGTTTTGGTGTTTTTAGATGTTTTTTGGGTTTTTCAAAAATATATATTTACAAAAACAACGGGAACTTCACTCGGGGAAGGATCTTCAAATGCACGCGATACGAGACGGAATACGAAAACTCGCTACAAGCCCTCCCCGGCAGCGGCGCCATTTTGATTTATTCGTTTTCGTACATAAATATTTTTCCGAAGAAATACAAAGGAATGTATTTCCCGGGTCGTTTTCCCAACGAGGGATGAATGGAATTTCCAACTCACGTCTCAATAATCGGGATTCGAATGAGAAAAGGGGCATAAGATGATATATTCTAAACTACGGGATAAGGAAAGTAAATGGAACAAAAATCTACGGGAAAACCTAAGAACTATGGCAAACTACGCAATTCTACACTAAAACGCAAATATGGAAGTTAAATGAAACGCGAATAAAATGCAACAACGACTATTCTAACTCCTAAAATCAACCTAAAATTACTTTTACTCTAAAAATGTAATTAGAAAACTATTTTAGAATTAAAACTATTTTTTTTTTATTTTTCTTGATTTTATAAAAATTAAAAACTAATTTTAACTATTTAATCTAATTAAAATTGTGAAAAATACCAAATAAAAGTGGAACAATAAGGAAAAAAATTTTTATGCTTTTTATAATTTTCTTAAACTGAGAAAATTGAAAAATTATTTTTTGGAACTTTTTCTCAATTAATTGCTATTAAAGCTAATTAAAAATGATTAAAATCTATTTTAAAATGAGAAAAATAGTAAATAAAGACCAAAAATTATGAAATTTTCAGGAAAAATCTAAAATGATAATAAGAATCTATGAAAAATGAAAAACAAGCAGGTTATGTGTGAAAATAAAGAGCTACAGTGCAACTGCTTATCAAATAAGCTAGAAAAATAAGCAAACAAGCTATAGAGCCTACCAAACAGTGACAGAAGCTAAAGAGAGCTAAAATAAGCTAAAAGCTACTAATTATATCTAAACTTAACAAGCTACAAGCTCAGTTCCTTGATCTAAGACAACTGCCTAACTAGCCAAACAGTGGTTCAGACCCACTGTTTGAGCTTATTAAAATGCTTATCAAGAGTGCTAAAGCCAAAAATAGATATTAGGCTTTGTAAACCACCTGGCTGACTATACCTAAACCAAATATCAGACTCTAAATCACTAAAATGAGCTCAATTACTCAAACTGCAAGATCTGAGAAAAATGGTGCAGTCATGTTTTGACTTCCAAAAGCAGTTTTGAAACTTTGACCTTATTGAGATTTGATCCAAATAAATTCACTGATTTTGATGTTTAAACACTATTTATGATAACTCTAAGCTAGATCTACAAATTTTGAGCTAATTTGCAAATTGTTACTCCAACTGATTTCAACAGAAGCAGATATTAGACCAGATCTATTATGATTTTGACTATTGAAGTGTGACTGCTAAAACAATGACCTCAATTGACTTACAATTACCTAAATAAGCAAGTATCAATTACTACTAACTGTCTAGCTAACCTCTAACACAGATTAATGACTACTACCAAACACTACTTAAGCTACTTATATGAGAACTAATAAGCAGATCTAGACTAGATATTACTAAACAAGCATCAAACACAGATTACACAGTATAGATTAACACTAATTAACAGATTAACCAACAGATTCAGTGATTAAAACAGAAATGAAACTTACAAGGTTCCTTAGCCACTATGGCTTGCACAAAGATGAAACAAAGAACACTAGCCTAACAACCCCTAATCCTAATCCAATCCAGCTCAGAATTCAACCCAAAACCATCATCATTACCATCCAAATCCAGATCCAATTCCAACAGATCAAGTTCAGCTACTGTAGCATCTGATGTGACTTTGAGATTTTTGTGAATTGAGTGTTAAAACAAGTAACAAGCTCACAATAAGCTATGAAAAGCTTAAATGAACCTATGAAACAGTAGATCAATGGTGGATTAATCCAAAACACAGATCTAAAGTGATTTTTTATTTTTCAATGATTTATTTGATTTTTTTGTATTTTTGAAAATTTGAAAAGTTAAGCTACAAACATATTAAAAATACTGAAATGAGTACTAGATTAAGATAATAAGCAGTTATAGATTATAAAAAACTTAAACAATAACACTTGAAATTGAAATGCAAATTCTATTAATAATGGAAATTTAGTACAAAATACGAATTACAAAAGTATTTAAAACATTGAAATTGCAAATAACTACTACAACTTAAGCTAGAGAGAAGGAAAAATAACAGAAAATAAGATACTATTGTGAACAAATGAAAGGGTCTATATATAGTTGAGCTAAGGGTCTTGGAAGCTTCTCGAAATTCTTCTCTTTGTGCTTCTTTGCATTCATTTGCCACCCTTGGATCATAATAACCGCTTCCCCTCTCATCACAACCTTAGGATCAAATCTGATGACAAGCTTCGGCCAATTGAAGAACGCCACGTGGCCTAGAGCACACGGATGGATGAAGTGTCATTCCCTTGTCAGTGTGGTGTCAGGGAAAAGTACGAAAAAGCCCTTAATTGCTGTTAACATGATTAATTACACGGGAGGGTGAATTAGGGTTCATGTGATCTGGTAATTGGGTAAAAGGGGTAAACGTTTTGGCGCGAGTGGTTTTTTATTGTTTTTTGATTGTTTGACCTGGTTTAAAAGGGTTGACCGTGGGTAAAATAAACCGGGTTTGGGGGTTCGGGTTATTATAAAACCAACCGGGTAGCATTTGTTTAATAGTTGGACTCGGGTCACATTTTTGGGCCGAGAAAGGTTAAGTGAATTGGACTTTTGGATTATGGATTTAAAATGTGATCCAAGTGATAGTATAAGGAACAAACATGTAAAACTTGAAACTTCAGGGGCCAATCTTGTACTTTCTGAAAATCTTTATCAAGGACCAATATTGTCAATCTTAAATAATCCAAGGGTGCATTTGTAATTTCTGAATCTTTGAGGGACCAAATCTGTCAAAAGTTGAAAGTACGGGGACTGATCTTGACATTTCTTCAAACTTTTCTGAATCTTCAAAAATCATCTTTTGAGAATAAAATCTTCCAAAATAAACAATCTTGACTTTCCAGCTCAGCTAAAACTCTCTTGATCTCTCGTGCTCGGATTTACATCTGATTTGGATCCTTTTTGTATGTTTTTGCATATCCGTACCTGCACAAGCACAAACTCAAGAAAACCACAAATATAAGCAATAAACGGCTTTTCCTTGGTTGTTTTGGGTCAGTTTTGATAAAGAAAAGATATGTGAATAAGCACATGTCACATATTCAACCTTAGGGCAGAAACCGGGTTCAATTCATCTGCTACTGGTTGTCACTAGATGACACTGGTATTGAAGACAAAGACGTCATGGACCCAGTGACGCACTGCACTAAACCTTCTAGCCACTCAATTCCTCTCAAAAGGGATTTGTTTCATTCTTACTGGGAACCCTGCATAATCTATTGGCTTTCTCTTAGAGATAGCTGGTATTGAAGAAGGAGACCCCCTCCCTAGTCTCCGCTCAGGAAAACCAAAATGCACTATTGAGTCTAGAGCCACGAGACTCATCAAAAGATCTCATAGGAACACTTGACATGACATCGCTTGTTGTTCATCGATAAGGGCACAAGTGATATATTCCAGAGTCCTACGCAGATCTTAGCAATCTGCCAAAACATTTATGAGAAGTTTCACATCTGTGATCTTCAGTGATTGAATGGAAACTCCTGCCAGGGTCAACATCAAGCAGCCCTGACAGCAGGTCACTTCGGTAATTCTCCGTGGATTACGCTTAGTGTGTCTCAAACGGTCTACAGTCGTGAAGTGATGCTTCGGTGTACTTCAGCGACTCATCTGAACTGTAGATGTACTTTGGTATATCGCGTTATCTCACTTGTGGGACTCCAGTTCAGGAACGGCCTCTGTGAGAATTAGAGACGTGTTTTCACACTATGCTGTTAACACCCTCGAAATTCAAACTTGTAAGTGCCGGAATCCGCTTATTACTAACCTGTTTTATGTTTTCTTCTTATGGAAGCTCTGGAGCGGATGGATCGTGCAGATTCTCTACATGCTCATACCAACAACACATGAAAGTTCTCATCAAAATCAAAGGCTACACAAAGTTAAAGATGATTCTTCGTCAATGTCAAAGAATCTTCAAAGTGTAAAGACTCGAGAACTTCATCATTGGAAACTCAAAGTCAAATAGAAGTGTGAGCATGGTGGAGAAAGGCGTGGAGACACCTAACCAACGAAGTTGAAAACGGCAGACAACCACATTAACTGATCACAAAGCATGAAGGAACAAAGAATTAAGACTATTCTATATCTACTCATAAAGTTCAAGCTCAAAAAGATTAAAGACCTATTCAAGTGGAGCATCTTTTGAATGACCACCCCTTAGGGGGAGATTGTTAGCCTTGATTATTTTTATTAGAAGTGATGGTCATTCACGATTAGGAACTTTGTAATGTGTGTTAGATATCGTCATAGAATAGTCAACGGGCTCGTGGATTGGGCTAAGCTAATTGGTTAGAAGTTATGTTAAGCTAGCCTTATATCAATTCAAGTCCAATCCAATCCCACGAAGCCCATATACGGCCCATGGCCAAGCCTTAGGGCATCCTTTGTCTTGTACTATAAATACCCCTCAAGTATGTCATTTGAGGGGTGTGCTTGAGTGTGTGTGTGTGTGTGTTTTTCCTTTGAAGCAATATAACATCTTATTGTTTCATCTTTCTTCTCTCTACCTCTCTAAACATATACACGGTTTACATCATTCAAGTCACCAAGTTCTTTCCTTTATCTTTCTCTACGCATATTCTGTTTGTGTTTAACGTGATATAAGTGTTGGGTTTGTGAATGACCATCACTTCTAATAAAAATAATCAAGGCTAACAATACCCTTTTTTGCCTGCATTATATAATACATATAATGTCATCAATTCTTTATCATACCAATATATTTTCACCATGGATGCAAAAAATGGTTGTCAAATGGCATGCATTGACTGTTGGGTTGAAAGTGAAAACAGGGTTGGATTGACCTTTTTTGCAAGGCGTCCAGCTTATAGAGATTTCACGTGGTATGTTTGTTCAATGTGCCTTGACAGAAGGGAAACACATCTTATACTGGCAGAGGTGGTGTTACAAGAAAAAACATAACTACAACAGATAGTGGTGGATATGTAGTGGGTCTACATATTTCTGCATCTACTAGAGTTGGTGCTTCCTTGGGTAGTGATGAAGAAGAAAGTGAACCACCTGCAACTCAAAGACCAAGTGGAGAACGCCCAAGACAAACACCACGTGAAGCACCTGCAACTCAAAGACCAAGTGGATCACCTGCTAGTCAATTAACCAAGTGAATCACCTGCAAGAAATGCTATGTTGTCTTTCAGTCTAAATGTAACTTAACTGATATGTGTGTACTTCTTTTGTTATAACAATTGAATTTTGGTTAATACCTTTTTTGGTATCTGTTGACTTTATAAGTCAAATTTTGTTATTCCAAACAGCCCCCTAAACTACACATGCAATTGCAAACTGAACAACGTAAACAGCAAAACCAAAACTATAAATGCAAACAAAAGATATTTTAAAAGATTATAACAATTCAGTTTGGTTAATAATTTTTTGGTATATGTTGACTTTATAAGTTAAAATGGGTTTTTCCAAATAGCCCCCTAAACTGCATAAGCAAATGCAAACTGGCAAAATGAAAATAACAAAGCCAAAATATACATACACCACCAACTAATTATACCATATACAGCAAAATATACATGTTAACAAGTATCGTTTTGAGTAACCATCATCAGCCTAAAATATACATCTTCATTACATCAACAACTAAAAATAACGGGTGAACTTCTTGATAAGAGACTTGATATTCAAGGGGGAGAATTGAGCTCCTTAGGGGGAGGCACATACCACTCATTTCTGTTTGTGCTGGAGCATCCCACAGCCGCTCCAAGACCAAGTACAAAATTTATAATCTTTTCCCTTGTTTTTGGCCTTTTATGAACAAGGGTGGCAACAGGTTGTGAATTGGAAGCATTGGGAGTGGAAGCCTTGGAAGCTTGGGAAGTGGAACCTTTCATAGTAGTACTCTTAGAAGACAGGATCCCAAACTCATCATCAGATGTGTCTGAAATAATGATGACATCAACTTCATTTCCTTTCAAGTTAGTATCTGGAAAGATAGCCAAAACAGAAAGAAATCAGAGTTCACCCATTACAACTTTCTTACTTTGCGAACATTAAGTCTAACCTTTCGCAAACTCTTTATTCCCATATTTTTCCCACAAGTCTTCAAGTATCACATCAACAATTTCATCTTCTATATCCCACTTATTCCCATAAGTAGCCATGACATACTCAATCATATCGTCAAATACCTTTAGTTTGCTATAATCATTTTTTTTGGCAGATTCGAACACTGCTTGGATTGCTTGCAAATAAGATAGAGTTATTTATGCTCATTCCTGACTTCTAACCTTAAAATGCCAATCATACAAATACAGAAAAACAAACTAACCTTTCATCATTTCAGCTTCTTTCGCAAATCTGTATAAATCTTCAAACATCTCATCAGACATTTCATCTCCTTGTAACCAAGTATCCCCATATTTGGCCTTCACATACTTTACCATCTCATCAGTTACTACTGTAAAAGTAAGGTCCTTGTCTGCCATTGTTAAAGTGTCTGTAAGGGTTGTATGACGAGGGAGGGAAACAATCAAGAGAGTATACGAATAGTTTTTCTCTAGTTGAGTTAGATTATAATATAAATGTGTATGGACTATAATACCCTCGACTAACTAACAGAAATCAGACGTTGACCTGGGCATTAATGGTCAACGGACTAGTTTAGCCTCAAAATCCCATACTTTGGACTACTGACGATGAAAAAGGCAAGTTTTGGTTCAGCGTGATGTTTTTTGGACAAGTTTAGGGACCAACAGTGTATTTCAAATTTAAATATACTCTGTATGTGGATTTAACTTTATCTCACTCTATGTCAGATATGTTTTTGAGGAATGATTGAAAGGACTAAAATATATATAATTTCATGCCTAAAGTGACTTTTCAACTTTCTGTTGTCTGTACCAAACTGATTCATTTTTTCAAAAACCAATCAAATGTTGCCACAAAGTTTTAGCTATAACATTACACATATATAAATTTATCTCTAATTAATTCGTAAAAAAAAACTCTAGCTTTAACTAACATCGCCAAATAACACTTTAGTTTTAAAGTTTATTAGAATATAAGAGTGTTATGTGCACTCAGCCATAGGTGCATGTTATACGTGTCGTTCCCTCAGCTTTTACCTTAAAAAACACTCTTCTCAATAACATTTTTATGAAAAAAAAAAAAAAAAAAAAAAAAAAAAAAAAAAAAACTTGCTTATCACAAAAAAAAAAAACACCATTTACGCTTGCTATACAATCATGACGACCATCGCGTCGTCATAGGCACTAGGGGCGGCAATTCTCAACACGACACGAAGTTAAACGGGTTTGGGTTGAGGATAAATAGGTTTGGGTCAAAAATAGGTAAACCCGTCTAACCCGTTTAATAAATGGGTTGTGTTTGGGTTGAGTAAATATTAAACATGTCAACTCGTGAACCCGTTTAAGTATACAAGACTCAAAAAATAAAAAATATAACCCAGTTTTTTATGTTGGATGTGAATTAAATGTATTTTTTTATGTACTTAGTATGAGTGAATTACGATTATACCTCAAATATCATTGAAATTGACACTTATAACTCTAAAAATTGTTGTATAGTTATTTGTATGTTATTTTTATTATATTTTAGATTCTTATATCATTTTCGCATTTAAACTAGTTAAAATAACAAACCACGAATCTTATTCACTGCTTGACTTATTTAGTTAAACGGGTTATAAACGGGTTACACGTGTTATGCAGGTCTGGGTTAGGGTTGAGTTTCTTGACACGATTAATAAATGAGTCGTGTTTGGGTAAAGGTTATACCAACCCACCAACACGCGAACCCGAATAGGTTAACACGAACACGACTCGATTGCCGCCCCTAATAGGCACCATAGTGCCCATGTCAAATATCACCGCAATGCTCTAAACCTTGCCGTCATCCTACTAATCAAGTAATCAACCCCCCTAATAACTATTAAAAAGTTAATCATTAGTACGTACTACTGTAGTTTATATCCATCATAATCATCCGTCCACCATACTTAAAGAAATGAATATAATCTCAACGTTACGTGCGACATAATTACAAAATCACAGCTAGCTATAATACATCTAGAGAGAGAAACCAAAAACACACACACACACCCTCACTTGGTGAAAGAGAAGAAAAGATATAAACACACATCCTCCCTCCTTTAAATCATCACAACTTTTTTATATCTCTGATTATGATGATGTAATCTTGATTGTGAAATGAATCCAATTGTTTCTCGTTGTTGAGTACGTTCGTTATGAGTTCCATTAGTAATAATACCGTTGAAACGGTTAACGCTGCTGCAACTGCCATTGTTTCTGCTGAGAGTCGAGTACAGCCTACGTCGTCAGTTCAGGTATTGCGTGCTTTGCAAGCTATATATTATGTTGAATTCAAAGTGTGTAGTATTTATAGCGTAAATGTTGTGAGATAGTTAGAATTGTCGTTAAAGAAAAAGAGATTATGATCTATCATTATTAGATGTTTATTTATATTTGTATACTATGTTGTTTTGACGTTAATTAAACAAAATGTTCTATATAGTCACTTATATATTAAAAAAATTATAAGTAATAAGATATGTTAATCAGATTCAGACTCACGTTACACGAAAGCAAACAGTGTTATATGATTCGGACTTTTTGTGCCACATGTTAGATATTAAGAGGTGGTGGATTGGTAAGCAGACTCAAAAATAATTATGTTCGTTTTAACATTTTACGAAAACAAAAAGTTTTTTTTACATGATTCTGACTTTTTAGCCACCTTTTAATATTATATTCAACATATTATTACGAGGTGGTAATCTGTTTAGACTAAAAATATCTTAGAAAAACAAACTGTACCTCTGTGAAATTGATGAACCACGTATAGACTTAAAGTGAAATTTAGAAGGAAATTTATTTTGTGACTTTTTGGAAGATATTTGAGTTTATTATTGATGGACCACTAAGTTGAATATGAATAATGTAAAGTTTTGTTTCTATTGTTTGTCCAATACATGTAATAAATTATGCCCGGACCATTCATGTTATATTTTAGGCTTGATTTAAGATTAATCATTTATAGATATACTAAATGGTCACCAGATTTAATTTGCTTTACAAGTTGTATATGAACTATTATAAGCCGTAGGTCTTGTTGGGCGCAGTTGATCTATCTTTTGAGTAGAGGTGTGACTGGTTACATTATACCTTCCTTGTATTATTAGTGGGATTAGGTATTGTTGTTGTGAAGTTGTATGAACTAGTGGAGACGGGAATGAAGATATTACTTTGATCAACTTCTTTCTGTGTCTGGCACGAGTGCATCCTCACTCAAATAGTAGATATAGGTAATGAATGCTATCCAAGATTGTGACTATCATAATGAATGTCGTCCTTGTGTCCCACCATTTATAGATAAGGGGATTTTTGGTCGAGTGTAAATTGAAAGTTGGCATGAACGCGTTATCTTCGGGAATGACTTTTATGTTCTTTACGGAACAAGTTGAGAGTTGAGACAAAGTTTTGGTCCTTATGTTAAGATTAGGACATTGAGTTAAGTAAAAGTAATTTGAGTTCTGATCTATAAAAAGGGGAGAGCATGAGGGATGTCGGGAGGAACAATGACATCCTATAAACATATTTCACCTAAAATGTTATCCCATCTTTTCTTCTGTTTATTTTTGTATGTTTTGGGGACCTCTTATTTCAACCTCACATGGCTGGCTCTCTTGAATAGCTTTTTTCTAAAGTAGGCACGTTGGTAGATAGGAATCGTGTGTTAGTTTTGCATAGGTTTTTAGTATATGAATGAATATCTGCACATAAATTTCAGTTCCTCAAGTATTGGAGGCTAGTACTAATATCATTTTTTGGGGGCAGAATCCTCACATAGTTTCAATTGGGATCATGGCATTAGTAGCTTTTGGACTCTAGTTGATGCACTATTAGTGAACATATACAAAACCACTAACCGTATAATGACTGTAATATGTTGAATTATATTATGCTATGACGTATTTAATGTATGATCTGCTTACACATATTATTGACATTACTTTTCGTATATTTGTAATCAGAAGAGAAGATGGGGTAGCTGCTGGAGTTTATACTGGTGTTTCGGGTCATACAAGCAAAGCAAACAAATTAGTCACGCCCTCTTGGCTCCTGAGTCAGCAGCACCTGGATCATCAGCACCCGTGTCCCATAATATGATCAACCCGAACTCTATAATATTTCCATTTATTGCTCCACCTTCATCTCCCGCATCTTTTCTCCAATCAGATCCTCCATCCGCCTCATATACACCCGTTGGTTTACTCTCATTCAAATCTCTTTCTCAAAATCCCCACTCTGAAGGACTATCCTCTTCAATTTTCACCGTCGGTCCTTATGCTTACGAGACTCAGCTAGTTTCACCACCTGTGTTTTCTACTTACAATACCGAACCATCTACTGCTTCCTTTACACCTCCTCCTGAATCAAGACAAATTACCACACCTTCATCTCCGGAAGTACCGTTTGCTCAACTTTTGACATCCTCTCTTGCACGTGCACGGAGACACAGTATAGGTTCACACCACAAGTTTCCATTGTCACAGTATGAATACCAACCTTACACTGGGAGCCCCGGAGGTGGGGTCATGTCACAAGGCTCGACAATTCCGAATTCTGGCACCTCATCACCTTTCCCTGATAAACAACAGCGTGTTCTCAAGTTACGCGTGGGGGACGACCCTAAATTCATTGGGTACGAATACTTTTCGACTCATAAATGGGGTTCAAGATTAGGTTCTGGAACTGCAACACCAAATGGTGTGGCTTCAGCAATGGATTCCGGGTCAGCAACCCCATACGGATATGCGTTAGGTTCAAGAGTAGGTTCTGGATCCTTGACTCCAAATGGAAACAATTGGGGTTCAAGATTAGGTTCTGGTACTTTGACCCCAAATGGCTGTGAAACATACCTAATGGAGAGTCAAATTTCTGAGGTGGCATCGCTTGCCAACTCGGCAACGAATTCCCCAAAGAGAGAAACCTTAATTGATCACAGAGTCTCATTTGAGTTGACCCATTTAGACATCACAAACCATCTAGAGTCATCTTTTAGAACCTCATCAGGACGTCACTGGGATTCATTAGGCACTGAAAAAAGGGACTCAAAAAAGACTGAGAGTCTTTGTGAATATTGTGTCAAAAGGAAAAATAGTGAAATACTCGAGACGCCATCAGCTGAAGAGGGCAAAGATAATCAATGTTACTGTAAACGACAATCTGTCAGCAGGGATTTCAATTTTGACAACATAAATGAGGGAGTTGTTGAAGGCTCCCAAAACAACTGGACTTTCTTTCCTATGTTGCAGCCATCGGTTAAACCAAGCTGAGACTACTTACTATATAGTTAGAGATACACATGTCTGTTTGCTGAAATCGGTTAACCACAAAGGGTAATTTTGAATCTGGTGGCTATGAACCGGGGAACAATCGATCTGCAGGTGATAGTTTTGGTTTATAATATTGGCTCATTGTTGTATGCAATTTATATAATACGTAAGCACGCATGTAGATTTGTCATGAGTTAGTACAGTTTCACATGTATTATGGATTTTAAATAGAAAGGATTAAATCTGTTAATGGTAATAGAAAGATGAACCAACATGTAGAAATCTTTTCTCTGTTTACCGAATAATTTTTCAAGTGTTAATGTGGTTCAAATGCTACTTTTGGCTAGAAGTTCAAGAGTGTTCCTTGCTACGTTTCTAGCACATCTTAGACCTATAAATTTGACTGTTTTTTGAGCTATTTATACATTCCAGTTGCTGGCTTTTACCCGGGCTGCAAACGAGTCAGACTTGGTCACCTTACAAAATCAAGCTCGAAAATGTTACTTGTAATGAGAAACCATGTTCAACTAAGCAAGCTTTATGAAAGCTCAATTCAGGAGCCTGATATAGAGCTTAGCATACGTCAAAAAGCTTAATAAGAATTCGAGTTGAGTTTATATAAGCTTTACCACAGTTGTGAAATCTTCATTGAGTGGGACCAAAATAACGCACCTCTTTTCTTGACCTTATATCCAGTCGGACTTTTATCTTATTATATGGTTTACTGTATGTCCATTTTGTTGACTCGTGCTCTGTCTTAAGATCCATCTTGTTAGTCATTGGCTTGGGCCTTAGATACCAACGGACCGGACACACTCACACAAGCGGGGGCGGACATACTAGCAGGGCGGCGGAGGGTATGCACATGTATATCCTTTGAACACCATTCGTAGTGTAATCTATTTTTTAGGATTCTATTTATTTCTGAGTTTTACACCAAGTGAATATCCAATCCATTTAAAAAAGATGCATACCCTGTGACAGATTTTTGGGCCGCCACAACACGTAAGTCAATTCATTCGTGATGCAAAGTCGGACATATTTATGGACCGCCACTACACAAGTAAATTCACTAGTGATGTAAATTCGGCGAGGTAGTCTGTCTTAAATGGTGTTTTACAATCATCTGATTAAGGTTATATACGAGGTGAATTGAGTTATGCTGTTAATTCTAATCTCAAACTCATGTAGACTAAATAACGTGATAACACAGATTGGATATGTTGATTTACACGAATATCAAAACGATTCTACCAATAATTGTTGATTGGATTCACATGAATGCCGATTATGGGGTAATCCTTAGCAAAAGCTGCCAAAAATAGACTTTTGGTATTTCATTCAACTGATTAGCTACAAAGGCAATACACCATTTAATAGAGATACAAAGTTGAAATGGGCCCTAAAGGGCACACGGGCCGAAAACTATTACAAAAACAAAAATCCAAAAAACCCGAAAAAACATTACAATGCAAATAACTCATAAAATATAGTGTTTCGGGGCTCGAAAGTTCCGTAAACCGAGATAGTCAGTTTACCACAACGTACTTATCGTTCAAAGCTTCGAATCGACTGGTCATTCTGTTGGAATTATGTAACATGACAATCATATATAAAACACATAAAACATCATACATGCGGAAGCGTATAGGAACAAATTAATGAATAACTAATTAACATAAACATAAAGTATGCGTACCTTTTGATTCTAGCCCAACAAGAATCAATTCCTTAAACTAGCAAGTGGATGAACCCTAATTACGGTTTATAAGCATTATGTGAATTACCCCTTACCGTTTTGTAATTCAATCCAAGTAACTAACAATAGTGTGTTAGTACCATGTTTTTGTACACACGTACTATAACAAATTAAAGTAATGCTAGTTTTAAGAACACGAAAATTATTGTTTAGGAAAACAATGTAATCGACCACCTATAAGGGTGTACGATCGGTTGGAGACAAAAACACACACAAAACAATTTTTAGTTTTTTAGTTTAGGAGTACAAGAGATATGATACAAAGACCCTAGGCCTTGTATATATATCAAAAGAAACTTAGAGTCCAAGTTAGACTTGGATTGAGTTTTGGAAACCCTTGGCCGATCGTGTAAGGGGTATCCCCAAGGTTTGTAGAACCCTCTTGACTTCTAATTTCATATCTAGTCCTTCCTTTTAACATTTAACGATCGTTAGTCCATTACGTTTAATTAACTTAATGTTCGTTATATTTTTCGTGTAAATAATAAATAAATATAACATTTTATATTTATTTATTAACTTTAATTCTCATACGCAAAGTGTGCAATCCCGTGGTCTCGAGTTCGATACTAACTCACGACTACTAATTTATATCCATAAAATCAACAGCTCCCACTTGGATATATCTTAATAGCGTGATCACATCGGTTAGCGTCTAGCAACACTTCGATGCCTCTAGCACGACTTGAGTAAGGTTCCTGGAAAAACCTTTTAATGATTTCTCATTATTATTATCCTTTTGTTTCTAATACCACGTTAAATGAAGATATGAAATTAAGTCATTCTTTATTCAACCATTCTGTTTCTCGTTTTAAGTGATTGAGCGAGATTACCAAATCTTCTGAACATATTCAGGGGAGATCTTGGATGCGGCCACAAACATCTTGTTAACCCTACTAGGGGCCCAGCAGTATTAAACTCCAAAATAAATTTGAATGAACAAATTCTATCTTGACTACAAGAATAACCCACAAACTTTGGAACACTTCTGGAAACAACCCTTATGACTACTAGTTACGTATAGCGTTAAGTTGTTCCACATAAATGCACTACATTTATGACACTTATCTGGTATCTCAAGTTTGAGGATAACTATTCATGATTTACTTAACAACAATATCCATAAAGTAAAATCATGTAGTTGGGATAAGTCCTATATTCAATTCATTGAATATCATCTGAAATTGGTATGCTTTCTCATCAATATACTTTCAAGTATATTCTACCACATCACTCAGATTTGTCTTAGTTTAATGATATTCCCATATCATTAACTGACAACGGACAATTTAGAATAACTTAGTTACTCATGGATTAAACATGCAAATATAGGACAACAATATTATAAATGAAAATAAACATAAACAATACTTTATTTCATTAAAAATAATAAATGTTTACAATATCCTTTATCCAAATACTAATCACAGTTATGCATGAAACTATTAGCCAAACGAAGTCCAATGCCATTGGCAAGTCCAATAAGCTTTTCTCTAGGTAAAGCCTTAGTGAAAGGATCAGCTAAGTTGTCATATGTATGAACTTTCAGTAGATTAATTTCACCTTCGCGGACTTGTTCCCGAACATAGTGATACTTCCGTAGAAAATGTCTGGTGCCCTTCATGACTCCAGGTTCATTGGCAAATATGATTGCAGCAGAATTGTCACAATACATATCAATAGGCGATTCAATTGAAGGCATAACACCAAGCCCTGAAATGAATTTCCTAATCCAAACAGCCTCCATTGCAGCTTCCGAAACAGCTATGTATTCGGCCTCTGTCGCAGATATCGCAATCGTGCTCTGCTTCTTGCTCTTCCAGTCTACTGCTCCTCCATTAATGACAAAGACATAACCCGTCTGAGACTTCGTATCATCTTTATCACATTGCCAGGACGCATCACATAAACCTGTAACACCAAGCTCTGTATCTGGATTTCCACCATACACTAAGAACATATCTTTCGTATTCCTAATATACTTTAAAATATGTTTAACAGCAGTCCAGTGAAGTTCACATGGATTCTGTTGACATCGACTGGTCATATTTTGAGCGAATGCCACATCTGGCCTTGTGCATCTCACAACATACATGATAGATCCTACTGCCGAAGCATAAGGAACTTTCTGCATGTGTGCCACCTCTGCAGGTGTTGAAGCACACATATCGCTACATAAGCCATGCTTTACTTCCATCGACAAATATCCTTTTTTGGAATTTTGCATATTGAATCTCTTCAATATTTTATCAATGTAAGCGCTTTGACTTAAACCAATTAACCGCTTTGATCTATCTCTGTAGATCTTGATTCCCAGAATGAATGCAGCTTCCCCTAAATCCTTCATGGAAAAACACCGTCCAAGATATGTCTTAACACTTTATAAACTTGGAATGTCTTTTCCCATAATTAATATGTCATCGACATAAAGGATAAGGAAAATTACATCACTCCAACTAACTTTGTGATATACACATGGATCATCAAGATTTTGAATAAATCCATACCTTTTAATTTCTTCATTAAATCTCTTATTCCATTGCCTTGATGCTTGCTTCAATCCATAAATGGACCTTTGAAGTTTGCATACACGGTTTGGAAATTGTAGATTCACGAACCCCTCAGGTTGCTTCATATAGATGTCTTCATCTAAGCGACCATTCAAGAAGGCGGTTTTGACATCCATCTGCCATATCTCATAATAGTCATAGTACGCTGCTATAGCTATGAGAATTCTAATAGCTCTAATGTCTGCTACACGAGAAAATGTCTCCTCGTAATCTATCCCAAAAGTTTGAGTAAAATCTTGAGCAACTAGACGAGCTTTATAGACGTGTATATTGCCATCCATGTCAGTCTTTATTTTATAGAGCCACTTACTTCCAACTACCTTAGCATTTGGAGGTAAGTCAACCTCTTCCCAGACTTCATTATCTTTCATGGATTGCATTTCCTCATTCATTGCAGCTTGCCATTTGTCCTTTTCAGGACTAGCCATGGCAACTCTATAATTAGCAGGCTCTCCAAGATCCCCTAATATAGTTTCCTCAACTTCTACGTTAAGACATAGACGTTCAGGTGCACGCGTAGTCCTTACAGATCTACGAATGGGAACCACTTCAACTTCTGGTGGAGGACCCAGACTATCAGGTTCTACCGGAAGTATGTTAGTGTTTTCAGAAGGTAATGTATCTTCATGGTCATCTTCCAGATCATAAACTCTCCCGCTGAATTCTTGAGATACGAGATCCTTTTCAAGAAAATCTCCATACCTAGCAACAATTACTTTATTTTCAGTTGGATAGTAAAAGTAGTAACCCATAGTTTTCTTAGGGTATCCTACAAAGATACACTTTACAAATCTCTGTTGGAGTTTATCTGCTGAGTCACGTCGAACATACGCCTCGCAACCCCAGACCTTTAAATAAGACAAGTTAGGAGTTTTACCATGCCATATTTCATATGGTGTCTTATCAACCTTCTTGGTGGGAACCATATTTAGAATACGAACATCATATTCTAAAGCATAATCCCAAAAGGATAAGGGTAGAGTAGTAAGATTAAACATTGATCGCACCATGTCTAACAATGTGCGATTCCTTCTCTCAGATACACCATTTTGTTGTGGAGTATATGGAGATGTGAGATTCTGGACAATTCCATTTTCAGCTAAGTAATCTTTAAACTCTTTGCTTAGATATTCGCCGCCTCTATCAGATCGAAGAGCTTTAATCTTCTTTCCTAATTGCAACTCTACTTCTGCTTTAAAAACCTTAAATGTTTCAAACACCTCATGTTTATGCTTAAGTAAATAAACATAACCATAATGGCTGAAATCATCAGTAAAGGTTAAGAAGTAGCTAGCACATCTTTTTGACACATGTCTAAGTGGTCCACACACATCAGTATGAATAAGACCAAGTAGATCAGACACCCTCTCCATATTGCTATGAAAAGGTTTCTTCGTCATCTTCCCAGATATGCATGACTCACATTTATCAAATGATTCATCATTGATATTTTGCAAAAGCCCTTCACGTTGTAGCTTTTGCATGCGAGTCTTGGCTATATGAGCAAGTCTACAATGCCAAACATAAGAAGAATTCAAGTCTAACTTTATTTTCTTATTGATGCTAAACATCAAATTATTATTGTTGTTAGATACATTTCCAATTATATCAATCTCAAACATACCATTCACAGTAGTAACATTAAAATAAAATACACCATTTAAAGAAACTGAAATTCCATTACTTGTGATAGTATGAGTAAAACCAAGATCCAACAAAACAGAAAAGGAAACAACACCTTTAATAATAGAAGGTGCATAATAACAATTGTTTAATAACAGTACTAACCCCGAAGGCAATACTAAACTAAACACTCCTATGGCTTCAACAGCTGCAGGTGCCCCATTGCACACATGCAGATATTGCTCTCCATAAGACAGCTTCCTTTCCACTCTAAACCCCTGCAGTGTATTACCAATGTGAATACCACATCCAGTATCATATACCCAGGAATTAATTTTTTGATTTAGAGTAAATAATTCAATCATAAATAAGTTACTTGAAGGACCGGCGCCCGAGGACCCGGAATGCTTCAACTTATTTTTCCGCAATTCATCAAGATAGAGAGCACAATTTCTCTTCCAATGACCAACTACTTTGCAGTAGTGGCAAGCCTGATCCCTTTTAGGATTCTTTTTCTTCTGAGGAGGGTACTTCTTTGGTTCAGGTTGATAGGCCATAACTTGTTTACCCTTATCAGCCTTACCCTTTCCTTTACCCTTCTTGTTGTTCGTGTGCAGTTTTGGCTTGTTAATCCTACCACCCTGAATAACAAGTACCTGGGGAGTAGGGGCCCTTTGAGGTAACCCTTTTTCATAATCAATAAGCAATGCGTGTAACTCAGTTACTGTCTTCCCACGCAATGCATATTGAAATTCCGAACAAAACCATTAAAATCCTTGTTAAGGGACCTATTGATCAAGTTCACAGCAATGTCTTGTTTATAAACTTTTCCAAGTGCTTGTAGTTGGTCCATGTAACCTTTCATTTCCAACACATGAGCACTTACGGGTTTACTTTCTCCCTACTTGCAGCTGTGAAGTGCATCAATCAAATCACATATTTCAACAGCTTGTGGTTTCTCAAACATTTTTCTAAGTTCGTTCAGCATGTCAAAGGGAAAGTTATTTTCAAACTTCTTTTGGAGAGCAGGTGTCATTACTCCCAACATCAAACAAGCCACTTTATTATGACGCTTGTATTCAACTTTCCACGCCACTTTTTCCTCATCAGAGGCTTGAGCAGTAGGTTCAGTAGGGCAGGCCTTGTACAAATAATCCAACTTATCAACCACTCTACAGACAATTCTCAAAGAGCGATACCAATCATTAAAATTATTAGAGCCAGTCAACTTTTCCCGTTCAAAGAAAGTTTTGAACGCAGAACTTAGTGTAGTGTTATCGTTTTGAGCCATTTCTACAGGAAAAAAGTTCAAATATTAATATTTTCTATAATACAATTTTTCAAGAAAATAATATACCCAAGGTAATATAAACATATAACCATATATTTTCTCGAAAACTAGGACCCAAATTATCATAGGTTCATTACATCAGTTGATCTGCTAGTAATGAAAGCACATAATAAGGTAATCTGTCAAACAATAACTGGCAAACTATTTCCAATTCCTAGATCATTATGGGATTTACATTACCAACAATATTGCAAATGTAAACATGTTTTATCCCCATCTAGTGCCTTGAGTCCAGTTCTCACTTACTACTCAATTTAAGTCGTCTAATTTAAAGAGCTGCAAATGTGTCCATGCGAGGTCTGACTCAACAAGGAGATTTACCTTTCCATCACAATCTCACCAAGTTCCCACATGACGTAAATTGTAACTTCGAGTGTTCCTTTAACTAGATGGCACTAACTTAATTTTAAAGGGTACTAGTTTTGATTTATGGTGTCAAATCAAATGTGTACAAAGATGTCATGCATTCATCTTGTAGCATAAATTTTAATAAAAAATATTTTTATTAACCAATTCATAAAGACTAAATAAACAAAGTTTTGATTGAGGTATTGGTTTCGCCAATCAAGGAATTTACCTTTAATTATCGTCCATTATATCGTACTTTTGCATAAGAAACCAATACCTCAATCAAAAGTACGATATAATGGACGATAATTAAAGGTAAATTATCGTCCATTATATCGTACTTTTGGCGACCCTATTTATCACCTACCATCTCCGGTGACCACCTCCGACGACCCCATTTACCACATTCATCACTTCCGGCGACCCTATTTATCACTTCTGGTGGAACCACTTATCAAGAAGAACAAGAAGAGATCTGGAATCAGTTTGTTAATTTGAAGAACAAGAAGAGATCGTAAACAAACAATCATTCTCTTTTCATAAAATCACTTTATACCACCTCTTATCAAGAAGAGGTGAGAAAAAGAGAAACAGGTAAAATCTCTTAAAAATCAAACGCAACCTTAGTTTTTCGGATAATTACCATAAAGTGGCGCATGGAATCAAAGCTAATTCTCCCTTAAGATGATTTTGTACATAAAATAGCCTACTTGGTAACTCCAATTTAACTCGCAAAGGAGCGGAGAATTTGGTCAGCGCGAAGCAATTAACTTCCTTCTTTTATGTTGGTATCACTCCTAAACAGTATTATCAAGTGCTAGTTAATTCATTCTAATAGGTTGCGCATATATGGATTTTATGTATGTATTAAGTGCTAGGCTTATGTAGAAAGCCCATGAGCCTATGCAAAGGCCCAAAAGGCTAAGGAAGGGACTAGATGTGTTGCCCTAGCTCCCTTCCCCTATAAATACTTTGTAACCTTTCCTTGGAGAGGGGTTGTTCACTTTCAATATTACGCATAACCTTTCTTCATTATCATACGTGTGTGATTGTGTTCAACTTTCCCTTCTTCATCTCATTTCTATCATCTACATACTTGTGTTCATTTATGATGACCTAATAGTGGTATCATACGCCATCTAGTTGGGTGAAACGTTTGTGTTTTGAAGTTTTTGTACCGTACGCGTAAACGTCACGTTCTACACTTTTCATTTGCATAAAAAATTGATTTTTTCACTTGTAAACTCAAGATTCTTATGGTTTAAGGTTTATATAGTGTTAAGGTTTCTAGTTTTTGCAAAACGTTTCAAGCTTTACGTGTTTTACATTGTTTTTAAACTCGTTTTTTGGTTCGTGTACTTAGTTTACGCATAAGCTCAAATTTCATCTTGGTTCATCAAGTTTAAAACTTTCTTGTTATTTTGGTGATTTTGAAGCTATTTCATCATTAAAAACGAGTTTACAAAACGTCTTAGTGCATAAAAAATAAGTTTTGGTGAATCCTGTCAAGTTTACGCCTAAGGAAACCCTATTATTACGCCTAAGTCAGCAGTTATGCCTAAGCTTCTTACGCGTAAGGAATTTTTCGTCACGATCTTCAAAGCTGTTGCTAACTCAGTGTTTTTCTTGCTTGGATAAGCCTAAAAAGCACTTCGACTTGTGGATATGTCTCACACTTGGACAAGTGTGAAGGATTTTGGTTTAAAAACCTAATCTTACGCCTAAGCATAAAAGCTTGCGAGTAAGCACTTTACGCCTAAGTTAAATCTTAGGCCTAAGGTTCCTTACTTCTAAGCATTTAGTTTACGCCTAAGCTTACGTTTAAACCTAAGTTTACGTGTAAGATAGAGTTTACGCATAAGCCTGAGTTTACGCTTAAGGGGAGTGTTACGCGTAACTTCATCAGTCTACGCCTAAGCTATTGTTATGCCTAAAGGACTTCTTCAACAAACAACAACAAGTTTCATTCGACTACAAAGATCCATTATCTACACAAGTTTCAAAGATGTCTCAACCACCATACTCCAACTACTTTCCTCATGAATATCCTCAACAACAACAAAATCTACAACAATATCCTCAACAACAATTTCAACAACAACAACAACAAGTTGGAAATTACTTTCCTCCTCACATTGCACAACCACTTCCACCATAACAATTCCTTCAGCAATACCTACAAAAACATCAGTATGCTAACTACTTTCAGTATCAGTTTCCACAGAAGTATGCTATGAATGTTACAACACAAAAGGAACCCACTTGGCTTGCAAAGATGTGTGAAGCTATAAGTAGCCAACAATCCATTCAGGAAGCTGGATCCCTTGATAGACCTCCAATGCTCACTCCCAGAAACTATGATCAATGGGTGATGAGGTTCTTTAGGTTCTGTGATCTCAAGAAACCACATGGTAAGTTTTTGAAGAAGGTCATCCTTGAAGGTCCTTTTCAAATGCCTATACAACAGTACCCGGAGATCCAAATGCTACTACACCAAGAGACGATGTTACCTCCACACTCAGAATAGATCAACTCACTGCTGAACAACTAATTCATCTTGAAGCTGATGAACTTGCAATGCAATATATCCTTTTGGGTTTACCCAATCCGATTCTTCGCAGTGTTGATGCTCAGAAAACTGCAAAAGCAATGTGGGATCACATCTATCTTCTAATGGAAGGCACATAACTCAATCAAGAAGACATGGAATCAAAACTTTACTTATCATATGAGAACTTCATGATTGAAGCAGGAGAATCATTAGAGTCATACTATCATCGGTTTACAGACATCATCAATGACTTGGATAGACACAACATCATTATGCCAAGGATTGCAATCAACAAAAAGTTCCTAAGCTGTCTTCGTCTTGATTGGGAAAAGTATGTTACATTCATCCGTCATGCTAAATATCTTCACAAGGCAAAATACGGGTTGTTGTATGATTACTTGAAGCACCATCAAAAGGAAGTAAACAAAGATAGAGCTCTCTGTGGAGTCACTGCACCTTTACCGGATAATCAAACTCTTTCTTTGTTTACTCAAGCTTGTTATCCACAATTTCCACAACTCCCTACTGTCTTTACCAATCCACCACAACAATCTGCTCAGATTACACCATATGATCCATCACAGCAAACACAAGAAACTCAACTGGTTCCTTACAACAACAACACTGATTCAACACTCTACAGTGAGACACCGAATGAGGATGAAGAAGCTTTCAATATGTTGAATCAAGGATTTTCGTTAATTTCTCGAGCCTTCGGGAAATTTGCTAACAAATCCAACAACCGTATTCATACCTCATCAAACACAAGGAATCAAGCAGTTGTTAACAATGGAAGGGTTGAGGTTCATAACCGAGGAAATGGTCGTCCGATTGGTAGTGGTCAAGGATTTAATACTAATGGAAGGAATAACATGGGTGCTCCACAGCAACGAGTTCAAATTGTTGATCAGGGAAATATTTAGAATGGGAATAATGGTCTCCGATGCTACAGCTGCAATGAAAGGGTCATTTGGCGAATGCTTGACCAAAGCCAAGAACAAGAGGCAGCGCTTATCACAAGGAAGCTCTACTCTTAGCTCTCAAGGATGAAGCTGGTGGAACACCTACCAACAAGGAATAGAGCTTCATGGCTAATGTAGATTCTGATGATGACATGGAGGACTTGCAAGCTAACACAGCAGTAATGTTGATGGCCAACATGCAAGAGCTCCACATGAGTGACACAGGCCCAGTGTATGACACTGGTGGCTTGTATCAGGTACCGGATCCTAACATATGTCTTATACATGATCTGATATCTCCGCCTACATCTGCATCCGACGAGGAACAGAGTGTTCAACATGAGCCTTCTACATCTCATCACGAAGAAAATCAAATGGATCCCGTAGTTACATTTGAGGATCAAGATAACCTTACGGTTACCATTGATAATCAAGTTGACCCCGTGATTACATTTAAGGAACTAAATGATGAATATGTTGAGACTCAAGTTGAACAAAATGAGCCTTTGTCTAATCTAGATCCATAGCTCATGAACTTATTTCAGAACACCCAATCTCAATTGGAGAAGTGCAATGAGATTAATGCTAATCTTCGAGAAAAAGTGGCACTATTGACTAAGGATATTGAATGCTATAAGGTAAAACTCAATAATTTTGAAACTAAATAGAAACGTGAATATAGTTTTTAAGTCGCTTTTGCAAAGTCATACCAAAACGAACAATCTTTACATAAACAGATACGTGATCTAGTTGTTTCCAAGAATGAATTGCTTTCTCAAATAGAACAACAAAAATTTGAACATAAACAACAAGTTAACACTCTTACTTCGGAAACTCAAAAAGCCAAGTCTGAGTTGTTATCATGTCAAAAACAGTTTTCAGAATACAAACAACATTCAAGGAAACAAATAGATCTCTATCTCGATGAAATTGTCAATTTGCAAAACAAAATCAAAGAGTTTCAAAATATTGTTTATAAACATGGTGAGTCAATCACAATGATTCAAAAGTTCACATTTAAGCCAAATCCAGATGGATATGGGCCAAATCTTGCTGATAACAAACCATGTTTTTTCAATAGAGCATTCAATGCACATCCAAAGTTGTATAATGTCAAACATATGCTTGATGAATATGTTGTGCGTGTCGTTGAATATAATCGTGAAGAGGAATTCGATGCAGAAGAAGAGAGTCGATTGAAAATGGAAAAAGTTGAATATAACAAACCATTTAATTATTCAAAATGCCCTCTAACAACTTTTGTTAAAAAATAGGATAATAAAAACACACCTTGGGTTATCACACCAATTCCTGAGTCCTCCTCTAATGTTGGTCCCATTAAACATGTTGCACAAATTAATGATCATTTACCTTCTTTAAGTGAAATCACACCATTACCCGAAAGATGTCAAATCCTTAAATATTTTGATACATTCATGTCTGACATTAATCTTTTGGAACGTGAAATTGAACTTAATTCGGAAATAAAAGTTGAAAATTTTCAATCGCCTTATGCGCGAAAACAAAGAGATATCTTTCAAAAACAACTTTTACCCCATGTTCAAAATTTACGTATGTGTGCAATTTATTGGGAACAGGATCTTCAGAAAGAGTTTGGACTTATGAAAACAGTTTTCAACAAAATCGAAACATCGATTTCAAATACCAAAAAGAAAAAGAAAATTTTGAGAAATCATGTTGATCGACTCTTGGAAGATGTTATCTGTGCTGATACCATGTCTCTTGTGTTGTATTATACTGTTGCTTCTGCTTTTGATAATATTGCTGTTAATTCTGTTGATAATGTTGATAATGTAAAACCCTAAAATTCATACTTCCAAATTTACGTCTAATTTAAAATTTTCTGACTCGCATAATTATTAATGAAAGTCTAAATTATTTGTTATATGATAATTAAGTATGCATCATAAATAAACCTAAGTAATTAACTTAAAAATAAATTGTACACTCTAATTCCCTATGATTTGTCATACGTTTCCATTTGGGCTTCGTTGCATCGAATGGCATACACGAAACATATTCTAAACCTAGGTAACTTGTTAAATAAAAATTTATGCACTTACCCTCCTATGTTTTTTTTTTCTTTCATATATATTCGACCTTGTCATTTTGAAGAAAAGAAATTCAAAGACCAAAGAGTTTATACATTCTTCTTAAATCCAATTATATGATTTACCAAATATACAAAACACGTTTGATATGATGATAAGAGCAACTAATTTTGGAAGGGATTGAGAGAAAAAGTCTCCCCCTAATACTCGGAAATTTCAACTCCCATTCCCTCTTATATTGTAAAGCGTATCTCACATTCACTCACACGCATAAAACCCTGATCATATCACAAAAGAAATAGGCAGCCTCATTTTCTTTCCAAGAAAGCAAGTAGGTACGCGGGAATTTCAGAAAGGTGGTGATAGATTCGTGGTGGCTCAGCCTGGGTTTGATCGTGGGTATTGTTGGGTTCGAAAGGGGTTGCTTCGCGGGTTCTTTTGGATGGCTGCTGTCGTGGGATTTCTTGGTCGTGAGGCTGATGAATCCTTGGTTCTGTTGTGGGTTTAGGCTGCTAGGCGTGGGGTTCTCTTGGCCATGATAGCTGCTACCATCGTGGGTTTTAAGACCCTAGTGTCTTCGCTTCATGTTCTCATCTCGCAAGGGTATCATATCAATCTCGTCTTCATTCTTTCCTTCTTATATTGTTTGTAAACCGTGTGACGAAACCATTTGAATGCATGCTTATATATTACGAAATTTCACATGAAATCATAAAAGGACTCACATAAAATAACAAATGAAAGGCTATCTTTGTTCGACCATTACAAAACTGTTTCGAATCTTTTCGACTCACTTTTATACGACACATACACGCTTAGCTACTGATGGTATCGAGTCAAATAGGGGGTATATGAAGCGAATACGTCTTGAATCATGTTAAATGTCGACATCGTTAAAAAGGGTATAGCGTGTGGGCTGTTTTGTGTCGTGTCGTGTGGGCTGTTTTGTGTCGTGTGAAAGGAGGGTCATGCGGGCTGTTTGAGTCGTGTGTAATATAGGTCATGTGGGTGGTTTACCAACGAAGGTTTTATGCCCGAACGTAAGGATTTTGGGTCGGTAAAAAGGGTGGTTTCATGTAGCGTATGTGTGAGTTGTAGTGGTTGTGGTAGATGTCGAGAAATGCTTGAACCATGGATTAATAAATCAGGTCTTTTAAAACAGTCAAGTGTTATATATAAGTTATGTATGCATGGTCTTTTCGTAGCTTATGTATGTGTGGGTCACAAATAGATTGAGTGGTGTGCATGGAAATGTCAAGTGTAGATTAAGAATTAAACATGTAAAATGTATAACGAGACTTGAGCATGCAAACCTAAGGTTTTAATGAACTTCATATAAAGCCCTCAAATAAGATCTTAGTCATATTAAACCTTTAGGTTTACCAATTATCATTTGTAACCTCTAAGTTTGGCTAAATAATAATTATTACCCTAAAGTATTTTAATTCCGTCCATTACAAAAAATGGAGAATACGCTTAATAACTCTAAAAATATTAATACGATTCATACAAGCAAATAAATCCGTTATGACTTAAATGAGCTAATAAATGTTATACGAACCGTAATCCGTGTAGATTCATTGAAGAAGACGCGGCGTTGTATCTTTGTGTTCATTCAATCGTTTGCTTTCCTTTCATCGGCGTTAAGGTACAGATATTCTATCCCTTTTCAGTAGGGGTTTCCATGACTTTCTTGAATTCGTTTCGCTTATGATATTTCATTGCTATGATTCCTTTGCTATTGACCCTCTGATATTGAACCTTTGATATCGATTCCTTTGCTATTTGACCATTGCTATTGAACTATTGCTATTGAATCTTTGCCTTGCTATTGACCCCTCTGTTATTGAATCACTGTTACTGAACTTCCTTTATTGAACCCTTTGCTACTGAACTGTTGCTACTGAACTTTGATATTGAACTGTTGCTACTGAACTTTGATATTGGACTGTTGTTATGAACCTCTGAATTGTGAACCATTGATATTGAACCTTTGATTGTGAAGACCTATATATTGCTACACTTTGGACCTTTTGTATTGACCTGTCAGATTGATACCCGAGCCATTAACTAGGCATGGGGGTTCCATGTCCGTGTCATTGATGCACCAATGGCATGACTTTAGTGTGGTTGAGTGATGTTCCACACCGTCCCTATTTTGTATTGATTATGCGCGCTTCAGATATATTGTATGGCCACTATTGTTTTGCAGGGGCGTATGGATGCATCCTAGATTTGTATTGTATTGATATTGATATATTGTTTTGGTGATGTGGTGCGTGTGTGCAATACACCCCCTCACATTTTGGGAGCTAGCTACTCCACTGGTTACTGAGGTCTCCCCTCATATTGGTTTGGTATTCCGAGGTCACCCCTCCGAATACAATGGTTACTATTGGTTACTTGGCTGCTATTGCCACTATTGATATGGTTTGTTTTGTTGGCTCGGGATGGATTTCTGACAGACCTTACACTATTGATATACCCATATTGTACCTTCTGTATTTCCCAACGCATCATATTCTGTATTGATTATCTTTATCCAGTACCCTTATGTGACTCACTCCACTACCATGTTATATATACTCCATTTCATTGATCTGTCATACTCTGGTTCCGTTACTTCAGACCATCGTTCCATTCACGTACCGGGTTATTATATGCTTATTGAATTTGATGATACTATTCATGTTTTATGTGACCATTGATTATCCTGCTATGATGTGATTAATATGCGGTTATCTGAGTTACCTGTTTCTATCTGATGATAGGTGATCTCACTGTTATGTGACCCTCTGTATTGTCTGGTGATCATGCTAATGTGTAATCGTTAGTTTTGTCTGTTTATCATGTGTACTACGTTCAGTTGATCTCGTGGACTATGACTATTCGTTGTATTCTTATCTGCTTATTGTTGACCTGCCATGTTTACGTTCTGTCTATGCTTCGGGTTGATTTGGGTAAATGTTTCAACTTATGACGTCTGGCTTGTTAATTTTTTTAGTTGCCCTGTTATGTCTTTAATTCATCTTTATACTGTATTCTTACTTATTACGTGTGACTGCCATGTGTTGACTGCTGTTAGTACTTCCGCTGTTACGATACTGGTTATGCTTTCGACTAAGGGTTTTGACCTTTGTGAATTGCCATGCTCACTTATTAACTAATTACTTCCGTTTGCCTTTAGATTTCTGTTTGATTTGTATCTCTTCTGAGTTCCTGAATTGATTTTATGTCATTTATATGTTGTGTGGATGCGACGCCTGCTATGTTTGCTTATGTTCCAGTTCTCGTATGTCGGTTCGTATGTGCTTGGCTATATGTCATCAATGCTTTGTTTTGTTTCGTTCTCCTTGTTATCTATTCGTTTTGGATATCTGTATAATTGTGTTCTGCAGGATCTTCATTGACTCATTGTTCTTATTTCGCTGTGACTTTATTATCCGTTTCCTTTGTTCATTTTGCATTTCAGATTCTATTTAGCTTTCGTTTTGTTATATCTGTTCACTGGGCTTTTTAAGCTCAGCCGCATTTCTTTTTCCTGCGGTAGGTGTTAGGTTTGAAGATGGGCTTTGATGGGCTGAGAGTTGGATTATTTGAGTGGACCAACCCTAGTTACCTTATTATTTGGAGTTATCTTGTCGGGCTATTGTTTTGATATTTCATTTTTATTTTAGACATTTTGGATTTTGTAATCTTCCTTGTCAGTCGATTTGTTTATATGATTTGATACTTCATTTTTAAGGTTTTTGTTTGTAAGGATTTTATCTGTATGTTCTGATATGACACCAGAATGTGACACTTCTACCCTTGTCGGGTTGGGGTGTTACAGATAATGTGTCTCAACTCGAAACCTTGAAAGCCGAAAATGAGCATTTGTTAAATGAACTTTCAAATGTAAAATGTCGTCTTCAATGGTGTCAAAAAGATTGTAATAATCGAGAACTTGCTTTGTAAAACAAACTTGAACAGTCGAGTGCTAAACCTTTTGAACCAAAAATCAAACGACTGAATGAGGAAAACATGTCTTTAAAGTGTCAAATTTTCAAATATGAACAAGAAATTGCCAAAGTCAAAACAGAATATGGTGTCATATTTAATTTTCTCAAAAAGACTCATGCTAAAGCGTCAAAAGATCTTGATGATCATCTTGCATACACTAAAGAATTCTTAAACGTTAATGGAAACATTCGCTCTGAAAACCAAGATTTGTTACACACTATCATAGAGTTGAAAGAGGAGTTGGTGAAACTTAAGAAAGATAAGTCTAGTAACACAAATGTCCTTGCACCTGGAATGTTTAAAACTGACACTAGGATGCCTAATGACAAACCTCAAGATACTAATGTGCTTTGTTGGGAATTATACGTTTGAGTTGATAAGACAAAAAGAATGAAACAAGAGGGACTTAATATAACAAGAAGGAAACCTACAAAAAGATGGAAGGACTTGCTTGCAAAAGAAGTTTTATTTATTAGTCCTTAGTAGAGATTTGTATACCCTAATCCTCTAGTATATAAAGAGGACATGGGGTGTAGGTTTTATAATTAAGTCTTCCATAATGTAGTCGACTAAAGGTGTGTGTGTGTGTCCTAGGCGTATAGTCTTGTAAACGTCTAGGTTATTAGTTTAGTTAGTAGACGTGTTCTTATAAACGTCTATATTAGGGTTAGTTAGTGTTAGTGAATGAAAACCTTTAGCAATAACATTGATGTTTTTTATTATTCCGCTGCGTATGTATATGTTATTGTTATCCCTAGCTGAGCTTATAAACGATCTTATCAATTGGTATCAGAGCTTGGGGAGCTCTTTACCTAGGGATTCACAAGGTTTCTTGGCGAAAAAGAAGGAAGAAAATCGATTTTTTTACAAAATTCGCAACTTTCTGCAGGACTGTTTTCAAGAGGGCATAACTTTTTATTGAACGGTTGGATCGAGCTAAAATTTTTTCTGGTGCATCTCAGTATATCCATCTAAAGTTTCACCAAAGGGATTGTCAATTAGAGCTCTCAATCAAAAGTTATAAGCTGTCGAAGTCTGCTGCAGAAAATTCATAAGGTTACTACAGCACTGTTTTGAAACGATCATAACTTTTTCGTTAACCGTTGGATCGTGACGAAATTTTTGGTGGATGTTCTCTATATACTCATCTAACTTTCCACCGAAGGGATCTTTGATCTGAGCTATTATGTGAAAGTACTGCTTAAAGTACTGCTCTAAGTTTAAAGTACTGCTGTGAGTTTTCAAAGTACTGTTAGGGTTTATGCAAAGTACTGCTCTATCCAAGTTGAAAGTACTGTTATTATTGAAAGTACTGCTGAAAGTACTGTTGTTATTCGAAAGTACTGCTGTTGAAACCCTAAATTGCTCAAAGTACTGCTGGTCTCCTTATGAAAGTACTGCTCATTACACGAAAGTACTGTTTTGATTAAAGTACTGTTCGACCCCGAAAGTACTGCTCTTGGACGCAAAGTACTGCTTGGACATGAAAGTACTGCTGTAACGTTGTTCAAAGTACTGCTTATGTTGAAAGTACTGCTTGTTTTTTTAAAGTACTGATTCTTCTCAAAGTACTGCTCAAGGTTTTTGCATGGTGAAACTTATTTGGATTGGCATTCTAATGGTTTATTACTAGGAGATTTGGAGTTAAGGGGAAGTCAAGCATGATGATTGTTATGGATTTTTGGACGACACATACACAGAATGGTTATTTGGTTCACACACACAGGAAGAAGTTTATGTTCTTAAAGGATTCAAAAAGGCTCATATTTGATTCTTATGGATTAATTGATTACGAAAAAAGGTTGAATATCATTTATTTGATGTTGTAGTTGAGTTTCACAGGTTTGTGTTCTTATCATATAGCTTGATGAATCTAGCAATGTGTGATTTTTCTTATGATGCTCTATGCACACATTGGCTATCACTTAAAGGAGTTACATTGTAGTGCTCAGTGTCTCATATTAGTTGAGGATTTTGTCAAGGGATTGCGGTCTACTTATTTTTGGTGATTCGTATAAGTATGGAGTTCCGTGAATAGTACAAGATTTAAGACACAAGTTTGGGAAATTCTACTTCTTCATCAAATTCGTTATATTTGGTTTTCTTCACAAGTAATCATTACATAAAGCCTACATATTTGAAGAATCAAGAAGATGGTTAACATATGGGTTTTAGGGGAAGCTTATTGTTAAAAGTTTAACCATCTACATGCATCACTCAAGGGGAAGTGTTTGATTTTTACTACTGTTGATCATTATTACTACTGCTAGTTGCAGTTTCTACTGTTTTGGATCCATTTTTCTTATGGTGCGTAATGGTGGGCGATTTTAAATATTGGAAGTCTTAGATTGGAAGTATGATATTGGTTCATGGTGGTCAAGATCATTATTTGCATACGTTCCCTATTTGGATAATAACAAAAAGGGGAAGAAATGTTTGAGTGGCATGGCATGGATTAAGGGGAAGACAAAGGAAGACATACTTGTTTCATTCATGGTGAGATCCCTGATCTCAATTTCTCTACTTCGTCTAGGGAAGTTCGTTCAAGAATGGTTTTGTCATTATCAACTAGGGGAAGATTGTTGGGAATTATACGTTTGAGTTGATAAGACAAAAAGAATGAAACAAGAGGGACTTAATATGACAAGAAGGAAACCTACAAAAAGATGGAAGGACTTGCTTGAAAAAGAAGTTTTATTTATTAGTCCTTAGTAGAGATTTGTAAACCCTAATCCTCTAGTATATAAAGAGGACATGGGGTGTAGGTTTTATAATTAAGTCTTCCATAATGTAGTCGACTAAAGGGGTGTGTGTCTGTCCTAGGCGTATAGTCTTGTAAACGCCTAGGTTATTAGTTTAGTTAGTAGACGTGTTCTTATAAACGTCTATATTAGGGTTAGTTAGTGTTAGTGAATGAATAACTTTAGCAATAACATTGATGTTTTTTATTATTCCGCTGCGTATGTATATGTTATGGTTATCCCTAGCTGAGCTTATAAACGATCTTATCAATAATCAAATGCAACTCGTCTTTAGTCTTCTAACATGCAGCAGAAAATGTAGAACAGACTGTAGACTCGACATTCTTCAAGATTGTCCATTTGGGGAATAGAGTGTTAACATCTTCAACTCAACAAATGCATTCCCGTTAGCTTATATGTAGCAAATCCCCTTAACTCAAATCCCTCCCAATCAAACATGAACAGAAAGATGTTCATCAAGGAAATCAGCCCCGCAACTGGAAGCACTTTGTCATTAATCATATCAGCCCGTGTGAAGATGTCAACCAACGGCTCTTAGAGAAAACTCCATGTGAAGATGACCTGATAAGAAGAAGCTCGGTTCTTACATGAGTTTGGAGCCATTTGACCATTTATTCTCAGATGTCGATCAACCATGCAGTGAATTCACACTTCTTCTCCCCCTCAAGAATTGCATACGGAGTTGCCATTCTTGATTAAACAAGTGAAATCATCCAAATGTATTCTATTCACACTTATCCTCCTTAAAGGTAGCATATGATGTCGCCATCGTCATTATAATTGAGCAAGTGGAATAAGAGAACAACCATAGGTAGTCCGGTTCACTTGATAACTGAAAGCGCGTGAAAAAAGCATGAAGCATGTTGATGAGAATGGTCATAATAAGAAGATTTCTCTTCTTCAGAAGATAATGCGCACTGAAGCGTACACATTTCTTTTCTTTGAGGAACGAGGCTTGAACTGTTGTGTTCAAACGTTATAAGAAGATTTCTCTTCTTTCAAAGATAATGCGCACTGACACGTACACATTTCTTTTCTTTAGAGTACGAGGCTTGAACTGTTGTGTTCAAACGTCATAATCTCTCTCTTTTCATCATCTCTTGGCAAAACTTGTAATCACCTCATTATCATTCAGTAGGCTCTTTGTTGTGACAACTGATGGAGAAAACCCAATATGATGAATTTGACCCTGAAGTTAACTAACCCAAACTCGTGACTTAAACTTGCACATATGTAACAAAGAGCGGTGCCGAGACTTCATCCTCCATTGAATCTCTAAGTACTCTATACTCTTCATCCAACCAACCATCAAGTATAAGACCTACATCACCTCTTGAAAATCCACAATTGAATGTGACACTGAGCACTACAACGTAACTCCTTAAAGTGATAGTTATTTTGTGGTGGTAAGAGCCCAATTCCCCAAAGTGGTAAAAGAAAAGGAATAAGTCACCCAACAATAACTAGATTTCCAAGTCTTTGTTTTTGATAATAAGCTCGAACAAGGATCATGAAGAATCTTCATCCAACCATCCCCGATACCTTCAGATACTAAGTACACTTGCCCGTGATATTTCACTTCAACCTCAAATAAATAATAGTGAATTAACGCTGTTGTCACATCTTCTGGTTAAAAGCTCAACTCTAGCCTCCTTTTACGTTTTAAGTGAACTATGATAATGGTTTCATCCCGACCATAGTTAAAAGCACATAGCCCCGTAAAACCATGTAATAACCAAAATGCCATGAAGATATCCAAACAAACACCCAAGAATAAACCGTAAGATAGATCCGGAAATGCAATTTACAATTACCAGGATGTTTCCATTGTCACGGGATTTTACAAGTCTATGATTTAAACCGAGAAATAGATTCTTTCGCGGGATTTTACAAAATCAAGACAAAACCGTAAACAATGTCAGCTTGAATGTGTTATGACAACTTTGGTTTCGGTGAATATCTGTTTTAGGGGAACATGCAGCGGTTCATCAATGGTTCATAATCCAACATCAACAACATCATCAACAATTCTTTACCTATATGTAGACAACTTCACAAACCATACTAAGTCGAGTAGTATACACTACTTCCCCCTGAGGTTGACCGTAAAACATCAAAGTACACGTTTCTCCCCCATGATGGTTTCGAACTTTTGGAAGCATCATTGACGTGTACGATCATTTGCATGAAAATTTCTTAGACAGTGAAGTATCATTGACATTCAATGGCATCAAATAATCTATGGGAATTGCTGATCACATCTCATCCATTCAATACTTTGGTAACCACAATATTCACGAACTCTGCAGGCAATTGCTGTGACCATTTGGAAAACGTCACTTCAATTCCAGATAAGAAAGATCGATTACAAACAACCCTATAGTCAACTTAATTCCAATAAAAATTCATGCCGTGACAACATAAACTCCGTAAAAATGCATAAACCAAAGTATCAAATCGCATAATACAACGAATCTCATCAACTCATCAACTCTCATCACATCTCACCATCAACAAATCTTGTAACATACCAAATCTCATCATCAAAATTCACGTCTCATAGATATGGTTCAGTGTTGAGAGGCCTATCTGTACATAATCCAAATCCAATATTCAACATAACCTGACATATCATGATTAATATCCATGCCCATGTACCTCCAAAAATACAACTATCAAAAATATTCGGCCATGAATCGCTATCAAATTCCAATTAAGCTAATGTCCAATTAAACGGCCCTTGTCTAATTAAAAATATTCATGTTCTATGTCCAAGTCCAAACAATCATACGAGATACTCAATTTTGGTCCAATTGATCAATGTTTATTTTGGCTCATATGAAAATTAATCATCTTAGTATTAAAACTTCTCAATCATTTAGGTCTGAGTATAATTTTTGAGTAACGGACATGGAGAAACAAATATTTGGATATACCCCGGTTTATTACACTAAAGATCAATTCCACTATCAATTTATTGGTAATAACCTTCGGCCCGTTCAAGAACAGATAAGCCCAATCCGATCCATAACCAACACTATCCCACAAGTTTAGTAGATCCAATCCACGACCCAACAAACACCTTGGCCCATCCATACACGTTGCAGCAAAATAATACACAAGTCCTATTCACTATTCGTCCTTTTCAAGATTCGTCCATTAGGCCCATTTGCAAGTGATACCCGAACAAAACTACTCACTTCCCTAATAATTTGGAGAGTATAAAATGATCACACATCTCACACATACCCTAAATTAACTCCTCATGAATCAACCCTAATTTCTCTCACCTGTCCGCCCCCCCTCTTCACCTCAGAAACATCTTAGACCAAAATTACATCAAATCTAAATCTCAATATCAGAAAAACATGCCCCCATCACAAACCTTTAATCAAAAACGTATCATCAAAGAACTTCTAACAATTACCTCGCCACAGGGATGGCATGGGGTAGGACGAATAAGCCACATGGATAGCTAGAGGAGTGGACAAGGCTTCGAAGTTAAACCAAGGTAGGTAGTAAGAAAAGATTGTATTCGAATTGATTTTTAATTATCACGAAACACGGAGATGAAGTAACATACTTGTTATTATCATCTCCTTCAGTTCGTAAATAATCAAGACCCTTTTAGCTCCATGACTCCTTTTCTTTTATACAACTCAAAAGTCGAATCTCATAAATGGTTTTAAACACAAGTTGTTTATCATCTTACTTTTATGATTCGAAAATTACCAAGAAGTATTCTTAAAAAAATGATCAGTGAAGCATGCGTCCATATGTGTCTAGATCGATAGAGATCTATGTGTTTGAATGAACCATTCACATATTGGAACAAGGCTGAGATTTGACATGATTTACTTTAGATATATGAGATGGTTTGACACTTGATAATGAAACTTGATGATAAAAGATCTGTGAAGATTTCATTGGGTTTGTACGGGTCTAAAAATGATCTTAAATTTGTTTTTAACCCACGAATAAATCTGAGATCTTGATAATTGTTGAGACTTGATGTTGATGATCTTTGATGTAGTCATGATTCAAGATAGTGACATAGTTGTATGATGTAGTAGAAGAATGTTGTTAGATGTTTGTAATATGTGGTTTGTATAATGATGTACTTAGTTATGGGTTTGTTAAGGTGAGTTTGTGATGTTATGATTGGATCTGAGAATGCATGATGATAGTAGACTTGCTGGTATTCATTTGATGTTTATAATCATTAGATGTATGGTTAAGATGGTTAGCAACTCATGTTGATCATTCAAATCAAAACGCATATTTTTCATCTAATCAAACCGCATCTTATTGCAATTTGACAAATCACTTATTTTTCTAACACAAATCGCTTTCACAAACGTTTTCAACAAAACGCATTAGATTTTGAAGTATCAAACCGCATCAAGAGAACTTGACACAAACCGCATACCACAAGTGTCAAAACACTTTGGTGACAAATCGCATCCAAGGTCAAGTCGCATCTTTTCAAAACGAATCAACACAAATCGCATCATAATTTGATGACAAACTGCACAGATCTTTGTGATAAAACGCACATGATTTTGACTTGATAAACCGCAACATATTTGGACACAAACCGCATCATTAGTCAACTCGCAGTTGACTCAATAGTCAAACTGTATAAAAGTGTCAAACATCATTTTGTAACAATGTATCTGGACACAAACCTCTTCCATAGAAAAGACGCATCAGATTCATTGAATCTGGACATGTATAACAAACCGCATAAAAGAGACTCGAACCGCAATACAGAATCTGCTATCAAACAGCATTAATGAATATCCACAAATCGCATATAAGAACTCAAAGACTGCAAACCCAAATCACACAGAAAACAGACCAGCAGCAGTAACATCAGATTTAATACGAATTTGACCATATGACATTTAAAACCAGTAAGCAATATTAGAAACAGTTTGATACTTCATACAAAACCGGATTTAACCAAAATAACAATCATCAAAACTTGTTTTTCAAAAAACAGTAACATAAAAAACATCAACACTCATCCAACAAACATCAAGACTTATCACACCTCTCAAAACCACGACAAACCGCAACCAAGCACACATACAAACCGCATACAAGAACCGAATAAACCGCATTCAAAACCATGAATCGAACCACGAGAATCACCACAAACAACAAAACCTAGGCTCTGATGCCAATTGTAGGATCATATATTTTATGTTGTTTAGATGATTCGGGTGGTCTAGGATTATGATTAAACAAGTGAGCCATTTTAGAGAGACGAAGAGAGGAGAGGGAATTCTAGAGAGAGAGATAAAACACAAAATTCAAGGTTAGCTTCAAGAGTTCCACCCCTTCCAAGGATGGAAGGGGTATTTATAGTTACAAGTAATACGTCCTCCTGTCGGACTGTGGATCAGGCATACAGTGGGTAAAGACCCGTCCTTCCTCCACGGTGTTGCTCTAAACTAATCTATGCTAAAACTAATCTAATAAACAATAAATAACGATATGTCTACGAGCTAACTTGTGCTAGTCTATATTTGGGGTGACCGACACTTCACAATGGAATTTCTAATTCCTAACAGAAAATGGCTTTACTCAAAATAAAAGTGATTATTCATTATACACTAAGTCTAAAGATGATGTGTTTATTGCATTGCTTGTTTATGTAGATGATATTATTGTTACTGGGAATAATGTTGATGAAATTAAAAACTTCAAGATTTTTCTTAAAACTAAATTCATGATTAAAGACTTAGGAATGTTACAATATTTTCTTGGTATTGAAGTTGCTGATATTGATAAAGGGATTTGTTTAAATCAAAGAAAGTATTGTTTAGATTTGCTAAGTGAGTATGGTATGCTTGGTTGCAAACCTTTTAAAACTCCTTTGCAGTCCAAGATTGTTATTTCTAATGAAGCTACTGATAATGATCCTTTACTTGATAATATTACTGATTATCAGAAGCTTATGGGCAAGCTTATTTACTTGACTAATACTAGGCCTGATATATCTTATGATATTCATTGTTTGGGCAAGCTTATTTACTTGCAACCTCTTGAAATCATCTCATCATGAGGAAAACCCCAAGTAGTAACTTATTCACCAAAGAACCACCCATGAAAAAGGCTCGTGTTATACACGAAATTTCTTCAACCGAATCATCTCCCGTCAAGCAAACAAATGATATAATTCTTCATCGTCCAATCAAACCAATTCCTAAAAGGATAGTACCCACAAAACTACCTATGCCAAACACCACCATACCTCCTAGGCCAAACAATATCATCTCCACTAAACCATCACCGTTGGTTCCTAGGGCTATTTCATTTACATCCCCACTATCATCACCACACCTCTACAATTTAGAGGACTTGCCTCCTAGGCCATCTCATCCGCTTCCGCCGACAACATTCTCCTTGTTAGAAGGAATAATGATCCAAAATCAAGGTGTTGAGTCAACACTTGCTCCGGCTTCCTTTTCGCCGTTTCCATCATATAATCCCATTTGGATTATGAAAAATCATCAAAGTCAACCACCCGACCATATGGAAGTTGACACTTCTCTACCACCACCATCATTTTTGGTTGAGTCATTCTCAAATGCACCTCCACCAATCCCTCCATCATTTGAAGCTCCACAAGCCGCTTCACTTGATCCTTCGCATCAAGCCATTTCACTTCTTCCACCACCACTACCTAGCCATGACAAAGATTGCTATCATTGTCAACATGTTAAGGTTGATACATGAAGTACGAGAAGACCAACGTTTCATGTTCTATCATCTCCTCGAACGTTTCGACGAAATCAAACCTACACAAAACTTGAGCTAGAAGATTTTAGTGGTGTCCTAGCATCAAGCGATAGTTGGTTTAGAAATTTCTAGTCATGTTGTTTCTTATTTTCTTAGTTTTTAGAGTCATGTATATCATAACTCTAGTTTTATTAAATGGAATTACATGCTACTTGTTATTTTGTTGAGCATATGATTTTTGTGATAACATTACTTGTTATATCACCTTGGCTGTAATTGAACAGCTAATACGGATCCCTCAGAATAGCCTAGACGGATCCCTAATAGGAGGGAACCTTGGGATCCGTAAGACAGAAAGCTTTCTTTCTACTAACTTGAATCACATTTGCAGGAAATTGTGAATTATACTTGCTTTCTAACCTTGTTTTGCAGTTATTCAATTAACACATGAAGAATTTGACACCCTAAAGCTAGGGGGAGCTTGGTGTCAAAACAATACGTTGCAAAATTACTTGCAACCTTAGATTTATATTTCATGACTTCCCATTGCAAAATTGCAATCATCTAGGGGGAGCACACCCGTCATATAGACGTAATCTGTTGCAAAAGTTACTTGCAAATGAACTAGATTAGAATTAGTTTCTTGACGCCCTTACTTAGGGATGGACTCGTCAAGGGGGAGTAACGACGAGATCCTTTCCCGTTACTTGTTCTCTATTTCTTTTTACTTTTACTTCTTTCACATGTTTTTCTTAAAAACGATGTGTTGCTTTCCTTCAAACACTTTTTGTTTTGACAAAAAGGGGGAGAAGAAAGTAAAAACTACAAATTCAAACTTTTACGAATTTTAGCTTTTCCTTAAAATAATTTTATGTTTTTTTATCAACAAAAAGGGGGAGATTATTAATACAAATAAGCCGTAAAAACGTTTATTTATATTTTAAGATCTTCTAATGTTTTGTCGATAACAAACGTAATATCATATTAACGAAACAAATAAAATATGTAAATGGTTTGAACTAATAGTTTCTAACATATTCACATTTTCACATAAAACACTAAAACAAGTATAAGTGATTTTATGATTTAGTAATACATATGTACAACAACTAGTGTTTACATATTTGGATAAAATATACACATAACTAGTATGTAGTATATTGGGTAATATAAATGGGTAGAAACTTAAGTATCACAACCCATTGGGCAAATACATTGAATGTAGTTGGGTACAACCCAAAGCCCATAACCCATGGATCTTGACCCATAACCTATTGCATGACATCATGCTTATATCACATATGGAAAATACCCATAACCCATGGATCAACCCATACCCAAGTGACTAAGTGCATTGCACTCAAAGATACATTGTATCTAGCCAAAGATCCATGGTTCAACCCATGACCCATGACCCATAACCAAAATACCCATGGGTAAAGAGGAGCGTTCCACGGATCCCTAGCTTTGTGCTAGCCGGATCCCAAGTGGAAGGGATCCGTGGGATCCGGGGAACAGTAGGATTTTTCCTCTATAAATAGTAAGCCATTTCTTCATTATTTATCACCCCTTTCTAACACACTTTCTCCCCTAAGTTAAATCTCACTAACCTTAGATCCAAGAGATCTATGTTTGTAGTTTTGTTTTTGTGTGATCTCTTAGGTTCCTCTTAAAGGCAAGATCACCACCTTTGAAGTCAAGCAAGCTCAAGTCCATGAGTTGCCATGCTTCCTCATCATCAAGGATACTGAAGTCTTCTTGTTGATGATTCCTTTCTTTTCTCAAAGAAGTGTAGTGTTGAAGACATTAGTAAAAGATGTCTCAAGTGTTAAGACGAAGATATGAGTGAAGGGTATATATCTTCTATAGCATAAGCACTTGTGGTAGGTGCTTAGAAGTCAAGACAAAGAAGCATTAGTGAAAGGTGCTTAGAAGTCAAGACAAAGAAGCATTAGTGAAAGGTGCTTAGAAGTGAAGACACAAGACATTAGTGAAAGGTGTCTTGTAGATCTAGTCAAAGGGATTAGTGAAAGGTGCCTTAGATGTACATTCGATATGGTGTGTTTCAATGTACTAGATAGACTAGCATTAGATCCAAGGATATTGATGTCCTTGATGATGTTGTAAAGGAGTAGATCTCCTTTGGGATTAGTCGTTGGTGTAGTGTGGGAGTAGTTCCTCCATTGCAATGGAACTAGGTGCTTAGCCCAGTACCTAATAAAGGGTAGGCGATGTTGTGAAGGTGTAGTTCACCTTGGAGTGAAAGAACTAGGTACTTAGCCTAGTACCTTATAAAGGGTAGGCGGCATTGTGTAGGTGTGGTTCACCTTAGAGTGAAAGAACCCGGTGGTTATCCTAGCACCGAAAAAAGGGTAGGCGACATTGTGAAGGTTTTTCCGCCATAAGGAGATTGGTGTAGTGATTACGAACTCTCGAGTAGGTGACTCGGGGAGTGGAGTACGGCAAGGAAGGTGTCCTTGTAGCCGAACCACTATAAATACTCGTGTTTTGGTTTTGTGCTTCTTACTCTTATCTTTTCATTACTTACCTTTATATGCTTGCTTATCAATATCCAACACACACATCCAAATAGATTGTCATAAGTCAATCTAAATAGATTAAAAGGAAGTTTTAATTGGAAAAACTATTCAACCCCCCTTCTAGTTTTCCACAGGGTTCCCTGTGAGAATGAAACAAGCTCTTTTGAGAGAACTTGAGTGGTTAAGAAGGTTTAGTGCATTGCGTCACTGGGTCCATGACGACTTTGTCTTCAATACCGGTGTCATCTTGTGAAATACAGTAGCATATGAATTAAACCCGGTGTCTCCCCCTAAGTTGAATAATTTGGAAGGCTATTTCTTTTCACCATTTTCTTTAATTTTTCTTTTTAATTCTTCAATTCCTTCTTTCTCCGATTCTCATTTTTCTCCTTTTTAAATCATACATAAGGACCTCTAAATACTAACTATTTGTGGTGTCCTTGGGTAGATCCCTCTGGCTCTGGCGGATCATAGGACGTTTATTCCTAAACTTAGTCACCTTATAACTCCATGACTATCCTATGTTGCCATAAAACCATTTCCATGAAAATCTCTCAAAGTGTTTATGAATGAAAACATGTTTGTAACACTTCGAGAGTTTTGTATTTCCAGAAATACTCCCCCTCCACATGTGCTTATAAGTTTTGGCTGAAATCTGCACAGTGAGGATAGAGCACGCACTTTTGAATTGATCGACTCAAGATATACAATTCCCTGCGAGACACGGTTACGTTGCATAGTTAAAGTGATGCATTATCAGCTTTTAGGTGACAACTAGCTCTAATAACTACCTTGAAGATGTGAACAAACCTTGGAAAGGTTGTCAAACCCGTTAAAGTTCATGTCTATCAAGAGTTTCTCGAATTGGTACAATCTACTAAGATAAGTCTTGGAAGACAAATCTTTTCGATTTATGACATTTTAGAACTCGTCAATTCAAGAGTTAAGTCTTAGAACACTTAGATTCAATCACAATCCAACATATTTATATCACATAATTTTTCTCCCCTAAAAAATGGCATATTAATGTTATTTTTGATGAAATTTTGATATCGAATATGACCATTTCGAGTTTTGCGGGAAGATTTCCACAAAGAACTTTGATAAGAACAATTTTGTTTGCAAATACTCCCCCTCAACAAATGATATTAATTTTTGAGGTTTTGAAAACACGAGAGGGAATACTTGTTCTTTTGAGCAAATTTTTAAAAATATTGAAAAATTTGATTAATTTTACTCAAAAGTAAGAAGCTTTCGCTCCTTTTATAAGGATTGTGGCACTGAAGCGTACCATAGGGTCCTTTCATTACAAGAACGGGTTGTACACTGCTATTTATGTACAAGCCATAATGAATAAATAAATCAAATATCAAAATACAATCAAGAGTGTTTTAAAGAGTACCAAAACGATTACACAAGACCAGGAACTTTATCTTCACGTTGGAACGTCAAGATAGAGAAGCTTTGTCTTCCGCCCACGTAGCTTTCCAAACGTCTCATCTGATCCCTTTGGAACAACCTTTCATCCAGCCTGGTGATAAACCTGTGAACTTCTTTGCAATCTTCTGAATTCCATCTCTTCTTCTGAACAATACCAACTTTAATATCCTTTAACCGATAAGCTAACCCATCACGAACCATCTTCAATGTTGCATCACAAAACTTATGGATCTCGTCAAATGCCATGAAACATGTGTGATGATGCTCATTGCAGTAGACGATTCCAAATTTCGGTTTATGCATGATGGTGTATTGAGGTTGTTGATTAAGTTTCGGAAAGTGCAGCAGCGGTTTGGTGAGATTAATTTGATTTTGGTATGATTCTACCCCAAGTTGCAAGTCTTCAACACGTTCTTATATAACTTTGCTGCGGATGAAGACTAGTAGGGCAGTGATGAACTGGAGTTGAATTTCCATAGAGAACTGTCGCATCCTGTCTTGTACCTTTGTGAGATACATATCTCGATGTCGTTCAGTGACAATTCTGAGAAATCAGCTTTCGTGAAATCATAATCTTGTTCATCTTGTCTTTTGACCTTTATTTTGGACAAGTATAAGTAGCCCCACTTTGTTTCCAGTGTTACCCCCAGCACAACAACTATTCTCTTCTCATTCTTCACCTTCTTGTTGGATTTTCTTACTTAGCAGCTCCTGTAGTATAGTCTCCTTCTTTCAGGCCAATGGTGAATGCCATATTTAGCATCAATGTCGTATTGCACCACATTGTCAACATACAGGTTGGTGGCGTCTTCTTCAATGGCTATGTTGTCGGAGAATACTGCAGCTAGAATGTTGAAGGTGAGCGAGGTAGCATACTTCTTGCTTACGCTACTGCCGTGTTGAAGAAACTCGAGATCGTTGTTGAAGAAGAAACGGTAAGGGATCCTTTGTTGTTCGGGTTTTCCAATAGTTGGTAGAGGCTTGGTCCAATCCGTGTAGTAGGGTGTATTATCCTTCCTTGTTATGTCGATGTTTGATTCGGGGTTGAGCCAATCGATGTTATTGGACATTGCACTGGCAATGTTGTCCAAGTGGTATTCGAGCTCAACTGTGCTGCAGACTCTATCTTTCAACAAGTTGAACGCATCGTTCTTTATCCTGCGCAACTCCCGTTTCGTCATCTTTTTAACCTTGAACTCATCTTGGATAGTCTTGACCTACTCCATGGTTCGAACGTCTACCGGTTCTTGGCCTTCAGGTAGTCTGGGTGTCGCCTCGACCATATTGCTGAACCATTCATACTCTTCCGTGTTGTCGTCATCTAGCCAAGAGACGACTGACGACTTCTTCATCTTTGTACGTGATAAGGTTTTAAAATGTACCTTTTTGAGGGGTCGTTTAAGCCCTTATTTGATCACTTTTGTATCCGTTATTACTTAATATCGTTCCTTTTCACTTTTTAGGTATCTTGAAGGAAAAAATGCTGGAATGACACTTATTCGGACGAAAAGGCGCGAATATACGAAGAAAATGGCCAAAGTCAAGAATCGAGACACTCAGGCTGCTGGAACTGAAGGGGACGGTGTCAGGTGTTATCTGCGACGCCGTTGCATCACTTTTGTGACGACTCAGTAGCCAAATTGCTTATTTACAAGTGACGGTGTCAGGCTTTAAAAGAGTAGGTCGTCGCAACTCAGACGACCTAGATTTGATCCAGACGACGTCAGAGACTGAAGGGGACGGCGTCACAAGCATAAGGTGACGCCGTCGCAAGACTAACGTGGCCAAGACGAAACCCTAATGACGGCGACCCGACGGCGTCACAAATCAAAGGGTGACACCGTCGCATATGTAATCTTATATATAGAATCCGAATTTTTTTAGTTTTCAGTGTGTAGTCTTTTGGAGTAAAAACCTAAACCAAACCAAGGCTGTCTTGTACAGTATTTTAGGGTTCTAAACCCTATCTTACATCAAGATAAGTGTTTTACTTCAATAATTTAGTTATGTCTTCAATTACTTGTGTGTATGCTTGCATGTTCCCCATGTCCGGCTAATTTACTTGTGTGTTTGCTTAGGGAATATGAAACTTAATTATTGAATATTGGTTGGTTGTCTCTTATCTTAATTGTTAATGATCTAGTAATGCGATAGGTCATCCGTTGTGTAGTTAATGCTTGATTAATCTTTGGGAACATTAGTTTATAACACCTAGAGTTGTTGTAGGCTAAACCATCCGAAGAGTACCTTAGAGTTAAAGTTTATAAATCCTAGAGACTTTGTAGGCGATAACCTTTGGTAGTTTCAAAGAGTTAGGGATAAACGCATACCCTACGACCTTAGACACACAACGCGATTAAGAATAAGGACGTGACAATTCAACCATCAATAGGAGATAATTAAGGAGTAATAAAACCTAAGTAAACACATCTTTAAACCATCATACGAGCACACAATAATTAGACATAGACTACCCTCACCTTAGTTAATTAGATAATTAGATAAGTAGAGTAATTGGTAGAAATACCAACCCCCAAATCCAAACCCTGAGATTCGTACCTTTCCATTTCCTAAAAACATAAAAAGATAAAAAAAATAATCTTCCTCAACCCCAACCTTAGCGTAGTAACTTCTCACTAGCATTCCTATTCCCCTAGAGAACGATATCAATTCCCGTGGCTTACCCTAATACTACACTACAATGATTAGGTTCATTGCCTAGGGTGTTGAAAAACTTGCTCGATGAAAAGGAAGTTCCTTTGACCCCGAACGACGCGTGTAGCGTTATCAGTACGGGAGGATGATTCTGGTTGAGATGATGGTGGGGGTGATGGTTGTTGCTAGGGCCCAGGAATTTCATGATCCTCACCACCAGTATAAGTGAAATGATCACCGGTTTTCTGCAGTGGTGGTGGAGAATCTGCATCCCGAGGTTTATCAGTTGAAGGAGGTTGTTGAGTAGCTTGTCTTTCGGGTGTCATAGGGGTTCTAGCAGGTGGTGATGGCATGGATGACGATGACCCGCCGGTCTTCTTTTGACATTTTGCATTCGGATCTTGATCCTTGTCATCATCATCTCTTGGTCTCTTATCTAAACCAGCAGCTTCCTTGCACGATGTATTCAGTTGATGTGCTAGAAGTACCTCATACAGCTTAGATTCATCTGGTGTGAAAGAAGGAGCTCGAGGAGACATCTGAAGTACCAACTGTGAGATCAGATCATCTTCAGTGACTACTGGAGGCTGGATTGGTCTGGTTTGCATGACCACCGGTGTAGTTGTAATCATCTGCTTAACCAGTGTTTTGAGCGTTGGGTAGAACTGATTCTTGAACATCTCTTTGGTGACGCCAGGAACCATATTGAGAAGAAAGTGATGAGTGTAGTTCTTGATATGTTCATTCATTTCTCCTTGGACGTCCCTGGTGATAAATGCCTTGCTCTGTTCTCTTTCGCCTTCGAACTCGTCCATCTGCTTGGAAAGATCGATGATCTTGTCGGCCAGCATGTTCAATCTTGTTTCATGAAGACTTTGTTTGCATTTTTGTGATTGATGCAATGCTTTCTGGATCTTGGCCTTTGTGCGAGATGCCCAAGTGTCAGCTTTCTTTTTGATTGATCTTGAAGTTGATTTTGTTGTTTCTTTTGATGGTAATGGTGATGAGTGAGAAGATGATTCTCTTTTGGATGTTTCAAGGGGTGGTTCCGAAGATTTCTCAGGGTTATGGTCAGGATTTTCACAAATGTATGCATCGGTTTCCCTTTGAATGCGTTCCTCTTCAGCCTTCTTAGCTTCTTCTTTAGCCCTTTCCTTTTCTGCTTCGCTCATCTGTATCTTGATCGTCATCTCCATGTTCGACCATTTCTTCATCCTTTTGCTGTTGTTCATCGGCAGGTTCCTTGGTGATGACATCTGTTCCTTTACCGGGTTGATTAACCGGATCAGGAACAAGTGTAGAGAGAACACCACCGCTGGAACCTCCAGGTCCTTTAGTTTTGTTGGAGAGTAAATGCAATAGCCTGGTATTCAAGTCTCTTCTGTTTCAGTGTTTCCCGAAATTGCTCATCTTCATCCATTGATTCATACTTTTCATCATCTGATTCCTGTTCATCCATAGGTTTCTTCCCTTTGTCTGTCTTGGTCTTACTATCTGGGGAGTCGTACTCATCGATGTCGTGGAAGAGGTCCTCACGATAAGAACTATCAAGCTTGTCCTCTTTCCCTTGTTTGATGGTTGTGTCCTCAGTACGCTCCTCAGTGTACACTGTGACCTCATCAGACTCGGTTGCAGAGTCATCATCTGGTTGAGATGACGACACAAGTGAAGGTTCCTTCTTGACAATGTTAGCTGGAACCCTTCTCTTGACTGTCCTTGAAGATTTCTTGGACTTGGTCTGTGTACTTCCAGCACTTCCAGCTTTACGTGCTCTGGTCTTGGGTTTTCGAGAAATTACCTCATCTAAGAACCCAACTTTCTTCACCTTGACTGCCTCAGTGTAATGAATGTATGAGGTGGCAGCTTTGGCCTTGTCGATGAGTAAGCAGTCCGGAAGAACTGCACCTTGTTTACAGGTAGTTGTCTTCTTGACCCTTACTTCCTTGAGTGTAGGCTCATTGATCGTGTTTGTTGGGGTCGTCAAGGCGCTCGGGAATGTCTTCGTGTTTCCTGAGGATGTTGTGGATGATCAGTTTAGTGAAATGAACGAAGGGATCCTAGGACCTTGCTTCTTTAGATGTTGCATCATATCCTCCTAGATGAGGCTAGCGAAGTGAATGTGGTGTCCATGAACTAATCCCCAGAAGATCTGCAGATGCATCAGTTTTGGATGTTCATGGCCGCTATCCCTCCCTGAGATAGACTTGGCGACCGTTAGGTAGATGGTTCTCCAAGGTTGAGGGATATTCTTGACATCGACTCTTGAATGGGTAAATATGATCCCAGAAGCCTCATCGTACCCAATATTTACCAGGAATTCCAGAATCTCAGTTTCATCAGGAATGTTGACATAATCAGCTTCAGAGTTAATGGCTGGAAGTTGAAGAGCTGCACAAAGATCATCTACGGAGACCATGATCTCTTTAGTGTCTAGAATAACCTTAACCACATGATCGTCGGCAGTCCTTTCCATGGTATACCAAAACTGGTGTATGTAGAAGTCTGGAATAGATGCTGATCTTGTAAGCATGGATCTGAATGGATGATGCAGAAGAACGTCCACAACAATTCTGCAGGATGATTCAGCACAGGTGAAATTGTTGAAGTCGACTCTGAGGTTGTTCTTGCCGATGATTCTGTCATAGCCGGGTGGGAAGGTGTTTGCCATTGTGAGTTCAATTGGGGCATCGATGTTTTCTTGATTGATAGCCATTTTGTGATCTGAAAGTTATTAGACAAAAGAACAAACATATGGAAACACATTGTGTTAGTCTTAGATTGATATATTGTCCAATTACTTGTTTGACGTTATCATGTTTATGACTGTTACAAGTCCTAAGTCGCATTTGTCCAATTGTTTGTTGTTGAAGTGATAAGTTACGTGAATATGTTATTTCGAAGTTTTAAAGTCCAAATTGTCACTTAACCACACAACATATTAACTTTTGTAATCTTAAGTGTAACATTTGGTTTTATGACTTAAGCGTAACATTCAATGGTATGCTTATGCGTAACAAGTTCATTACAAAGAGAATTGTTGGCTTAAGCGTAAACAAGTGGTCTTATGCGTAAAGAAGGGGCTTAGGCGTAGGCGTAAGCTAAAGCGTAAGACCAAGTCTTAGGCGTAAGGATTTCTTATGCGTAAAACGAGTTCAAAGGCTTTTATGCTTACGCGTAAGCTTAAGCAAAATGTTACGCGTAAGGTTTTACTCGTAAGAGTAAGGCTTAGGCGTAACAATCCTTGTTTACGCATATCTTTCAAAGATACGCGTAATCCCACTGTAGACCCCTTATGCGTAAGACTTACGCGTAAGATTTCTCTTATGCGTAACCTTTATGCATAAAGGTATTCCTTATGCGTAATCAAGAACACCTTTGGTCAGAATTTACGAATAAGCAACCTGAAAAACATAAGCATGAAACATTGATTACAGTTTATTCCAAAGACTAACTAGATCACAAAACAATCACAAGATCAAATCAGATAAGCCTAGAGCATCTTAGGCGTAAAGAAGCTTAAAACCCTAAACCCTAGTTTCTACGCTTAACAAATTCAACCATAGGATACAATCACGATTTGTTTCTGCACTATCCTAGATGCTTAAGGAGTGAACTAGAACAAGTTTTAACATAAAACGACCATATAATCAAAAGATTCAAGGTTGACGAACCTAAGAACCCTAAAACATTGATTCTTACATTTTGATGTTTCTGGGTTAAACTAAAGGCTCAATTCATGTTCCTTATCATATTCTAACACAACCCTAACCATCTAATCATAACAGAAAGCAATAACAAGAAAATCCCCAATTTAAGCGTATGAACCCTAAATTCAAAATAGGTCAATTGGTGTTTCTGGGTTACAATTGATGGTTGAAATAGGTTTAAAACAAGTATATGAAGATTATAACACAACCCATTTTATCACAAACCCACTTAGGCGTAAATTCCCATTCGTACGCATAAACACACCCTTCAAAATCATTTAGAGACAAATTTATCCGTTAGATTGAAACGATTTTCAAAACCATTGTTTAAAATCATGATCAAAACATTATATCACTTACAAATTTTGATTTGGATGATTGGATTTGCAGATTGAATAAGAATCGTTGGATCTTGGTGGTGTACGAAATAAATGCAAAAATATGGTGCATTGAATGAGGTTGGTGGAGTATTTTGTTTGAAATTAGTTTGCAAAAGTGACAAGTTCAATCCCTTAACCTCAAACATTCTCAACCAAGACCCATTAACTCCCGTTTTGGTTAGACAAAACAAATATTAGGTAAGAAACTTAACGATACTCTCCCGCGACTTTTGAAATACTGAAATTTGTAAACATTTGAGTCTGAGGAGGGTATATATCAAGATAAATATCCACCATTTAATAGAAAACAACGTATTTTTGGTAACATGCAAGTATAAGGTTTTATGAAACTGAAAATTATTTACATTCTCCCCCTCAACACTTGTTCGAGAAAAATGGTGAAATGTTTGATAGAACACTGTGTTGATGGAAGTTTTGTACTTGCGATGTTTGTTTTCAGATATTTTTGCATTTTATAGAATTTTATAATTTTGTATTTTGTTTTTGAAAAATATTTACAAAAGAGGTTTTGGTGTTTGACTTTTCAAGAGTGTTTTTAAAGTTCGTCCAATTCTTCTGGAGTCAAACAACTCATACCAATACGGTGAATGAAATCAGTAAATCTTGCGGGAGGCAAGGCTTTAGTGAGAAAATCCGCCAATTGGTGTTCTGTACCTACAAAGTATAATTCAACTGTACCCTTTTCCACATGCTCTTTGATGAAATGATATCTAAGATCGATGTGCTTTGACTTTGAATGTTGAACAGTGTTGCACGAGATCGCAATAGCACTTCTGTTGTCACAGTGCACCAGAATTCTGTCAAATACATAACCATAATCTTTGAGTTGTGTTCTCATCCAAATGACTTGAGCACAACACGCAGACATGGCTACATATTCTGCTTCAGTTGACGACATCGATGTACAATCTTGTTTCTTTGATTTCCTTGACACCAATTTATCACCAAGGAATTGTAAACCTCCTGAAGTACTTTTCCGTGAATCTAAGCATCCTGCGTGGTCAGCATCTGAAAAAGCTATTAGTATAAAACCAGAATCCATTGGATACCAGATCCCCAAGTTAATGGTTCCCTTTATGTGTCGGAGGATTCTTTTAGCCTCAGAGAGGTGTCTTTCAGAAAATACAATGTCGGGTCTACTGGAGATACATGAGAAAATACCACGGGGTGATTGATGAACTTGTAGTCCTAAGAAGAACGTAAGTTCACCCATCATTGACATTTCAAAATTTGTTTTAATTAGATGTGAAAAAGCGTTTGAGTACTTTTTGTGGGTAGAACCAAAGATGATATCATCCACATAAATCTGAACAATTAAAATGTGTGCCCCATGATATTGAATAAACAGTGTTGGGTCGACCGATCCTTTGATAAAATGATTAGCAAGGAGAAAGGATGACAACTTATCATACCACGCCCGAGGGGCTTGTTTGAGACCGTAGAGATCCTTGTTCAATTTGTAGACATGATTAGGGTACTCTGGATCAACGAATCCTTCCGGCTGGCTAACATACATTGTCTCCTTTAGTTGACCATTTAGAAAAGCCATTTTGACATCCATTTGGTAGACGGTGATGTTCAAGTGAGCCGCGAATGCCAGAACAATCCGTACAGCCTCAATTCTAGCTACCGGTGTGAAAGATTCTTTAAAGTCAATCCCCTCTTCCTGTCTATAACCCTTAGCCACCAGACGTGACTTGTTTCGGATAACAGTACCTTCAGCATCTAACTTATTCTTCCAAATCCATTTGAGACCAATGACGTAGACCCCTGTTGGTCTTTTAACCAATTCCTATACTTCTAAACGTTTAAACTGATTCAGCACTTCTTGCATGGATTCAATCCAGTTGTCGTAAGTCATTGCATCTGTAATGTTTTTGGGTTCAATTTGATTAACGGTGAGTGCATAAATGCAATGTTCACTGTCAGTTTGAAGGCGTTGTCTAGTTACGGTTGGTTTGGGTTGCCAATTATGTTAATAAGAGGATGGTATTTAGTCCATCGGTGTGTGGAGGGTTGATGTTGGTATACATTGTGCAGATTTGGTGGATTCAGATGGCTGGTAGAAGATTCAGCAACATCTGGATTTGCCGTTTCAGTAGCGAAAGGGTTAAAGAAAGCATTTCCACCATAATCCGCGGGTGCATGTACATCTTGATTAAGAGTATCATCAGCTGGGTCATTGTCATTAGAAGCGGTTTGTTTGGCTAGTGTTGGAGATTCAATCGGGGGTGCATCAGTGATTCGTGTAAAGTGAGTGGTGAAAAACACAATATCAACGTATATCAAAATAACCGTAAAATTCGACAAATTAACCCTTTAGGAAAAAGGTTAACGTATCAAATCTTACGGGTGTGATAAAAGTGATACCGGAAAAGTGATTTCCCGGGTCGTGTCCCAACGAGGTGTGAATGGAAAGATTCGTTGAGTTTCGTGATTTGAACTTGAATTGGTTTTTAATGATTTGTTTGAGTTGAATTACGTTATCTACGAATTAATTAACGGGAAAGTAATTAAGGCAAGGGAACCGTAATAAACTACAAACTAACTACTACTAAGCCTAAGAAATGATAAAACGAGGCTAAACTAAGTCGTAGGGTGCTAAAACGTAAAAACGTAAAAACCGGGAAACAACCCGAGCCATAAACGTAAAATTTTTGCAATTTAAGGGCTACGGGTGCGAAATTAATTTTCCTACGTCCTAATTGACTAAAAATAATTTTAGAAAAAGACCGGGTATTTTTTTGACTTTTAAATTAATTTTTATGAATTAAAAACTATTTTGATCTATTTAATTAATTAAAAATATTAAACTAATTAATAAAAATCTGGAAAAATCACAAAAACTATTTTGATCTATGCTTAATCTAAGAAAAATAAGAAAACACTACTTTGTTTGGGAGAATAAGCTGTAAATAAGCCAAAAAGTGCTTATATTGAAAACTGAGTACAAGTCTTTAAAGGAATTGTTTGTGTAAAACTTGTGAGACAAGTCCCAAGGGCGCAGATGGTTGAGGTGTTGTGTTTGAGGTCGTGTGCTTTGAGCTGAGAGACCAGGGTTCGAATCCCTTGGCTCCCACTTTTTGCAAATGATTTTTTTTTAGTTTTTCTTTTTGAAACTGTTAAACTTCATCAAACCAAAGACTTTTTATGAAAACTTAACTTATGAAAACACCCCCAATAAGCTGATAACAGCTTATTAGTTCATTTGTTTTGGACAGTCGCAACCAAACAAACACTCCCTTAACAGTTAAGCGTCAAAGTAAGCAAGAACAAGCAGTCTATAAGCAAAGAAAAAATTGACAAATAAGCAGTGAGGTTCAGGAATAAGCTAGGACATGAGATAATCTATCAAAATAAGCTGATAATGACTAAATAAGGGGGAAGATCAGTTGGCAATGAGGTTACACTAAAGGGAATCCTAAGAAGCTACTAAATGGGAATTAAGCACTAAGGTTGTTTATAAACTCTAGAAAGCTACTATGAATGAGCCTAAACTAATCTACATGAACTACTAATATCTAACCTACTTAAATAAGCTAACTGCATTACCAAATAAGCTAATTGAAAAAAAAAAAAACAAGTGACCTGTTGGATGTGCAGGCTGAGAAAACAGCTTTGAGAGACCTGTTTAAGCTTATTTATAAGCTGAAAAATGGACTTCCAGAGCTAAGATAAGCTGCAAAGGTAGAGTTAGCACAAGTAGCTTTACGTAAAAGCTGATTTGGGACCAAGAACTTCACTGTAACAACTTATAAATAAGCTGTTATCAGCATTCCTTGAACAAAAAAAAAATGCTGTTTCAACTTTTGAAATCTTTGTGAAACTCAGTTTTGGACACCAATTTGCACTAGGCTAGAAAGAGTTAAAGTGTGAATAAATTGTACCAAATACTGAACATGAAACATAAGCACTAAAAAGAACCAAAAGTGGTTAATGTTGAGCTTCAAATAAGCTTAAAAACAAATTCTCAAACAGCAGTGGTGGCTGATGTTATGGTAAAAAAAGAAGAATACATATCAGTTATTGTTATTTTTTTTCTTTTTCAACTCAATACATATCAGAAACTTTTCGAACAAACTGAAGACTTTTAAAGCTGACTAATGACATCAAAACGAGTTTGACTGTATTGGTCAAAGTGGGTAAAAACCACTTTGACCCATTCAATAAGCTTAATCCAAACACACTTTTACAAAGGTTTTGACCGCAATTTTTCTTTTTTTTCCTTTTCTGAAAGTTAGGAACACTTACAGATAACTTAAGTAAAACAAATAATAACTAGAAATTTAAAGAGATAAGATTAAAGGGACTTTTCATTAACTGAAAAAAAAACATTACAAAACATAAGAAAAACTGATTTAGAAACTGAAAACTAGGGGTGCCTTCTTGGCTTGCAATGGTTTCCTATTTATACTACAACTTCAAGGTCTTCACTCCATTGTCTTGTGTTTCTTCCGTGAGACAAAATGAGCCAAAGGGAGCTTTGTGCTTTCTTCGCTTCAATCCTAGCCCTTGATCAGTTAGGTACCCATGAGAGCATATCTGAGCCATCTATTGAGTCTTTTTAACAAGGATTGCTGAGGTGGAATTTGGGGAAGAGGGGTAATGGATGAGTGAGTAGGTTTGGGAGTTGGGATATACTGGGTAAAGGAGGTTAAGGGTGAGTTAGGTTTTGGTGAAGCTGGGTAATAGAGAAGGTTGGAGGTGGAGTGTTTTGGGATGGTGGGAATTTGGGTAAAAGGGGTGTGGCTGGTTCTAGGTTTCAGAGAAAAGGGAACGGGTTGGAGGGAAAAAGGAGAATGGGTCGGGTTGGTTGGGTTAAGTATTTTGACCGGGTTGGGTTTGGGTTGACCGGGTAAGGGTTTTGGAGCCAATGTGTATTGGTATAAATAACAAGGACCAAAACTGCAATTCCACACAAACCAAGGGACCGAAACTGTAATTATCCAATATTCATCATAGGGACCAATTATGACAAGTTTGAATTACCAAAGGATTAAAAATATTAATCTTCCAATTTAAAGTGTCCAGGGGTAAATTCTGTCAATCTTTGAAACTTCAGGGACTAAAGTTGCCATTTTGCAAAACTGAACTTTATAAGGGTAATTTTGACAACTTGAAAATCCCTGAGGGCCTTTTATGAAAAATTACATGTTTTGAATAACCAGGGACTAGATTTTGACAATTATTGCATAAAATACAGTCTAAATATTTTTTCTGTCTTTTTGAGACTTTTCAAAGTGTTTTTGACTGTTTTTGCAGTGTAGAAGGAACAAAAATGATGAGTATTTACACACTCATCAATCCCCCACACTAAAACATTGCTAGTCCCTAGCAATCTTTTGAGAAAACTTAATGGATTTGAATCTCTTTACCAAAAGTCATTACTTTTGGAGTAGCCAATTGTTTTAGTTCAAGTAAGAACCTTGGTACAATGATAACCAAATGATTTTGAGCAAATCACCAGCTTTCAACGGTTTTGATTTGTCTTTACCAAAAGCCGTTTGCTTCTGGACTAGCCAACTCTTAGATAAAATATCTTTGGTGAGTCGATTACCAATTATGGTTTTCCAACTGCCTTTACCACAAGACATAAACTTGCGGGCTAGCCAACTCTTCACTAATTAAAGATATGGTGAGCTGAACACCATACAATTTTGGGAAAATTGCAAGCCGTCAACGGATTTGAGATATCTTTACCAAGAGCCGTTTGCTCCTGGATTAGCCAATCCTTTTGTTTATTAGACATGGCGGACTGATAACCGTAAGCTGAGTAAGTGCAAAACACGTACTCCAAAAAAAAAATTTTGGCCAAAAATGGGGGAATAAGATGGTAATACATATGATAAAATTCGTGAGAGTTCCCCCCCACACTAGAAATGAATATTGCCCTCAATATTCAAAGTACCGGCTGTTATGCCGAAACTGAGAACGTAAAAGGGAAATACTACGGCCATTATTTGAATTTTTTTTCTTTTAGAAAACTTTATATACAACAGCGGGGGGCAACTCCCCCACACTAGGGTGGTAGAAAGTAGAAAGAAGTCAGAAATACGGGTGAAAACCCATATAGTGTGCTACTGTTTTTTATTCCCGAGTCGCTAGCTTGACTCGACCCCGTATTCATTTGTTCTTGGGGAAGCAACGTGGAAAACCAATCTCGATCGGACTTTCGTTCACAGTGTTAATAAACATATGAACATCAGAAAGTTCCACACCGACGAGATACAACCGCGGTATTGTTAATAGTAGAAACTATAAAGGATGATACCGGGGTCAAAGATGGTGTCCTCATTCCCGAAAGAGAAAAGGGAAAGAGCAACCACACCATCTGTGAAGAATGGAATAAAGATGTGCATGAGAATGCAAGTCCATTCCTCATCAGTAAAAAGCAAATCACCATTTTTGACATTTTTAAGCTTAGTCTTGAAGTTTGTGTGGTGATTGTCAACAGAATTTCCGGTAGGGAGGGTTGGAAACGGTTCTTCAATCAACAGATTTTCTAGAAAAAGGATGTCCTCCTCCGAATCAAAGTAAGTATTATCAATTCCTGTTGGAATCGACTCATCACTAAGAAAGGCATCGACTTCATTCCAAAAGTTGTCATCTTCCTCATCCGGAGTGAGAGAAGGGATGGTAGAGTCGGAAATAATAAGACTAGGAGATGATGGATCATTTTTGAGCAATTCTTCAATGGGAAGAATGTCTCCCATTGGTTCACAAACATCATCATCCAATCCAGATGAAACTGAAGAGAGTTTGGTTTCATTCACAGAGTTAACAAACTCGATACGATAAACTGATTCCGGAGTGGGACAAGTAGTGTGCTCTTAGAGCTAGCAATTTCCACCACTTCCGATAAAGTCTCCGATTCTAGATCATCATCATCAAGAACACTCTTGACTTCCTTGGTACAACTTTCAACCCATTTTTTTGAACCAGGGTTGATTTTCAAAGCTTTTAGCTCAGCACGTTTTTGGTGACTCCTCTTAACCGTGAAATTTGAGAGTGTTGCATTGATTCTTTCAGATTTTTGATCAATTGTGGCAACACTATGTTTGTATAGAGGTTTGGAGTTCTGGTTGATATTAAACGTGAGTTCTTCGTTGTCAACCCGTATGGTCAACTCTTCAGCAAATACATCAATTAGAGCACGGCTCGTTCTCAAGAAAGCTCTCCCTAAGATGAGGGGAACTCTAGGATCTGCATCAAAGTCTACTACAACAAAGTCAGTAGGAAAGTGAAACTTTCCTACTTTCACCACGACATCCTCGGCTATCCCAAGTGGACGAGTTTTGGTACGGTCCGCTAGCTCGAGTGTCATACAAGTGGATGTAAGTTTAGGAAGAGACAGTTTCTTCCATACTGAGAGTGGCATGAGGTTAATGCTTGCGCCAAGATCGGCCAAGGCGGAGCATTGAACCATCCCCAAGAAATCACACGGGATTAAAAACCTGCCGGGGTCTTCAAGCTTTTTGGGAAGCTTCTTGAGAAGGACCGCTGAGCATTGCTCATTGAGAGGGGTTTTAGCCATCTCAGATAACTTATCTTTGTTGCTCAGTAAGCCTTTAAGCGTGGATGCAAATTTGGGCATTAGAACGAGAGCATCAACGAAGCTTATATCAAAGTGCAGTTCATTGAAAATTTGGAAAAATTTTTCCATTTGCTCTTTGGTTTTGTCTTTGAGCTTCTCATCATGCAATCTTGATGGGTAAGGAAGCTGACTAGACTTTTGAGCCGGGACGGAAGTCATTTCTGGCTCAGAATTTGTCTTTGGAACTTCGGGTTCCGGACTTAAAGCTTGGACTACCGAAGGTGGGACGTGTGCGGTACTTCGTGGGCTTGAGAAATGCACCTTGTCCGTTGTATCCTTGGTAACTTGACTCATTGCTCCTGGTGGAGGAGGCATTGGAGTCGAAGGTCCATTGTGCGTCATACCACTACGAGTGGTGACGGCTTTCAACTCGGCATTTGGATTTGGAACTGTATTGCTTGGGAGTCCTCCAGAAGATGACGAAGCTTTGTTCATATTCATGTTCATGAAACTGCTCATCATATTCTTCAACTCATCTGTCTGCCGAGACATTGTGGTATCAATTTCCTTTTTTAGCTCAACTCTCATGTTATTGATCTGAGTTTGCATTGAACGTATGCTTGACTCAGTAATTTTCATGAAGTCATTTGGTAGGGAGCTTGAGAAGGTTGTTGATAACTTTGCTGATTTGGAGCTTGATATGGTTGGTTGAAATTGTTCCGGTTCTGATTGAAATTTTGAGAGTTATTGAAGTTTTGTCCTTGATTCGGAACAAAGCGATTTTGATTGCCATGGTTTTGCACAGGAGGAAAACCAGGTGGTGTCATACTGCTAGGTGCACGATAGTGAGCATCAGCTTGTGGTCGGTATTGATTGTGGTTTACAGAAGCTACGGGAGCTTGGTAAAAAGAAGCATCGGTTGCTTGACAATCATAATACGCGTGTGGACCACTACAAGTTTCACACACCTTGTTCACGGCTTTGATTGGTTCCGGCTTATGAATTTCGCTTTTGATTTCCTTTACCTCTTTCATCATACAACGGATGACGTCCGTTAGAGCGGCTAACGGAGCGGCTAACTCGGAAGAGTTACCGGATGAAGAAGCAGGAGTGTTCGGAATATTGACTTTGTTGCGAGAAATAGGAACTTTTGATTTTATTTCGCAAATCTCAATCACATCTTTAGGCTTACGATTCAAGATATTGCCACCTGCGGCTGCGTTCAAAGAATCTTGATCTTTACCGTTCAACCCATTATAAAAGATATTAACTTGTTGAAGCTCCGTGAATTCATGATGGGGGCATTTCCTGAGGAGATCTTTGAATCTCTCCCATGCCTCTCCAAAGTTTTCATCGAAATTTTGACGAAATCCAGAAATTTCATTTTTAAGATTAGTTGTCTTTGATGGAGGAAAGAAATAATTGACAAACTTTTGAACAAGATCCTCCCAAGTTTCGATGGTTCGTGGGGGTTCTTTTTCCAGCCAAATTCGGGCTGCCCCCTCAAGTGAGAACGGAAATAGCATCAGTTTGATCACTTTTTGTGGCACATCCTTGTAATTGATAGTTGAGGTCAACTTGTTAAACCAACGGATGTGTGCATACGGGTCTTCTCGATCAAACCCGTGGAATTGATTCGTAGACACAAGTTGGATCAAATGCGTCTTCAATTCAAAGTGATCAGAATTGATTGGTGGTAAAACGATGGCATCTCCATAACCCTCGGTGGGTGCCTGGAGCATTTCCGCCATACTTCGTTCGTCTGCCATATTGTAGTTTGGAATAGTACGAATCTCGGGTTCGACTATTCGGGCAACACGTCTATGAGAACGTCTTCTAGGAATTTCTGCTAGATCACGAAAAGGGCTCAATGATCTAGAAGAACGAGTGCGCATGCACTAGACGCAACTCGAGGAAACAAGAGAATTATGAAAATGGGGAAAGAAGAATCTTTTTGGGTTTTATTGTTTTTTGAAAAGTGAAAGATAATAACAAATCCAATTAAAACAATATCGAGGCAAAACGACAGTGAAATTAAACCAATAATCCCACGTGAAATGATCACTTCTATAAGTAAAACGCACAAAGGAGCGGAGAGACTTATTAGGTCAGCGCGAAGCTTATTAAAAACCCGTCTCTTTTCAGCCGCAATTTAATGTCAGGCCGTCCTTATACCCCTCACACAGTTTGTTAAACCGATAAAAGTAAACCAAATCACGAGCGACACAAAGGCAAGTTTTAAATCTTTTGTTCGGGAACTTATAATGGTAACACCTCAGTTGAGAATGTTATATTGATTGTGTCTTCTATATTATTTAAAACAACAAGGAAAATCTTTTTGTATTTTTAATATTTTACATATATATACAAAGAAAAGAAAAATATTTTTGTATTTTGTATTTTTATAAAAACAATAACTTCACGAGGAAGGTTCTTCAAGTCACTAATCGCAAAAACTTCACGATATTGTCGCAACACACCTCCCCGGCAGCGGCGCCAAAATTTGATTCGTGTAAAGTGAGTGGTGAAAAACACAATATCAACGTATATCAAAATAACCGTAAAATTCGACAAATTAACCCTTTAGGAAAAAGGTTAACGTATCAAATCTTACGGGTGTGATAAAAGTGATACCGGAAAAGTGATTTCCCGGGTCGTGTCCCAACGAGGTGTGAATGGAAAGATTCGTTGAGTTTCGTGATTTGAACTTGAATTGGTTTTTAATGATTTGTTTGAGTTGAATTACGTTATCTACGAATTAATTAACGGGAAAGTAATTAAGGCAAGAGAACCCTAATAAACTACAAACTAACTACTACAAAGCCTAAGAAATGATAAAACGAGGCTAAACTAAGTCCTAGGGTGCTAAAACGTAAAAACGTAAAAACCGGGAAACAACCCGAGCCATAAACGTAAAAAATTTGCAATTTAAGGGCTACGGGTGCGAAATTAATTTTCCTACGTCCTAATTGACTAAAAATAATTTTAGAAAAAGACCGGGTATTTTTTTGACTTTTAAATTAATTTTTATGAATTAAAAACTATTTTGATCTATTTAATTAATTAAAAATATTAAACTAATTAATAAAAATCTGGAAAAATCACAAAAACTATTTTGATCTATGCTTAATCTAAGAAAAATAAGAAAACACTACTTTGTTTGGGAGAATAAGCTGTAAATAAGCCAAAAAGTGCTTATATTGAAAACTGAGTACAAGTCTTTAAAGGAATTGTTTGTGTAAAACTTGTGAGACAAGTCCCAAGGGCGCAGATGGTTGAGGTGTTGTGTTTGAGGTCGTGTGCTTTGAGCTGAGAGACCAGGGTTCGAATCCCTTGGCTCCCACTTTTTGCAAATGATTTTTTTTTAGTTTTTCTTTTTGAAACTGTTAAACTTCATCAAACCAAAGACTTTTTATGAAAACTTAACTTATGAAAACACCCCCAATAAGCTGATAACAGCTTATTAGTTCATTTGTTTTGGACAGTCGCAACCAAACAAACACTCCCTTAACAGTTAAGCGTCAAAGTAAGCAAGAACAAGCAGTCTATAAGCAAAGAAAAAATTGACAAATAAGCAGTGAGGTTCAGGAATAAGCTAGGACATGAGATAATCTATCAAAATAAGCTGATAATGACTAAATAAGGGGGAAGATCAGTTGGCAATGAGGTTACACTAAAGGGAATCCTAAGAAGCTACTAAATGGGAATTAAGCACTAAGGTTGTTTATAAACTCTAGAAAGCTACTATGAATGAGCCTAAACTAATCTACATGAACTACTAATATCTAACCTACTTAAATAAGCTAACTGCATTACCAAATAAGCTAATTGAAAAAAAAAAACAAGTGACCTGTTGGATGTGCAGGCTGAGAAAACAGCTTTGAGAGACCTGTTTAAGCTTATTTATAAGCTGAAAAATGGACTTCCAGAGCTAAGATAAGCTGCAAAGGTAGAGTTAGCACAAGTAGCTTTACATAAAAGCTGATTTGGGACCAAGAACTTCACTGTAACAGCTTATAAATAAGCTGTTATCAGCATTCCTTGAACAAAAAAAAATGCTGTTTCAACTTTTGAAATCTTTGTGAAACTCAGTTTTGGACACCAATTTGCACTAGGCTAGAAAGAGTTAAAGCAAGGACGGAGGATTTAAGGGGCAGGAAGGGGTGGTGGCCCCCCCAAAACTTTAGCCTGCATATGTAATTTTCAATGTCCACTGCTATGAACAATAATGATATAAGACCAATTTAATAGTTTGGCCCCTCCAAAATAATAAAACTTCATTCTGGCCCCCTCAACGAACTTGGTCAAGCTCCGTCAATGAGTTAAAGTGTGAATAAATTGTACCAAATACTGAACATGAAACATAAGCACTAAAAAGAACCAAAAGTGGTTAATGTTGAGCTTCAAATAAGCTTAAAAACAAATTCTCAAACAGCAGTGGTGGCTGCTGTTATGGTAAAAAAAAGAAGAATACATATCAGTTATTGTTATTTTTTTTCTTTTTAAACTCAATACATATCAGAAACTTTTCGAACAAACTGAAGACTTTTAAAGCTGACTAATGACATCAAAACGATTTTGACTGTATTGGTCAAAGTGGGTAAAAACCACTTTGACCCATTCAATAAGCTTAATCCAAACACACTTTTACAAAGGTTTGGACCCCAATTTTTCTTTTTTTTCCTTTTCTGAAAGTTAGGAACACTTACAGATAACTTAAGTAAAACAAATAATAACTAGATATTGAAAGAGATAAGATTAAAGGGACTTTTCATTAACTGAAAAAAAAAACATTACAAAACATAAGAAAAACTGATTTAGAAACTGAAAACTAGGGGTGCCTTCTTGGCTTACAATGGTTTCCTATTTATACTACAACTTCAAGGTCTTCACTCCATTGTCTTGTGTTTCTTCCGTGAGACAAAATGAGCCAAAGGGAGCTTTGTGCTTTCTTCACTTCAATCCTAGCCCTTGATCAGTTAGGTACCCATGAGAGCATATCTGAGCCATCCATTGAGTCTTTTTAACAAGGATTGCTGAGGTGGAATTTGGGGAAGAGGGGTAATGGATGAGTGAGTAGGTTTGGGAGTTGGGATATACTGGGTAAAGGAGGTTAAGGGTGAGTTAGGTTTTGGTGAAGCTGGGTAATAGAGAAGGTTGGAGGTGGAGTGTTTTGGGATGGTGGGAATTTGGGTAAAAGGGGTGTGGCTGGTTCTAGGTTTCGGAGAAAGGAGAACGGGTTGGGGGGAAAAAGGAGAATGGGTCGGGTTGGTTGGGTTAAGTATTTTGACCGGGTTGGGTTTGGGTTGACCGGGTAAGGGTTTTGGAGCCAATGTGTATTGGTATAAATAACAAGGACCAAAACTGCAATTCCACACAAACCAAGGGACCGAAACTATAATTATCCAATATTCATCATAAGGACCAATTATGACAAGTTTTAATTACCAAAGGACTAAAAATATTAATCTTCCAATTTAAAGTGTCCAGGGGTAAATTCAATCAATCTTTGAAACTTCAGGGACTAAAGTTGCCATTTTGCAAAACTGAACTTTATAAGGGTAATTTTGACAACTTGAAAATCCCTGAGGGCCTTTTATGAAAAATTACATGTTTTGAATAACCAGGGACTAGATTTTGACAATTATTGCATAAAATACAGTCTAAATATTTTTTCTGTCTTTTTGAGACTTTTCAAAGTGTTTTTGACTGTTTTTGCAATGTAGAAGGAACAAAAATGATGAGTATTTACACACACATCAATCAGAAATAGTTGTTGTTGTTTCAGGTGTATCAGGTATTGGATTATGATCTGGTTGAGCAGCGGAAACAGTTGATACATCTAAAGCACGTTGATCAAAATCTTCACTAAACAATGGAGCAAACAACGTTTCCATCTGACGACGAGTGATTTGAAAGGTTTGATCAGCTGATGATTGAGGAAAGTTGAGACGGTTTTGTCCGGGTTCCAAGTTGTTTTGCTCAAAAGCCATTTTTGTGAGCTCATCAAAATTAGCGTGAATGGTTTCCATAATTTCCTTTGTACGATGATTCCAGATCCGGTATCCCTTTGAGTTTTCATAGTATCCAAAGAAGACTCCAATGTCAGCTTTGGCCTTGAGCTTTCAAAAAGTTAGCACGATCATTATCCGGGTAATAAAGAGCAGTGTTTAAGGTTCAGTTTTCTGTTATGGATAAGCTCATAAGGTGTTATGTTGTGGCGTTTTGTGATCATAGAACAGTTCTGAGTGTAGCATGCAGTTGACACGGCTTCTGCCCATAAGTAATCTGGAAGTTTTTCATTTATCAACATCATTCTTGCAGCTTCCACTAACGTACGGTTTTGTCTTTCGACAACTCCATTTTGTTCTGTTGTTCGTGCAATGGATGTCTGATGCTCAATTCCCACTTTCTCATAGTATTCTCGAAGAGTTGGTTCACAAATTCAGTTCCTCTGTCTGTTCTGACTTGTCTAACCATGTTACAGAGCTGAACTTGAATTTTCGTGAGAAAGGTGATTATCATTTGTGGAGATTGATCTTTTCTTTGAAGAAAATAAATCCAAGTCCACCTGGAGTAGTCATCAATGATTACGAGAATGTAGCGTTTGCTATTGATCGTCTGCACATGCATCGGGCCACGCAAATCCATGTGAAGAAGATGAAGAACATGCTGAGAGCTATTTTCCACCTTTGAAGGAAAATGAGCACGAGTGCTTTTTCCTTGTTCACAAGCTGAGCATAAGTGATCTTTTGAATACCTAAACCTTGGAAGACCTTCAACTAGTTTGTGTCGTGCAAGATTAGTTATTGTTAGGATTTAGAAAATCCTGTAGTTAAAGAGTCGGTCACCTCAAGTATATGTATTTGTTAGAAAGCTTGGAGTCTTAGTCATTTAGTGATAGTCAGTAGTTAATAAAGTAACACCGTGGAGGACGGACGGGTATTTACCCACTATATGCTTGATCCACAGCCCGTAGGAGGCGTTTCATGTAAGAACTATAAATACCCTTTACCTAGCAAGGCAAAGGGTTGGAGCTTTCATAATACATTTTTCTTTGTCTCACTAAAGTTCCCAACTCTCTTCCACTTTCTCTCTCTAGAACTTAAACTATTCAACCCAAATATGTGTTAGATTGTGTGCTTGTGAAAACCAATATGTAACAATTGGTATCAAGAGCCAAGGTTTGATCATCTACCTTACATATTCTTGGATTTTTAGTGGTTTTCATAGGTTTTTGGGTTTGAATGAGTTTTGAGTAGTTTTCATCATTCGGATCATTTTTGGTGTTAAAGTTTGAATTTTGATAGTACTTTTGTGTTTAGAATCATCATATGTGTTTAGGTTCTAGATTGGAAGGTCTCGATCATCTTGGTTTTAGTGTTTTGAATTGAAAAAGTTTAGTTTTTAAAAGTTTTCTAGGAAGCTGTTTGTCTCTCGGATTTATTTTCTTTGAAGCGGTTTGATCAAGCTTTTAAGCGATTTGACACCTATTTTATGTGGTTTGTCCTGTTTTATGGAAGCAGTTTGTCACATAAGCGGTTTGTGTGTTGAGACAAAGAGACAAGAAAGGACAAAGTAGTGGAAGTACTCTTGTTCCCCTATGGTTTGTCACTTAAGCGGTTTGTCAATTAAGTGGTTTGACACTTAAGCGATTTGTCACTTAAGCGGTTTGTCAATAAAGCGGTTTGACACTTAAGCGATTTGTCAGTTAAGCAATTTGTGTAGAAAGCGATTTGACAAGAAGTGATTTGTCAACTATGCAATTTGACAGAAGCGGTTTGTCAGTTGTGCAATTTGTCTTTTGAAACTTGTCATTTCTTTGTGATACATTTTACGGTTTTCTCTTGATTTAGTAAAATCCCGTGAAAGAATCTATTTCCCGGTTTAATCAAAGAGTAGTAAAATCCCGTGGAATTAGTAATCATGTCTACAATCACTTCTTCCGTTGATGATGACGTTCAAGCACCAGGATCTGATACTCGTCCTCCCATGCTTGATAGAACCGATTATGACTCTTGGGTTCAAAGAATCAGATTGTATTGCTTAGGAAAAAAGAATGGGGTTAACATCATTAAGTCTATTGATGAAGGACCATTTAAAATTGGAACGATTAGGGACATTCTCGAAACTGGAACTGATGGAAATGTTACATTAGGGTTGGATAGACCAAGAATGTATGATGAGCTTGATGATAAGGAAAAGAAGAGATATGATGCTGACATTAGAGCCTCAAACATCATACTTCAAGGTTTACCAAAGGACATTTACAAGCTGATCAATCACAACGCTGAAGCCAAGGCTGTCTGGGATAATGTCAAGATGCTTCTCTCTCTGGTTCGGAACTAACTAAGGAAGATAGAGAATCTCAATTGTATGATGACTTTGAGAACTTTAAAATGAATCCAGGAGAAAGTGTTACAGAATATTATGTGAGATTCCACAAGCTTGTGAATGATATCAGGAATATCAAGATGACAATGCCAAATATCCAGCTCAATTCAAAGTTTGTGAACAACATAAATCCCGAATGGCACAAATTTGTCACTGCAGTCAAACTAAACAAAGGATTGAGGAACACCAATTATGAGCAATTGTATGCTTATTTGCTCCAACATGAGAAGCATGCTGCATTTGAACGAACGATCATGGAAAATTTCAATACCAACGCTGGAGATGCAAGTTCTTCAAATGATTCAACTGCATTCTACAAAAATATGGGAATAACTACCAAAGCATCACAAGTCATACCAACTGGGGATGGTAATCACAAACTTATTCCAGATTCAGGATATAAGCCTTCAGACTCAATCATGGAACACCTTGTCAATCAACTGGCCATAATGGTTAAGCAAAACCTGAAACTTACTCCACACACCAACAATCATCTCAGAACTGCATCTAACCTACACAATCATGCTACGGTTAAAGATGGAAGGGTAGTAGTGCAAAACGTGCAAGGATGGTAGAATGCTTATCTACCACATAATGAGCAAGGAAATGTTGGGGTTGGAACTGGTTATGGGAATGCAGGAGCCGGTGCAGGTTATGTGGGAAATCAGAATCGAGGAAGGATTGTGGCTCAGGGTCAAGGGAAGCCAATCAAGTGTTACAACTGTGGAGGGGAAGGACACATTGCTAGGAACTGTACTTAACCAAAACGTCCACAGAATGCAGAGTACTTTAGGGATAAGATGCTACTTGTGCAAGCTCAAGACAATGGAGCAGTGTTGGATGAGGAAGAGTTGTTGTTTCTTGTTGAGGGGAATGCCAAAACTTATGATGCAGATGTGGATGAACAACCAGTGCATAGTATGGCCCAGAACAATCCCAATGTCTTTCAATTTGCAGATTGTGATGCATTTGACTTTGATGTTGATGATGAACCAACGACACAAACCATCTTTATGGCTAACATCACACCAATGGTATCTCCACCTCAGCAAGCAAGTCCCTCTAAGGAATCCATCATATCAGAGGTATTAAAATTATACGATGTGGTTGATGTGCAAAAGATTCACAACAAAGTACAATCAACTGAAACAATTGAATCAGATATTGAAAATATGGGTAATAGCAGTGTTGTCCCATATGATCAATATGTGAAGCAAGATGAAAGTGAAATTGTACCAAGTGATGCATCTTCTGCTGTCAATGATGACTATATTTTTGATGAATACACTGCATATGTCCCTGATGATTCCGTGGCCACTGAACTAAATGCCTATAAGGAACAAGTTGCTATATACGAACAACGTTCTAAGTTTGAGTTGACTACCCGTGAGTAGGAGATGGATAACCAAATACGTACACTTGTCAGAAAAAGTAATTTTAGGGAAGAAATATTAAAACAAGAGTTAAATTCCTTACAGGAAAAGCTTAATAAAACTGTTAAGCAAAAGCAAGAACTTCAAGAAAATGTAAAGGTGCTTAAGCAGGAATTCAATGCTAAGGAATCAAAACTTTTAAATGATTTTTCCAACCTAAAAAATTTGAAAAACAAACTTGAAAACAAGTTGTACGTACAAGGGAACACCATTCAGAATGCTCACATGATCACTAAGCATAGAGTGTTAAGCGATAAGCATAGTACTAGGCTTGTAGAGGAACCCAATCCTGAGTTTGAAAAGAAAGAAAAAGCTACTCAAAAGGTGATCTATGATGGCAATGAAATCCTTAAACCTAGACAAAAGCCTACTTGTGTAGAAAGCACTGAAGAGGATAGGAAATTAGAAGATGCCTCTAGGGAGAAAATGGATAAGAAACTAAAAGATCATTGGTGCATAGAGTATACTATCACATTTAAAACATCGAATTATGCTACGGAAAACTAGATTGCCTTCAATAAGTTTAGACCTCAGATTCAGCTGACCCCTGAACAAGTGTTTTGGAAGAAAGATATGGATAAGAAAAAGGCTGATGATCGTGTTGAAATGAATCCCCCCTGTAGGAAATTGCCTCCAGCCACTGTGTATCCCCCAAATACACCTATGCATTTAGTGCCTAGAACTCTTCCCACCCAAAGCAAAACCTTAGTCAGCTTGTATGTAGTTTACCAACTATTTGTTGACTTTGAGAAAGCATGTAAGAAGAGAATCACTCCAACGGGAATTACTGAAGGGGAAAGGGATTTTGAGCAAACAAAAGAATGTTACTTAACTGAGGTCATGCCTTTCTATAAACAACTAAAAGAACAATTTGAATCTCTTCAAAAGGCCATAGATACTGAGGTTAAAGATATGAAACGAATGTTTAATGAAATGAAAAACGAGGTAAAAAATTATGAATGTGAGCTCAAAAGTAATGAGATTGAGAGGAAGAATCTTCACATCCTAAATGATAATTTGATTTCTAGATGCATTGCTCAAGATGTGTTTTACACTGTTACAAATTACTCTATTACTACTTCTCAATTTCATGAATTATCTGTTGTTTAGAAAGTCTCCCACGATCGTGTCATTGAGCTTGAGACCACGAATTCAAAATTGCATGATAAAATCGAAAGGGATGATCATGAGTACATGGTCAGATAATTTTCTAAATTGAACGTTGAATATCTTGCTTTAAAATTAAAATATCAACATCTCAAAGAAAATGTTAAAACCTCGAATGCCAAGACATCCTCGGATGCTCCTGAGTTTGATGCAGTTTTTGAATTAAACAAACGAGATGAACAGATTCGAGCTCAGTGCAACACGATCAAAAGGTTGAAAGCCCAAATTTCCCAATTGAAAGGATAAAAAAATGAAGTTACTGGCTCCCATATGCCTCCTCCGTTAGATTCTCAGAATTCTCAGAATTTTCATCTTCAAAACATCATTAATGTATTACATCATGAAAATGAGTGTTTTCTAGCAGAAAATGAAAAAGTTAAACTGCATTTCAAAGAGTTACATGAATCAATTAAGGTCACTCGTGACAAGAACAATGAAAAGATAACTTCTTTGCAAAATAATATTGAGAATCTGAAGAGTCAGGTAAAAGGGAAAATGCCAATCACCAGTGGTGAGAACATTGCACCAAAGGTGTCTGCTTGTACTAAATATGCTATGTCTGTGAAGTATATTCCCCCTCAACTTAGAAACAATGAACTTGCATGTAAAACATATTTTTCGTACCTTAAGGATAGTCTAGAATGTCTCCGTGAGATTGTTGAAGAGGATAAGATAGAGAAACCACTTGATAATGCGATTAGGGATGCATGCTTATATGCCAAACGATCTCAGGAACTTTTAGAATGCTTAATAGAAATATGTCCTAAATCTGGTATTAGGAAAGATAGTGTCGTTATGCCTTGCTCTATGCCGAAAGTCAAGCATGTGACCTTTGATGTGCCTCCTAGAATTTCAGATCCTAGCACTTCTAGAACAGGAATGCAGAAAGTAGTGAAACCAACTAATGTTCCCATCATTCCTTCTACAGGAGTAATCAGTGACACTAAGGTAAGCGGGTCAAAGCCTCCAGGCAATACAAAGCAAGATAGGATCTCGCAAGCAAAGAGTGATCAAGAGAAAAAAGTAGAAGACCACCCTAGGAACAATAAGTTTGAGTTGAATAAGATGAATCGTGTTGATTCTAGTATTAGCTATAAGCGTACTGTAATTAATTTGAATTCTGCTACTATTTGCAAAACATGTAATGAATGTTTGGTTTCTGGTATTTATCATGAATGTGCTGTGAATGAGTTAAAAATGTTGTTAAATCCCCAGTCAAAAATGTAAAAAATGCTAAACAGGTTAAGGATGCCAGAAAGCCAATTTGGAAAAAGGCTAGTAATTATTGGAAACCTACAGGGAGAAAGTTCAATAATATGGGTTATCAATGGAAACCCACTAGTCGCACATTCAAAGTTAATGAATTATGTCCTAATAGGAATAGATCAATGCTCACTAAGGAATGGAAACCTACGGGTAGGATCATCCCTTTAAGAAGTAGTCATACTACGTATAGGCCAAGTGCTTCTACTAGTATCGCATCTACCTCTAATGCTGTCATAGCTTCTATTTCTGATGTGGGTGTTCCAATCTCATTTACTAACCAAATGGAACCCATTCTCGCATGGGGATCCAAATTATCCAGTCATCCATACTTGTCTGTGTTTAACTACAGGTCGTACAAATCGTTCTGTGGTATTTGGACTCAGGCTGTTCAAAGCATATAACTGGAGATCACTCACGGCTCAAGAACTTTGTGAATAAATTCATCGGGACTGTTAGATTCGGGAACAACCACTTTGGGGCAATTATGGGTTACAGAGATTATGTATTTGGTGATAGTGTAATCTCCCGGGTATATTATGTTGAAGGACTCTATCATAATCTGTTCTCTGTTGGTCAATTATGTGACTCAGATCTTGAAGTGGCCTTTAGAAAACATACTTGCTTCTTTAGAGAACTAGATGGTGTTGAACTTCTAAAGGGAACACGTGGCACTAATCTGTACACCATCTCTATCGAAGATATGATGAAGTCTTCTCCAATCTGCTTGTTGTCAAAGGCATCTAAAACAAAGTCATGGTTATGGCATCGTCGTCTCAATCAATTGAACTTCGGAACCATAAATGATCTTTCTAGAAAGGACCTCGTGAGAGGCTTGCCCAGATTAAAGTATAAGAAAGATAATCTTTGTTCAGCATGCCAATTGGGAAAAAGCAAGAAATATGCCCATAAACCCAAACATGCAAACTCAATTATGGAAGTTCTTCATACTCTTCATATGGATCTGTGCGGACCCATGAGAGTGCAAACTATAAACGGGAAGAAATATGTGCTAGTCGTGGTTGATGACTACTCTCGGTTTACTTGGGTTAAGTTTTTGAGGTCAAAGGATGAAACTACAGACGTCATCATCAAACTTATTAAACAGCTGCATGTTCAGCTTAATAAAACAGTCAGAATTATCCGAACATACAATGGAACTGAGTTTGTAAACAAAGAACTAAGTCAGTTTTAGGAAAGCATTGGAATCAGCCATCAAAGAAATATTCCACGTACTCCTCAATAGAACGGTGTAGTTGAAAGACGAAATCGAACTCTTGTAGAAGCTGCAAGGACTATGCTGATCTATTCAAAGGCTCCAATGTTTCTCTGGGCGAAAGCCATTGCCACTGCATGCTACACCCAAAACCGCTCCCTAATTCATACAACTCATGAAAAAACTCCTAACGAACTTGTCCACAACCGAAATCCGGATTTGTCTTTTCTACGTGTGTTCGGTGCCTTATGCTATCCTACTAATGAAGGTCAAGATTTGGGTAAATTGAAATGTAAGATATAGGATTTCACAAACACATCAAACCAAATCCATATGAGGCGTATACAATGTTTTAGAGAGAGAAAGTTCTAGAGAGAGAAAGGGAAGAGAGTTGGGAACTATGTGAAACAAAGAAAAATGGTATTGAAGCTCCAACCCTCTACCTTGGGAGGTAGAGGGTATTTATAGTGTCTTACAATAAACGCCACCTACGGGCTGTAGATCAGGCATACAGTGGGTAAAGACCCGTCCGTCCTCCACGGTGTTACTTAACTAACTACTTACTAACGTTAAATAACTACGACTACGAGCTTTCTAATGATTACATATACTTGAGGTGACCGACACTTTAATGACTGAATTTTCTAATTCCTAACAATCTCCCCCTAAGGGAGGTCACCTCAATTTACACAGAATACAAACAGATATAACATTAAGATTGTTCTTGAATTCTTGTTTAAGTTCTTTGCTCAGTAGCTCGTAGTCTTTGATTCTTCATGTTATCCATATTTGAATAATTCTAGTGGATGTCTTTAACTGATCCACGTGATGATGAGTTTTTAGCCAGCTTTGAGATCATCAGCTTGCATAAATCTCTGACTCTTCCATTGTGGTGTTGACTTTGTGTGATGTTGTGACAGTGGAACTTGAGTAGCTTGGGAAGTTGTAGTGCAGTGCAAATGAAATTTTAAAAAAATTTGGTTGATAAAATATGGAATGAAAAAATGTATAGATATTCAAATTTTGTAGTGGAAAAGAGAAGGCCCGTAGGAATGGATTTCATAGACACCAAATTGGTGTGTGATGAATTTATTACTATGATATACCCATTTCATTACTGGACCCACAAAACAATCACCCTTAATCACTTTCATAGTGATAGTCTCATTCACATAAGGGATACCAAACACACCCATAATAATTAATCCTATCACCTATCACCTATAAGAGATTAAGTAGATGCATAAATCTCTGACTCTTCCATCTAAATATGAAATAAATGCAAAAATATGGTGCATTGAATGAGGTTGGTGGAGTATTTTGTTTGAAATTAGTTTGCAAAAGTGACAAGTTCAATCCCTTAACCTCAAACATTCTCAACCAAGACCCATTAACTCCCGTTTTGGTTAGACAAACCACATATTAGGTAAGAAACTTAACGATACTCCCCCGCGACTTTTGAAATACTAAAATTTGTAAACATTTGAGTTTGAGGAGGGTATATATCAAGATAAATATCCACCATTTAATAGAAAACAACGTATTTTTGGTAACATGCAAGTACAAGGTTTTATGAAACTGAAAATTATTTACATTCTCCCCCTCAACACTTGTTCGAGAAAAATGGTGAAATGTTTGATAGAACACTGTGTTGATGGAAGTTTTGTACTTGCGATGTTTGTTTTCAGATATTTTTGTATTTTATAGAATTTTATAATTTTGTATTTTGTTTTTGAAAAATATTTACAAAAGAGGTTTTGGTGTTTGACTTTTCAAGAGTGTTTTTAAAGTTCGTCCAATTCTTTTGGAGTCAAACAACTCACACCAATACGGTGAATCAAATCAGTAAATCTTACGGGAGGCAAGGCTTTAGTGAGAAAATCCGCCAATTGGTGTTCTGTACCTACAAAGTATAATTCAACTGTACCCTTTTCCACATGCTCTTTGATGAAATGATATCGAAGATCGATGTGCTTTGACTTTGAATGTTGAACGGTGTTGCACGAGATCGCAATAGCACTTCTGTGGTCGTAGTGCACCGGAATTCTGTCAAATACATAACCATAATCTTTGAGTTGTGTTCTCATCCAAATGACTTGAGCACAACACGCAGACATGGCTACATATTCTGCTTCAGTTGACGACATCGATGTACAATCTTGTTTCTTTGATTTCCTTGACACCAATTTATCACCAAGGAATTGTAAACCTCCTGAAGTACTTTTCCGTGAATCTAAGCATCCTGCGTGGTCAGCGTCTGAAAAATCTATTAGTTTAAAACCTGAATCCATCGGGTACCAGATCCCCAAGTTAATGGTTCCCTTTATGTGTCAGAGGATTCTTTTAGCCTTAGAGAGGTGTCTTTCAGAAAATACAATGTCGGGTCTACTGGAGATACATGAGAGACCCAATAATACTTTGGTATTTGGTAGGGTCAACCAATTTCCCATGTAAATCAGCATCCAGTTTGTTGGTATGTGCCATTGGTGTAGCATAGGTGTCACAACTTCGCATTCGAAGAACATCTAAAAACCCGTGACATTCTTTGAATGTCAACACAAAGTCCGTAGATGATATCGAATAAAGAAAAACATGACAAAATAACAATATTTTTGGGATTTTTCAAGGTTTTCTAATTTTTATGGATTTTGAAAATTTTATATTTTTCTATTTTCTTTTGTGGGTTTTAATTTTTTTTTTGAAAAAAATATATACAAGAGATAGATGAAGAAAAACCATTTACTCCTCGTCTTCCTCTTGAAGACGTTTGAGTGTTTCTAGTTGTAGACTCTTTAGACCAAGTCGTGGAAGGATAAACTCAAAACGTTCTCTAGGAAGAGCTTTGGTGAAGATGTCTGCTAACTGGTATTCAGTCCTTACAAAGTAGAGTTCTACCACACCTTTTTCCACTTGTTCCCGAATGAAATGATGTCTAATGTCGATGTGCTTTGCTCTTGAATGTTGAACATTGTTGCAAGAGAGAGCAATGGCACTTTTGTTATCACAATACAGAGGGATTTTGTTGAATTTAAAGCCATAGTCAGATAATTGGGATCTCATCCATAGGATTTGAGCACAACAAGATGACATGGCTATGTATTCTGCCTCTGTAGAGGATATAGAAGTACTTATTTGTTTCTTTGAAGACCAGCTCACAAGCTTATCACCCAAAAACTGAGCATCTCCAGACGTACTTCGACGTGTATCTTAACATCCTGCATGATCAGCATCTGCATAGGCTGTTAGTGACATACCGGTGTCCTTCGGGTACCAAAGTCCCATGTTGATGGTTCCTTGGAGATACCGAAAGACCCGTTTAACTGCTTCAAGGTGCTTTTTGGTAGGCTTAACCTGCTATCTAGCACACCTGCATACAGCGAACAGAATGTTAGGTCTACTGGCTGTGAGGTACATCAGGGATCCAATCATACTTTGATATTTCATTTGATCTACCATGATCCCTGAGTGGTCCTAATCCAGTTTGGTACGTTCCACCATGGGAGTGTCGACGGTGTCACAAGTGTCAAATCCAAATTTCTTTAAAATTTCATTAGCATATTTAGATTGATTGATAAAAATGCCTCTGGGACTTTGTGAAATTTGTAATCCCAAGAAAAATGACATTTGTCCCATCATTGACATTTAAAATTTGGAGCCCATCTCCTTAGAAAAACAGTCACATTCATTGGGGTCAGTCGATGCAAAAATAATATCATCAACATAGATTTAAACGTGAATTAAATGTTTGCCTGACTTTCTGGTGAACAATGTCGGATCAACTGCTCATTTGCTGAATCCAGTAGACAGAAGAAACTTTGATAGCGTATCATACCATGCCCTTGGAGCTTGCTTCAAACCGTAAAGAGCCTTCTTCAAGCGATAGACATGAGTAGGATGCTCTGGATTCACAAAACCTTCAGGTTGGCTGACGTATACGACTTCTTTAAGATCTCCGTTAAGAAAAGCCGTCTTAACATCCATCTGATAGACTATCATATTCTTACTTGCAGCATTAGCCAGGAAGATTCTGATTGCCTCGATGCGTGCAACTCGAGCAAATGATTCTTTAAAGTTAATACCTTCCTCTTGACGGTATCCTTTTGCAACCAATCTAGCCTTGTTCTTTAATACATTGCCATGCTCATCAAGTTTTACTTTGAAGATCCACTTTAGAGCAATGATCATAGCACAGTCAGGAGCAGGTACTAATTCCCATACATCTAGTCGATCAAACTCATGAATTTCTTCTTGCATGGCATTGAACCAGCTGTCTTCATTCATGGCAGTTTTAACGTCTTTTGGTTCGACCTTGGATAGTACGGAGTTGAAGAAGCACCATAAGGAATCAGTTGCAAGTTGTTTACGAGTGGATACTGGACGAGAGGGATTTCCAATGATGTTGTCCAATGGATGATCATGTGTCCATTTTCTAAGGTGTTCGTGTGGTTGTTGTTGAGGAACTGAAGTAGCAGAGTCGATTTCTCCTGATGAAGATGGTTCTTATGAAGGTTCAGGAGCAAATATGTTCTCAAAGGGAGCATCTTCAGGAGTAGAAAATGGATTATCTCCATCATAGGCGCCAGAAACATTTCCATGATGTACACTCAATGATTGATGATCTGATGATGAGTGTGAGTGATCTACAGCAGGAGCTTCTTGACTCAATGACATAGATACTGAAGGGTTAACTTCGTTGACAGGGATAGGAGCAGCCACTGTTGATGGATTTGACAGATCACTAGCAATTGGCTCATAGTGTTCATCAAACATTGGATCAAATAATTTCTTCAAAACATCTTTTGAAGGTGGTACATATGGAGTTGCTGGTGAGGAATTGTGTACAAGAGTAGAACTGATGGGACTACTTGATGAGGGTTGAGATGCGGGTCCAAAACTGGGTTGTCCTGGAGCCATTTGACCGGTCAGCTCATCGAACGTAACGTGAATTGTTTCCATGATATTTCAGGTTCTTTTGTTGTAGATTCGGTATCCTTTTCTGCTTGGTGCATATCCTACAAAAACTCCAATGCCCGCTTTAGCTTTAAGTTTGCCTAATTCTTGACCCTCATTAGTTGGATAACACAATGCACCAAACACACGAAGGAATGAAAGATTAGGTTTTCGATTGTGGACAAGTTCATATGGAGTTTTTCCATGAGAAGTGTGAATTAGGGATCGATTTTGAGTGTAGCATGCAGTGGCAATGGCTTCAGCCCAGAGAAACATTGGAACCTTTGAGTAAATCAACATTGTTCTTGCGACTTCCACAAGAGTTCGATTTCATCTTTCAACTACACCGTTCTGTTGAGGAGTTCGTGGAACACTTCTTTGATGACTGATTCCAACACTTTCATAAAACTCACTAAGTTCTTTATTAACAAATCTAGTTCCATTGTCTGTTCAGATGATTCTGACAGTTTTGTTAAGTCGAACCTGCAGCTGTTTGATGAGTTTAATGATGATATCTGGAGTTTCATTCTTTGTCCTTAAGAACTTAACCCAAGTAAATCGAGAGTAATCATCAACCACAACTAACACATATTTCTTCCCGTTAATATTCTGCACTCTCATGGGTCCACATAAATCCATGTGAATGGTATGAAGAACTTCCATAACTGAGTTTGTAGGTTTGGGTTTGTGGGTATACTTCTTGCTTTTTCCCAATTGGCATGCTGAACAAAGATGATCCTTTTCATACTTTAGTCTAGGTAAGCCTATTACTAAGTCCTTTCTAGAAAGATCATTTATGGTGCCGAAGTTCAGGTGATTTAGACGACGATGCCATAACCATGACTTTGTTTTCGAAGCCTTTGACAACAAGAAAATTAGAGAAGACTTCATCATATCTTCAATAGAGATGGTGTATAGGTTTGAACCACGAGTTCCTCTTAAAAGTTCTCTACCATCAAGTTCTCTAACGAAACAAGTATGTTTTCTGAATGCTACTTCTAGATCAGAATCACAGAATTGACCGACAAAGAATAAATTATGACCAAGACCTTCAACGTAATACACCTTGGAGATTACACTATCACCAACAACATAGTCTCCATAACCCATAATTGCACCGAAATGATCATTCCCGAATCTAACAGTCCCGATGAATTTACTCACAAAGTTCATGAGCCGTGACCGGTCTCTAGTCATATGCTTGGAATAGCCTGAGTCCAGGTACCACAGAACGATTTGAACGATCTGCATTTGAACACAGACAAGATTAGATAACTGGATAATTGGGATCCCCATGCAAGAATGGGTTCCATTTGGTTAGTAACAATAATTGGACCACCCACATCGGAAGTAGAGACAATGGAATCATCAGGTATTGATGCAGTGCTAGTGTATACATTAGACCTATTCAAAGTATGTTCACTTCTTAAAGGAATAGTTCTACCAGTAGGCATCCATTTCCTAATGGGCATTGATCTAGATAATTTAGGGCACATCTCATTAAAATTGAATTTGCGGCCAGTAGGTATCCACTGATAACCTATGTTACTAAATTTCCTTCCTGTGGGTTTCCAATGTTTTCTAACCTTCTTCCCCCATTGCTTTCTAGCCTTCTTAGCTTGATTTTTTGCATTAACTATCTTGAGAGGGCATTTAACAGCATTAATCAAATCATTCACACCACATTCATGATTAGTAACAGAACCCAAGCAATCATCATTACATGTTTTGCCAAGAGTAGCAGAATTCGAATTAATTACAGTTCGCTTATAGCTAATACTAGAATCAACACGATTCGTTTTATTCAACACAAACTTAATGTTCCTAGGTTGATCTTCTACTTTCTTCCATTGCACATTCTTAGCTTGCGAGGTCCTATCTTGCTTTGTATTGCCTCAGGCTTTGACCCGCTCACTTTTGTGTCACTGATTACTCCTGTAGAGGGAATTATGGGAACATTAGTTGGTTGGGCTACCTTTTGCATTCCTGAACTAGAAGTGCAGGGATCTGTACTACTTGAGGGAAATTTAGAGTTCACTTTCTTAATACTGGGCATAGAATGGTTTGTATGCTTAGCACTAGGCAGAAAGCAAGGCATCACAGCTTTATCTTTCTCACATAAGGAATTTGGGCATGTTGCTCTTAAACATTCAAACAGCTCCTGAGATCGTTTGGCCTGAATGCAAGAAAACCTAATTTCTCTATCAAGTGGCTTGTTTATGTAATCTTCTTCTACAATCTCACGGAGACATTCTAGACTATCCTTAAGGTGAGCGAAATAGTTATGAAACACAAGTTCGTTGTTCCTAAGATGAAGAGGAATGTATTTAACAGTCATAGTATATTTACAGTCTGCAGATGACTTTGATGCAACATTCTCATTAAAGACAAGTGGCATTTTCCCTTTTGCCTGACTCCTCAGATTCTCAATTTCCTTTTGTAAAGACGTTATTTTTTCGTTGTTCTTGTCAAGAGTGACTTTCATTGAATCATATAACTCTTTAAAGTGTCGTTTAACTTTTTCATTTTCTTCTAGAAAACTATCATTTTCCTTTTGTAAAACATTAACCAAGTTTTGAAGATGAAAAGTTTGAGAACACTGAGAATCTAAAGGAGGAGGCATTTGGGAGCCAGTCACATTGTTCTTTTCACCCTTTAATTGTGAAATTTAGACTTTCAACTTTCTGATCGTGTTACAGTGAGCTTGAATCTGTTCGTCACGTTTGTTTATTTTAAATAGTGCATCAAACTCTGGAACATTTGAGAGTGTCTTGATGTTTGAGGTTTTGACATTTTCTTTGAGATGTTGATATTTTAGTTGCAAATCAAAATGTTCAGCTTCTAGCTTAGAAAGATGTTTTACCAAATTATCGTGATCATCCTGATCAATTTTCTCATTTAGTTATGAGTTTTTGTTTTCAAGCTCAATGACACGATCGTGGGAAACTTTCAAAGCAACAGTTAATTCATGAAATTGAGAAACAGTAATAGAATGCTTAGTAACAGTATAAAACACATCTTGAGCCACACAACTCAACAATAAGTTTTCATTTAGAATATGCAGATCCTTCCTTTCGATTTCATTATATTTTAGTTCCCGTTCATAATCATTGACTTCAATTATCATTGCATCAAATTCCTTTTCCATTTCATTATATTTGAGTTCCCGTTCATAACCTTTTAATTGTTTAAAGAAAGGCATGACCTCAGTTAGATAGCATTCTTTAGTTTGCTCAAAACCCCTCTCCCCTTCAGTTATCCCAGTGGGTGGGATCCTTTTCTTACATGTCTTCTCAAAATCAACAAATAGTTGATAAACAACATACATGCTGATTAAGGTCTTGCTCTTAATGGGAATAAATCTAGGAACTAAATGCATTGGTGTATTCGGAGGATACACAGTTGCTAGAGGAATTTTCCTAAGGGGAGTGTTCGTTTTAACAAGTGCATTGGCCTTTTGCATATCTATGTCCTTTTTCCAAAAAACTTGTTCTGGGGTTAATAGAGTTTGAGGCTTAAACTTGTTCAGGGAAATCCAATTTTCTTTAGTGTAATCATGGGGTTTGAACGTTATGTTTTTCTTCTTACACTCAGGATCTTTTAGCTTCATATTCAGTTTTTCCCTAGTGACTTCATCTAATTGCCTATCTTCCTCAGTGCACTCAGTGCAACTAGGTTTCTGCCTAGGCTTAAGGATTTCCTTACCATCATATATAATCTTTTGAGCTTCTCTGGCCACTTTACCATATTCAGGATTGGGTTCCTTTATGAGGGGAATGTTATGCTTATCGCTGAGAACTCTATGCTTAGTGGTCATGTGAGCAGTCTGAATGGTATTCCCTTGTACGTACAACTTATTTTCAAGCTTGTTTTTCAAAGTTTTTAGATTAGAAAAGTCATTCAAAAGTTTTGATTCCTTAGCATTAAATTCTTGTTTAAGCACTTTAACATTATCTTGGAGTTCTTGTTTTTGCTTAACAGTTTTAGAAAGCTTTTCTTGTAAGGAGTTTAACTCTTGTTTTAACACTTCTTCTCTAAAATTACTTTTTTTAATAATTGTACGCATTTGGTCATCCATTTCCTGCTCACGGGTGGTTAACTCAAACTTAGCGCGTTGTTCATAAATTGCAACTTGTTCTTTATAGGTATTCAACTAATTATATAACAGAGTCATCAAGGGCACATGGAATGTATTCATCAAAAACAAAGTCATCATTGACTGCAGAGGATGCATCACTTGGTACAATCTCACTTTCACTTTGTATCACATATTGATCATATGGGAAAGTGTTACTATTACCCACATTATCCATATCTGATTCATTAGTTACATGTGATTGTACTTTGTTATGCATCTCTTGCTCATCAACTTCATCGCATAGTTTTAATACCTCATAGATGATTGAATCTTTGGAAGGACCAGCCTGTTGTGGTGAAGAGACCTTTGGAGAGACCATTGGTGAAATGCTAGCCATGAAGATGGTTTGGGCAGTTGGTACATCATCAACATCTGAGTCATATGCATCACAATCAGCTACCTGAAATGCATTAGGATGATTCTGACCCATGTCTTGCACTGGCTGTTCATCCACATCAGCATCATAAGTCTTGGCATTTCCCTCAGCAAGAAACAACAATTCCTCTTCATCCAAAACAGCTCCATTATCCTGAGCTTGGACCAGCAACATCTTCTCCTTAAAATACTCAACATTTTGTGGGCGTTTTGGAGACGTGCATTTTCTCGCAATATGTCCTTCACCACCACAGTTGTAGCACTTGATTGACTTACCCTGTCCTTGATTTGTATTCCTTCCATGGTTCTGATTAGCTGCATACCCTCCACCTGCTCCTATATTTCCAAAACCTGCTCCAGCCATCCCTTGTTCATTCCTTCTTCCTTGAACATTTTGCACTACCACCTTGCCATCTCTAATAGTAGCTTGATTATGGGGATTAGATGCTGTTCTGAGGTTGTTGTTGGTGTATGAGGTGGAATTCAGATTTTGACTAACCATGAGTGACAGTTGATTGATGAAGTTTTCCATGAATGTGTTTAGGTCTGGATGCTTGTATACTGGATCAGGAATGAGCTTGTAATTACCATTTCCAGTAGGTATGACTTGTGAAGCTTTGGTAGTAATCCCTACATTAGTGTAGAATGATGTTGAATCATTTGACGAACTTGCTTCTCCCTCTTTGGATTTGACCTGATCAAGAATCATTCGTTCAAACATAGCATGTCTCTCATTCTGAAGCAGGAATGCATACAATTGTTCATAGTTAGTATTCTTTAATCCTTTGGTTAGCTTCACAGAGGTGACAAATTTGTGCCATTCGGGATTCATGTTGTTCACAAACTTTGAGTTCAGCTGAATATTTGGCATGGTCATTTTGATATTCCTCATGTCATTCACAAGCTTGTGGAATCTCACGTAATATTCATAGATACTTTCTTTAGGTTTCATCTTAAAGTGCTCAAATTCATTACAGTTGTGATTCTCTGTCTTCCTTAGTCAATTCAGAACCTGAGAGAAGCATCTTGACATTATCCCAAACTACCTTGGCTTCAGTGTTGTGATTGATCAACTTGTAGATGTCTTTTGGAAGACCCTGAAGTATAATGTTTGAAGCCCTGATATCAGCATCATATCTCTTCTTCTCCTTATCACTGAGCTCATCATACGTCTTTGGTCTGTCCAATCCTAAGGTCATTGTACCATCTGCAGCAGTTTCAAGAACATCTCTGGTAGTCTCGATTTGATAAGGTCCTTCATCAATTGACTTGAGAATGTTAACTCCATTTTCCTTTCCCAAACAATACAACCTAATTCGTTGTGCCCATGAGTCATAATCAGTTCTGTCAAGCATAGGTGGACGAGTATCTGATCCTGTTGCCTGAACGTCCTCAGCTACAGTAGAAGCGATAGTAGGTACGTTGTTATACATGATTACAAGTTCTAAGGGATTTTACTATTCTTTGATTAAACCGGGAAATTGATTCTTTCACGGGATTTTACTAAAACAAAAGAACAACCGTGTTAGGAATTAGAAATTCCCGGTAGTAAAGAGTCGGTCACCTCAAGTATATGTAATCGTTAGAAAGCTCGTAGTCGTAGTTCTTTTTAAGTTATGTAGTAATTAGTTAAGTAACACCGTGGAGGACGGACGGGTCTTTACCCACTGTATGCCTGATCCACAGCCCGATGTGTGGCGATTTATGTAAGACTATAAATACTCTCTACCTCCCAAGGTAGAGAGTTGGAGCTCATAATAATATCTTTCACTTTCTCTCACTAAGTTCCCTAAACCTCTAACTTTCTCTCTCTAGAATTCCATCTATATGCTACTTTGTGTTATGGTTTGATGTGTATGTGAAAAGTTATATCTTACAATTGGTATCAAGAGCCAAGGTTAGATCATATCTTGCACATCTTTGGATTTCTAGTGGTTTTTAGGTGGTTTTTGAGTTTGAAAAAGTTTAGTGGTTTTTGCATCATTTGGTTGATTTCTTGTGTTAAAGTTTGAATTTTGTTAGTACTTTCATGTTTAGAATCATCACAAGTGTTTAGGTTTTCATTTGGTTAGCTTGAATCATCTTGGTTGGGTTGTTTTTGGATTGAAAAGTGATGTTTATATGGTTTTTCTTGCTAGCGACTTAGCTCACGGTGTATTTTCTTCATAGCGACTTGCTTTACAAAATTGTAGCGAGTTACAGTTTTAAACCTAGCGAGTTAAAGTACAAGTAGTGGACTCTCCACTACGAGTAGCGACTTGGTGGTAGCGACTTGGTCTGTAGCGAGTTGCTCTTTAGCGACTTGTATCTCTAGCGACTTGTGTAGCGAATTGCTGCCAAAATTTTGCTAGCGACTTGAGGGTTAGCGAGTTACTACTTAGCGACTTGCTTTTTGTCTAGCGACTTGGGACTCTAGCGACTTAGTTGTCTAGCGAATTAAGAGCTAGCGACTTAGTGCATTATCTTCTAGCGACTTAGTGCATTATCTTCTAGCGACTTAGTGCATTATCTTCTAGCGACTTGAGTGATTGTTTACGGTTTTCTCTTGATTTAGTAAAATCCCGTGAAAGAATCTATTTCCCGGTTTAATCATAGAGTTATAAAATCCCGTATAATCTGTTAACATGTCTACCAACGTCCCTACTATCATCTCCACTGTTGCCGAGGATGTACAAGCGGCTGGCTCAGATACTCGTCCACCCATGCTTGACAGAACTGACTACGATTCTTGGGCTCAACGAATCAGATTGTATTGCCTTGGAAAGGAAAATGGTGTCAACATTCTCAAATCCATTGATGAAGGACCATATCGAGTTGAGACGACTAGAGACATACTTGATACTAATGAAGATGGTACTCCTGTTTACGGAATGGACAGACCTAAGATGTATGATGAGCTTGATGATAAGGATAAAAAGATATTTGATGCAGATATCAGGGCTTCAAACATTGTTCTTCAAGGTCTTCCTAAAGACATCTACAAGCTGATCAATCATAACACTGAAGCAAAGGCAGTTTGGGATAATGTTAAGATGCTTCTCTCAGGGTCAGAATTAACTATGGAAGACAAAGAATCCCAACTCTATGACTAATTTGAGCACTTCAAGATGAAACCAGATGAGAGTGTCTATGAGTACTATGTGAGATTTCATAAGTTAGTGAATGACATGAGGAACATCAGAATGACTATGCCTAACATTCAGCTGAACTCAAAATTTGTGAACAACATGAATCCCGAATGGCACAAGTTTGTCACAGCTGTGAAGCTCACTAAAGGACTGAAGAATACAAACTATGAGCAACTCTATGCCTTCCTCCTTCAGAATGAGAGACATGCTATGTTTGATAAATTGATTCTCAATCAGTTCAAAACCAACCAGGGAGAGACAAGCTTGTCTAATGACTCAACTGCTTTCTACTCAAACATTGGAATCACAACCAAAGCATCACAAGTCATACCTTTGGGTAATGGTAATCACAAACTCATTCCTGATCCTATGTTCAAACAAGCTGATGCTGATGCTCACGTGGGTAACTTCATTAATCAACTAGCTCTTCTCATTAGTCAAAACATGAATTCTCTCCCACAAACCAACAACAACCTCAGAACAGCATCTAACCCACACAATCAAGCCACTGTTAAAGATGGAAAAATCATGGTGCAACCAGTTCAGGAAAGACAGTATGATCAGGGAAGAGGTGGAGCTGGGAGAGGTTATGTGGGCAACCAGAATCGAGGAAGAAATGGTACCCAAGGTCAAGCTAAGCCAATCAAATGTTACAACTGTGGGGGTGAAGGACACATTGCAAGGAACTGCACATCTCCAAAACGTCCACAAAATGCTGATTACTTCAGAGATAAGATGTTGCTGGCACAAGCTCAGGACAATGGTGCTGCCTTGGATGAAGAGGAATTGATGTTTCTTGCTGAGGGCAATGCCAAGACCTATGATGCAGATGTGGATGAGCAGCCTATTCAGGAGATAGGTCACAATCATCAGAATGCCTTTCAAGTCGCTGACTGTGATGCATACGACTCTGATGTAGATGATGGACCTACTGCACACACAATTTTTATGGCTAGCATTTCTCCAATGGTTTCTCCCAAGGTCTCTTCTTCACCACAAGCTGGCCCATCCAAGGACAAACTCATCTCAGAGGTATTAAAACTATACGATGATGCTGATGTGCAACAGATGCATGACAAAGTACAATCAACTGAAACTATTGAATCAAATGTTGAAAATATGGGTAATAACAATATTGTCCCATATGATCAATACATGAAACAAAGTGAAAGTGAAGTTGTACCAAGTGATGCATCTTCTGCAGTCAACAATGACTATGTCTTTGATGAATACACTGCATGTGCTCCTGATGATTCCATAATTTCTGAACTAAATGCCTATAAGGAACGTGTTGCTATTTATGAACAACGTGCAAAATTTGAGTTGACCACTCGTGAGCAGGAAATGGATGACCAAGTGAGTACAGTAATTAGAAAAAGTAAGTTTAGAGAAGAAGTATTGAAACAAGAATTAAATTCCTTGCAAGAAAAACTTTCTAAAACAGCTAAACAAAAACAAGAACTTCAAGAAAATGTGAAAATGCTTAAGCAAGAATTTAATGCAAAGGAATCAAAACTCCTGAGAGATTTTTCTAATCTGAAAACTTTGAAAAACAAACTTGAAAACAAGTTGTACATACAAGGAAACACCATTCAGACTGCTCACATGGTCACTAAACATCGAGTCTTAAGCGATAAGCATAGCATTCCCCTTGTTGAGGAACCAAATCCAGAGGTAATTAAAAAGGCTAGAAATGCTCATAAAGTGCTTTATGATGGTAATGAAATCCTTAAGCCTAGGCAGAAACCTAGTTGCGTTGAGTGCACTGAGGAAGATAAGAAATCAAATGAAATCACTAGGGAAAAGATGAATAAGAAACAAAATGATCCCAAATGCAAAGAGAAAAACATAATTATCACTCCTCATGATTACAAGAAGGAAAACTGGATTTCCTTAAACAAGTTTAAGCCTCAGACATTGTTGACTCCCGAACAAGTCTTCTGGAAAAAGGATTTAGATAAGCAGAAAGCGGAAAATATTGTTGAAACTAACCCTCCCCTTTGGAAAATTCCTAGAGCGACTGTGTATCCTCCTAATACACCAATGCATCTTGTACCTAGAACAATTGCCACTAAAAGCAAGACATTAATTAGCCAATACATTATATTTCAACTATTTGTTGATTTTGAGAAAACTTGCAAGAAAAGGATCACACCCACTGGTATAACTGAAAGAGAAAGGGGTTTTGAACAAATGAAAGAATGTTATTTGACTGAGGTCATGCCCTTCTTTAAACATCTAAAAGATCACTTTGAGAGTCTTAAAAAGGGGATAGAAACTGATATTAAGGGAATGGAAAAGGAATTTGATGCAATGGTTGTTGAAGTTAGTGACTATGAGCGTGCCCTGAAATATAATGAGATTGAGAGAAAGAACTTGCATACATTAAATGAGAATCTTATTACTGAATGTGTTGCTCAAGATGTGTTTTTCACTGCTTCAAATTGCTCTATTAATGCTTCCAAATTCCATGAACTATCTGTAGCCCTAAAAGTCTCCCATGATCGTGTCATTGAGCTTGAAAAAACTAATTCTAAACTAAACGATAAAATTGAACTGGATGATCACGACAATTTCGTTAAACATTTTTCTAAACTAGAAGTTGAGCATTTTAATTTACAACTAAAATATCAACATCTTAAAGAAAATGTCAAAACTTCAAATGTCAAGACATCTTCAGATGCTCCAGAGTTTGATGCAGTTTTTCAAATTAACAAACGTGATGAACAGATTCAAGCTCAGTGCAACACGATCAGAAAGTTGAAAGCCCAAATCTCTCAATTAAAGGGTCAAATGAACAATATGACAGGCTCCCAAATGCCTCCTCCTTTAGATTCTCAGAACTCTCAAACGTTTCATCTTCAAAACCTAGTAAATGCTTTACAAAAGGAAAACGAAAGTTTTCTAGAAGAAAATGAAAAGGTTAAACGTCATTTCAATGAGTTGTTTGAATCAATTAAAGTCACTCGTAACAAAAACAACGAACAAATAGCTTCATTGCAAAAGGAAATTGAGAATCTGAAGAGTCAGGTAAAAGGGAAAATGCCAATGATCAATGGGGAGAATGTTGTATCAAAGGTTCACTCTGGTAATAAATATGCTTTATCTGTGACATATGTCCCCCCTCATCTAAGGAACAACAAACTTGCCATTCAAACATATTTCTCATCCCTTAAGGATTGTCTAGAATGTCTGCGTGAGATTGTTGAAGAGGATAAGCTAGAGAAACCTCATGATAATGCAATTGGACATGCATGCTCATATGCCAAACGATCCCAAGAAATCTTAGAATGCTTGATCACAATATGCCCAAAGTCATTAGGTGAGAGAGTTAATCCTTTGATTCCATGCTCGATGCCTAATGCCAAGTATGATATGCACTCGATTCCCAATGTTTTGAATGTGAACCGTGGTGTACCCTTGAGTAGTTCAGATTCTACATCAGTCAATGCTAAGAGAGAGAACTCAAAGATGCCTTCTAGGAGTACTAATCTCAGTACCTCTAGTTTTAAGAAAGTGAATCTTAGTGCACCTGCATGTAGTTCAGATCCCAGCACATCTAAACAGGTGGTGCAAAGAGTAGTAAAACAAACTAATGTTCCCATTCCCTCTACAGGAGTAATCAGTGACATTAAAGGGAGCAGGTCAAAGTCTCAAGACAATACAAGGAATGATAGGACCTCGCAAGCTAAGAATGTGCACTGGAAAAGAGTAGAAGAATAATCTAGGAACTTTAAGTTTGAATCGAATAAAACGAATCGTGTTGATTCTAGTATTTGCCATAGGCGTACTGTAATTAATTCGAATTCTGATACTATTTGCAAACCTTGTACTGATGACTGCTTGAATTCTGTTTCTAATCATGGATGTGATGTTAATGTTCTGCCTAATGATGTTAATTGTCCAGTTCATATTGTTAATGCTAAAACTCATGCTAAGAAGGCTAAAAGGCAAAAACGAAAGAAAGTTAGTAAACAGTGGAAACCCACAGGAAGAACATTCAGTAAAATAGGCTTCTATTGGATACCTGTTGGTCATAAGACTAATCAGATAATGCCCACTAGAAAATGGATGCCTACTGGTAGAACTATTCCTTTAAGAAGTGATCACACTGTGAACAGGGCTAATATAGACACTAGTACTGCATCTATTCACAATGATTCCATTGCCTCACTTTCTGATATGAATGCTTCTATTTCTGATGTGGGTGGTCCAACCATTGTAACTAACCAAATGGAACCCATTCTTGCATGGGGATCCCAATTATCCAGTTATCCATTCTTGTCTGTGTTCAACTACAGATCGTTCAAATCGTTCTGTGGTACCTGGACTCAGGTTGTTCCAAGCATATGACTGGAGACCGGTCGCGGCTCATGAACTTCGTGAGCAAATTCATCGGGACTGTTAGATTTGGTAATGATCATTTCGGTGCTATTATGGGTTATGGAGATTATGTTGTTGGCGATAGTGTCATCTCTAGAGTGTATTATGTGGAAGGTTTAGGTCATAATCTGTTCTCTGTTGGTCAATTCTGTGATTCTGATCTAGAAGTAGCCTTCAGAAAACATACATGCTTTGTTAGAGATCTTAATGGTAAGGAACTGTTAAAAGGAACTCATGGCTCAAATCTTTACACCATCTCTATCGATGACATGATGAGGGCCTCTCCAATCTGCTTGTTACCAAAGGCTTCAAAAACAAAGTCATGGTTATGGCATCGTCGTCTCAATCACTTGAACTTCGGCACCATCAACGATCTTTCCAGAAAGGACTTAGTTGTAGGTTTACCTAGACTAAAGTATGAAAAGGATCATCTTTGTTCAGCATGTCAATTGGGAAAAAGCAAGAAGTATGCCCATAAACCCAAACCTACTAACTCTGTCACAGAAGTTCTTCATATGATCCATATGGATTTATGTGGACCTATGAGGGTGCAGAATATCTTTGGGAAGAAATATGTGTTAGTTATGGTTGATGATTACTCTAGATTCACCTGGGTCAAGTTCTTAAGGACAAAGGATGAAACTCCTGATATCATCATCAAACTCATCAAACAGCTGCAGGTTCGACTAAACAAAACTGTCAGAATTATCAGAACAGACAATGGAACTGAGTTTGTCAACAAACAACTTAGTGAATTCTATGAAAGCGTTGGAATCAGCCATCAAAGAAGTGTTCCACGAACCCCTCAACAGAACGGTGTAGTTGAAAGATGAAATCGTACTCTTGTTGAAGCCGCTAGAACAATGCTGATCTACTCAAAGGTTCCAATGTTTCTCTGGGCTGAAGCAATTGCCACTGCATGCTACACACAAAATCGTTCCCTGATTCACACTATTCATGGAAAAACTCCATATGAACTTGTCCACAACAGAAAACCTAATCTATCTTTCCTTCGTGTGTTTGGTGCCTTGTGCTATCCAACTAATGAGGGTCAAGACTTGGGCAAACTTAGGGCTGAAGCTGACATTGGAGTATTTGTAGGATATGCACCAAACAAAAAGGGATACCGAATCTACAACAAAAGAACCCGAAATATCATGGAAACAATTCACGTTACGTTTGATGAGCTGACCGGTCAAATGGCTCCTGGACACTCCAGCTCAGGACCCGCACTTCAAAACAGTCCCATTGGTTCATCCCTTGTTCCAAACTCCTCTCAAGAAACTCCATATGTACCTCCATCTGAAGATGATGTAAAGAAATTGTTTGATCCTATGTTTGATGAACTGTATGATTCAATTACTAATGAGGTGCTGATTCCTACAACAGAGGATGCTCATATTCCAGTGAATGAAGTCAATCCCTCAGTCTCAATATCTTTAAGTCAAGAAGCACCCGCTGCTGATCCTTCAGTATCATCAACAAATCATCATTCTTCAAATGTACATCATGGAAATGTTTCTGGCATCAATGATGAAGTTAATCCCTTTGCAACTCCCGAAGATGCTCCATTTGAAAACATATTTGCTACTCCTGAATCATCATCAGAACCATCTTCTTCAGGAGACATCGACTCAGCTACCTCAGTTCCACAACAACTGCCACATGAACACCTCAGAAAATGGACTCACGATCATCCATTAGACAACATCATTGGTAATCCCTCTCGTCCTGTATCAACCCGGAAACAACTCGCAACCGATGTCTTATGGTGCTTCTTCAACTCCGTACTATCTAAGATCGAACCAAAAGATGTTAAAACTGCTATGAATGAAGATAGCTGGTTCAATGCCATGCAAGATGAAATTCATGAGTTTGATCATCTTGATGTATGGGAGTTAGTACCTGCTCCAGACTGTGCTATGATTATAGCTCTAAAATGGATCTTCAAAGTAAAACTTGATGAGCATGGTGATGTGTTGAAGAACAAGGCTCGATTAGTTGCTAAAGGATATCGTCAAGAGGAGGGTATAGACTTTGAAGAATCTTTTGCTCCAGTTGCTCGAATCGAGGCAATTAGAATATTTCTGGCTAATGCTGCTAGTAAGAACATGGTAGTATATCAGATGGATGTAAAGACGGCATTTCTGAACGGAGATCTTAAAGAAGTTGTCTACGTCAGCCAACCTGAAGGATTTGTGAATCAAGAGCATCCTACTCACGTTTATCGTTTGAAGAAGGCTCTTTACGGTTTAAAGCAAGCTCCAAGGGCATGGTATGATACACTGTCAAAGTTTCTTCTATCAACCGAATTCATCAAAGGAGCAGTTGATCCTACATTGTTCACCAGGAAGTCAGGTTGTCAAGATACACGTCGAAGTACGTCTGGAGGTGCTCAGTTTTTGGGTGATAAGCTTGTGAGCTGGTCTTCAAAGAAGCAAATGAGTACTTCTATTTCCTCTACAGAGGCTGAATACATAGCCATGTCATCTTGTTGTGCTCAAATCTTATGGATGAGATCTCAATTTTCTGACTATGGCTTTGAATTCAAGAAAATCCCTCTGTACTGTGATAATAAAAGTGCTATTGCTCTCTCATGCAATAACGTTCAACACTCAAGAGCAAAGCATATCGACATTCGACATCATTTCATCAGGGAACAAGTGGAAAAAGGTGTGGTGGAACTCTATTTTGTGAGGTCTGAATACCAGTTAGCAGACATCTTCACCAAAGCTCTTCCAAAAGAACGTTTTGAGTTTATTCTTCCACGACTTGGTTTGAAAAGCCTTCAACCAGAAACTCTCAAACGTCTTCAGGAGGAAAACGAGGAGTAAAGATCTATCTTCATCTATCTCTTGTAAATATTTATTTGAAAAACAAAATACAAAATTATAAAACCTTCAAAAATCAAATAGAAAAATATAAATCTTTCAAAATCCATAAAAATTTGAAAAATTCGAAAAATCTTCAAAAAATATTGTCATTTTGTCATGTTTTTTTCCGGTTCGATAATATCTACGGTCTTTGTGCTGTCATTCAAAGAATGACACGGGTCTTTAGATGTTGTTCGAATTCTTAAAAAAAAAAAAAAAAAAAAAAAAAAAAAAAAAAAAAATTGAGAGAAAGAGAAACAATGGTTTATTGTCATTTTCAGGCAGTAACCCGGTTTTAAAAGAAAGAACAGAGCCATGTTTCACCATGTTTTTAAATTCCATGCTCTGATTCTATAAAACATTTATCTGCTGAAAACTAACTGCTTTGAAAAATAACTCAGTCTCTATTTTTGATAATCATCAGGACTTATTTGTCAAAATCTCTATCTCTCAATCAACAACCTATGTCATTGATTGAGGGGGAGAATGATTTCAATTAAATTAAAAAGTTATTTGGCATTAAAATTGTTTTCAAAAGATATAAATGCATGTCTTATCAATGGAATGTAAAGTCTTAAAATCCGATCCTTATCAGTTCAAACGCTTTCACAATCAAGTCACAATTCTCCTTAAAAGCTTTCAAAATCAATTTAAATTGGATTTAAACTGATATTAAGGTAAATGGTTTCACATGAATGTACATGATGTCCTTCCCACATGTGACAAACGATTTCAAATTTTCAATGCACATGTTGAGGGGGAGCATCTATCTTAAACCTTTGATTTGAAACGTGATCATTCATCCCAATGTGCAGGTTCCCTCTAGTATGTGCAAAACTCTTTTCAAACCTCGAGGCACATATTGAGGGGGAGCGAATTTATGGAAACCTCATCCTTCCCGGAAATGCTATATCTACTTGATTTGATATGGGAAGTGATGTTGATATCTTTTAGAAAATGGTAATCAAAGAAGTTAATTCTTTCTCTTGCCTCCGTGTGCTAAACATTTTCAAATACTTGATGCACATGTTGAGGGGGAGTTCTCGTTCTAAAAATATCAAAAACAATTCAGGTACAAAATGCTTTGATAATATATCACAAGTATCTGAATTGATTTTCAAATGGTTTTCAATTGGATCCAATGGCAGACGAACAATACCAAATAGACCGACCAACTTTACTTTATGTACGGTGATATAAGGATGATAAGGTTAGGTATGTGTTCCCATGATCCGCCAGAACTGGAGGGATCTACCCAGGGACAATCCACTAGTTAGTGTAGAAGTCCGTAGGTATGATGATAAAAGGAGAAAAATGAGAAATGGGAAGAGTGCGGACTAAGACTGAGCTAGTACTGGAATAAACCCAACAAGGTTCTAGCTATGAAGTCTCGGTAAGCACTGAAGGGGTTGAAGAATTAAAAAGAATTGAATGAGAAAAGGGTGAAAACAAATAGCCCTCCATTTATTCAACCTTAGGGCAGAAACCAGGTTCAATTCATATGCTACTGATGGTAACATCGGTATTGAAGACAAGACGTCATGGACCCAGTGACGCACTGCACTTCAACTTTCCAAACCACTCAAGTTCCTCTTAAAAGGGCTTGTTTCATTCTCACGGGGAACCGACATTATCTATCGACTTTCTCATAGAGATGGTTGATATTGAAGAAGGAGGCCCTCTCCCTAGTCTCCGGCATAGGATCCAAATATGCACAAATTGAGTCTAGAGCCACGAGATCATCAATAAATCTCATTAGGACACTTTCAATGAAGACTCTCTGTTTCACACAATGTGGAAAGAAAGATTATATCTTGAGACCTACGCATTATCCTTGTGGTATTGCCAGAACATCTGAGTGATGTGTTTACATATTCACAATGAAGATGGAAAGCCTTCTGGAGCCAACATCAAACAAGCTCCTGGTAGGTGGCATGTGAGATCTATTATATAGATCAACCATGTGACAACTGAACAGAAACAATGGGGCGATTCAATCTCTTGAATCAATCCTGGTTCAGGTTATGGATTGACGGATACCTTTGAAAAACCGGTCCTTGTGCTTAAAAACTCTTTTCTTTAGCACATCGACCGTGTACTCATTCTTCAAACCAAAAGGTGTTTTTATGATTGATAATTGATTTTCAATAAAACCTTCGTTGTATTGCAAAAACAATTTCTATTGAGCAATACACGATTGTTTTTCAAATCTCTTTTCATCAATCAGTGGACTTAAAATTCACTGGTTCACTCACTCCGTGTTGTCTTCTTTGAGATGTTCCGGTTTGAGAACAGCTAGAACAGCTGCGGAACCCTGTCAAGGAAATTCTTCGGAATTATACCTGATCACAGGCAGTACATGTACTGATCAACGGGGAACCGTGGGCCGTGTACCTCAATTCAACGAAAGTGATCAAAGACACTTTCGTGCGATTTATTGCTAACTGTTGTATGCAGGTACACCCGACGTTTGCAGCTGATCAGAATGAGGCGGTCAATCCATAGCCGCATGCTCACTTAACACATTCAACTCAAAGAAATCATGATTAGTGCATCAATGACTCTGATATTTTCACTCCATGCTTCTGCTACGCTGCTGCCAATATCATGATTCAACAAATGCTTCCGCTACTCTGATAAGAAGATATCATGATCCAGAATGTGAGCATGTCGGTCCTAAAGTCACAACATCACATAATACCATCACCACAAAGGATGTCTCAGAGATATTTGATTGCTGATGATCTCAAAAGATGGCACAAAATTATTATCACGTGGATCAGTGAAAGACCTCCACTTGGAATATCCAAACATGCAATGTGAAGAATCAATGACTACGAGCTTAGGAGCAAAGGACTACATCAAGAATGCAAGATCAATTGTTAATGTATTATCTATTTGTATTCTATGTAATTTCGGTACATGATTGAGGTGACCTCCCTTAGGGGGAGATTGTTAGGAATTAGAAATTCCCGGTAGTAAAGAGTCGGTCACCTCAAGTATATGTAATCGTTAGAAAGCTCGTAGTCGTAGTTCTTTTTAAGTTATGTAGTAATTAGTTAAGTAACACCGTGGAGGACGGACGGGTCTTTACCCACTGTATGCCTGATCCACAGCCCGTAGGTGGCGTTTATTGTAAGACACTATAAATACCCTCTACCACCCAAGGTAGAGGGTTGGAGCTTCAATACCATTTTTCTTTGTTTCACATAGTTCCCAACTCTCTTCCCTTTCTCTCTCTAGAACTTTCTCTCTCTAAAACATTGTATACGCCTCATATGGATTTGGTTTGATGTGTTTGTGAAATCCTATATCTTACAATTGGTATTAAGAGCCATGGTTTGATCACTCATCTTTCATGCTCTTTGTTTTGGTGGATTTCATAAGGTTTTTGGGGTTATAAGTGTTTTGGAGAGTTTGAATCATTTGGTTAATTTCTAGTGTTAAAGTTTGAATTTTGATTGTACTTTTGTGTTTAGGATCATCATATGTGTTTAGGTTTTGAATTGGAAGGCTTGAATCATTGTGGTTTAGCTGTTTTTGATTGATAAAGTGGTGGTTTTCAAATATTGTACGAAGCGAGTTGAGCCACGGTGTTGAGTTTCTTGGAAGCGAGTTGCTTTGTTATTGGAAGCGAGTTGGTTTAAGCGACTTGGCTATTAAGCGAGTTGTATTAGCAGCGAGTTGGTATATGCGACTTGGCTATTAAGCGAGTTGATTCTTTAAGCGACTTGAGTTTTAAAGCGACTTGGCTATTAAGCGAGTTGTATTGTCAGCGAGTTGGTTTAAGCGACTTGGTGGTTAAGCGAGTTGTCTATGTATGCGACTTGGCTATTTAGCGAGTTGATTCTTTAAGCGACTTGTCTTTTAAACGAGTTGACTGTTTAGAGAATTGATACCAAAGCGAGTTGACTGTTTAGCTACTTGTCTATTGAGACTTTTCACTTCTTCGTGCTACATTTTTACGGTTTGTAAGATATAACTTTTCACATACACATCAAAGCATAACACAAAGTAGCATATAGATGGAATTCTAGAGAGAGAAAGGGAAGAGAGTTGGGAACTATGTGAAACAAAGAAAAATGGTATTGAAGCTCCAACCCTCTACCTTGGGTGGTAGAGGGTATTTATAGTGTCTTACAATAAACGCCACCTACGGGCTGTGGATCAGGCATACAGTGGGTAAAGACCCGTCCGTCCTCCACGGTGTTACTTAACTAACTACTTACTAACGTTAAATAACTACGACTACGAGCTTTCTAATGATTACATATACTTGAGGTGACCGACACTTTAATGACTGAATTTTCTAATTCCTAACATGAAAGCTAAGGCAGACATTTGAGTTTTCGTTGGTTATGCACCAAACCGGAAGGGTTACCGAATCTACAATAAAAGAACCCGAGACATCATGGAATCTATTCACGTCACGTTCGATGAGTTGTCTGAGCATACGGCTCCAGGACAATCCAGTTCTGGACCCGCACCTCAATTTTTGTCAAGTAGTCCCATCAGTTCTTCTCTTGTACATAATCACTCCCCTGCAGATCCTTATGTACCTCCATCAAAAGAAGATTTAAAGAAATTGTTTGATATGATGTTTGATGAATACTATGAACCTCAGACTAATGACAATTTTGTATCACCAACTGTAGCTGCTTATAATCCAACCAATACGAATGATCCATCCATTACAATATCTTTATCTCAAGAAGCGCCAGTTGTCGATCACTCATCATCATCTTCGAATCCTCAATATTTGGTTGTACATCATGGAAATGTAGATGCTAATTATGATGAAGATAACCCCTTTGCTACCCCCGAAGATCCTCCGTTTGAAAACATATTTGCCCCTGAACCAACACATGAACCATCTTCATCAGGGGATCCAAATTCTGCTACATCAGTTCCTCATCATCAACCACATGAATATCTTCGAAAATGGACACATGATCATCCACTCGACAACATCATTGGGAACCCTTCTCGCCCGGTATCCACTCGTAAACAACTTGCTACTGATGCCTTATGGTGCTTCTTCAATTCTGTATTATCAAAGATCGAACCTAAAGATGTCAAAATAGCAATGTTTGAGGACAGCTGGTTTAGTGCTATGCAAGAAGAAATCCACGAGTTTGATCATCTTGATGTATGGGAATTAGTACCTGCTCCAGATTGTGCTATGATTATTTCTCTCTAGTGGATCTTTAAAGTAAAGCTTGATGAGCACGGTGATGTTCTGAAGAATAAGGCAAGGCTAGTGGCTAAAGGATACCGACAAGAGGAGGGTATTGACTTTGAGGAATCATTTGCTCCGGTGGCGTGAATTGAGGCTATCAGAATCTTCCTGGATAATGCTGCTAGCAAGAACATGGTGGTTTATCAGATGGATTTAAAGACTGCTTTTCTTAATGGATATATCAAAGAAGTGGTTTACGTCAGTCAACCCGAAGGTTTTGGGAATCCAGAGCATCCTACCCATGTCTACCGCTTGAAGAAGGCCCTCTACGGTCTGAAGCAAGCTCCAAGGGCATGGTATGATACATTGTCAAAGTTTCTTTTGTCAAATGGATTAAGCAAAGGAGCAGTTGATCCCACATTGTTCACTAGAAAGTCAGGCAAACACTTAATTCACGTTCAAATTTATGTTGATGATATTATTTTTGCCTCGACCGACCCTAATGAATGTGACCGATTTTCAAAGGAGATGGGCTCCAAATTTCAAATGTCTATGATGGGACAAATGTCATTTTTCTTGGGATTACAAATGTCACAAAGTCTCGGTGGCATTTTTATTAATCAATCTAATTATGCAAATGAAATTTTAAAGAAATTTGGATTTGATTCTTGTGATCCTGTTGACACTCACATGGTGGAGCGCACAAAACTGGATGAGGACCACTCAGGGATCATGGTTGATCAAACAAAATATCGAAGTATGATTGGATCCCTGATGTACCTCACAGCCAGTAGACCTGATATTCTGTTCGCTGTATGCATGTGTGCTAGATACCAGGCTAAGCCTACCAAAAAGCACCTTGAGGCGGTTAAACGGGTCTTTCGGTATCTCCAAGGAACCATTAACATGGTACTTTGGTATCCGAAGGACAATGATATGTCACTAACAGCATATGCAGATGCAGACAATGCAGGATGTCAAGATACACGTCGAAGTACGTCAGGAGGTGCTCAGTTTTTGGGAGATAAGTTAGTAAGCTGGTCTTCAAAGAAACAAATGATTACGTCTATATCCTCTACAGAGGCTGAATACATAGCCATGTCATCTTGTTGTGCTCAAATATTATGGATGAGAACCCAATTATCTGACTATAGCTTTGTATTCAACAAAGTACCTCTGTATTGTGATAACAAAAGTGTCATTGCTCTCTTCTGCAACAATGTTCAACATTCAAGAGCAAAGCACATTGACATTCGACATCACTTCATCAGGGAACATGTGGAGAAAGGTGTGGTTGAACTATATTTTGTGAGGACTGAATATCAGCTGGCAGACATCTTCACTAAAGCTCTACCTAGAGAACGGGTTGAGTTTATCCTTCCACGACTTGGCTTGAAGAGTCTACAACCTGAGACACTCAAACGTCTTCAGGAGGAAGACGAGGAGTAAAGGTGTTTCCTCATGTATTCTTTGTATACAATTTATCAAAAAAAAGAATAAATAAATAAAAAATAAATAAATAAATTTGAAAAGCCATAAAAATCAGAAAATTTTGAAAAAGTCCAAAAATATTGTTTTTCATATCATGTTATCTGGTTTCGATAACATCTACGGACTTTGGACTGTCATTAGAAAATGGCACGGGTCTTTAGATGAAGTTCCAACAGAAATAATAAATATTTTATTTTCATTAAAAAAAATGAGATGGAGAAAAATGTAGGTTTATTATCATTTCAGGCAGTAACCCGTTTTTAAAAGAAAGAACAGAGCCATGCTTAATCTAGTTTTGAAACCTCATGCTCTTATTCTAAAAACAATAGTTCATAAGGAAAATTTGTCGACAAAAAGACAAATGTTTCCTCACAAATATTTTCCCTTCTAAATATTCTTCTGAAAAATATTTGTCATCTAATGAAAACTAAATTGCTTTGAAAATAACTCGGAATTAATTTTGAAAATAATTTGGACTTATCATATGTCAAAATCTCTATCACTCAATCAACAACTTTGGTCATTGATTGAGGGGGAGAATGATTTCAATCAAAACAAAAAGGTTATTTTTCAAACAATTGGCACGTAAACGAGCAAGGTCTACATTTGGATAATAAAAAAGAACATTTTTTTATAATTGGATCCAGACCAAGGCTAATGTTGTGTTTTCATAAGATACCTAAGCATGTTTAATCAATGGAGTTTAAAGTCTTAAAATCTTATCCTTATCAGTTAAATGTTTTAAAAGCAAGTCACATTTTCTCCTCAAAAATATTTCATAAATAATTTAAATCAATTGAGATCACAAATCTCAAAGGGTTTGAAAATTGTGATCGAGGGAGAATTTGTGATTTAAATTGGTTTTAAACTGATAATTCAATAAGTGGCTTTGGAAATATAATATCAAGCTCTCCTCCCTACATGTGCCAAACGATTTCAAATTTTCCATGCACATGTTAAGGGGTAGCATTTATCTTAAACCAAAAGGAATTGAAACGTGATTGATCTATCTCAAAGTGCAGCTTCCCTCTAATATGTGCAAAACACTTTCGAATCTCGATGCACATATTGAGGGGGAGCAATCAAAATAAAACCTCATCCTTCCCAAAATATTTCATCCGAAGTACTTAAAATACAATATTTGATCGGGGAAGTGATGATGATCATTTTAGAAAATGTTAATCAAAGATTGGATCTTTCATTCTCAATCTAAGATTTCTAAAGTCCTCTTGCCTCCATGTGCTAAAATAACTTCTAACACTTGAAGCACATGTTGAGGGGGAGCATTTCTAAAATATCAAAAACAATTAAGGTACAAAACGCTTTGATTTTATATCACAAGTACCTTGATTGATTTTCAATTGGTTTCGAGGCGGAATGAACAATACCACAAGACCGACTATTTTACTTTATGCATGGTGTTATAAGGATGGTAAGGTTAGGTATTCGTTCCCACGATCCCGCCAGAACCGAAGGGATCTACCCAGGGACAATCCACTAGATAGTGTAGAATTCCTTATGTATGATTGAAAAAAAGGAGAAATGTGAGAATACAAGAAGAGTGCCGACTGAGATAGAGCTAGAACTAGAATAAATCCAACAAGGTTCTAGTAATGAAGTCTTGGTAAGCACTGAAGGGGTTGAAGAATGAAAAAGAAATTAAATGAGAAAAGGGTGAAAAGAAATAGCCCTCCAATAATTCAACCTTAGGGCAGAAACCGAGTTTAATTCATATGCTACTGGTGGTTACTAAGGTAACACTGGTATTGAAGACAAGACGTCATGGACCCAGTGACGCATTGCACTAAACTTCCCAAGCTACTCAAGTTCTCTTAAAAGGACTTGTTTCATTCTCACGGGGAACCTACATTATCTATCGAATTTCTCTTAGAGATAGTTGATATTGAAGAAGGAGACCCTCTCCCTAGTCTCCGGCATAGGAAACCAAATTTGAACTATTGAGTTTAGAGCCAAGAGATCATCAGTAAATCTCACTAGGACATAAGTAATGAAGACTTACTGTTTCACACAATGTGGAAAGTAAGAATATACTTTCAGAGTCCTACGCATTATCCTTGTGGTATTGCCTGAACATCCGAGTGATATGTAAAAATATTCACAATAAAGATGGAAATCCTTCTAGAGCCAACATCAAACAAGCTCTTGGTGGGTGACATGTGAGATCTTCTCGAAAGATTGATAAGGATTTAAAAGGTACCTTTTTGAGGGGTCATTTAAGCCCTTAATTGATCACTTTTGTATCCGTTACTACTTAATTTCGTTCCTTTTCACTTTTTAGGTCTCTTGAAGGCAAATTCCTGGATTGACACTTATTCGGACGAAAAGGCGCGAATATACGAAGAAAATTGCCAAAGTCAAGAATCAAGACACTCAGGCTGCTGGAACTGAAGGGGACGGCGTCAGGTTCTATTTGTGACGACTCAGTAGCCAAATTGCTTATTAACAAGTGACGGCATCAGGTGTTAAAAGAGTAGGGTGTCGCAGCTCAGACGACCTAGATTTGATCCAGACGGCGTCAAAGACTGAAGGCGACGGCATCATGGGCATAAGGTGACGCCGTCACAATGATAACGTGGCCAAGACGAAAACTTAATGACGGCGACCCGACGGCGTCACAATTAAAGAGTGACGCCGTCGCAGTTTGTAACACTATATATAGAATCCGAATTTTTCAGTTTTAGGGAGGTAGTTTTGTGGAGTAAAAACCTAAACCGAACCAAGGCTGTCTTGTACAGTATTTTAGGGTTCCATACCCTATTTTACATCAAGATAAGTGTTTTACTTCATTAATTCAATTATGTCTTCAATTGATTGTGTGTATGCTTGCATGTTCTCCATGTCCGGCTAATTTACTTGTGTGTTTGCTTAGATAATATAAAACCTAGTTATTGAATATTGATTGGTTGTCTCTTATCTTAATTGTGATTGATCTAGTATTGCGATAGGTCATTCGTTGTGTCATTAATGCTTGATTAATCTTTGTTGAACCTTAGTGTTAAGTTTATGAATCCTAGAGATTTTGTAGTCATTAACCTTTGGTAGCTTCAAAGAGTTAGGGATAAACGCATACCCTACGACCTTAGAAACACAACGCGTTAAGAATAAGGACGTGACAACTCAACCATCAATAGGAGATAACTAGGGAGTAATAAAACCTAAGTAAATACATTCTTAATCATCATACGAGCACACAACAATAGACATAGACTACCCCTAGCTTAGTTAATTAGATAATTAGATAAGTAGAGTAATCGGTAGAAATACCAACCCCCAAATCCAAACCCCGAGATTCGTACCTTTCCATTTCCTAAAAAATATAAAAAAGATAAAAAAATAATCTTCCTCAACCCCAACCTTAGGGTAGTAACTTCTCACTAGCATTCCTATTCCCCTAGAGAACGATATCAATACCCGTGGCTTACCCTAATACTACACTACAACGATTAGGTTCACTGCCTAGGGTGTTGAAAAACTTGCTCGACGAAAAGGAAGTTCCTTTGACCCCGAACACGCTGTGTAAGCGTATCAAGTTTTTGGCGCCGCTGCCGGGGAATAGAATAGCTAGTTAGGAGTCCACCTCGTTTAGGTTTCCTTGCTTGATTCCTATCAAGTAAGATTTTTTCTCATTTTTAGCTTCCTCATAGTCTATCCCCCTTCTTCGTGACCTTTGTTCGTAACCCCATCACTTTTCATTATGGAAGGTGATAACCCACCAAACAACACTTTATCACCAACCAAATACCCACCGCTTGATCCAGCCTTTGCCAACCAACTTCAAGCTCGTATTGTTAGTGAAATTGGAGAGCTTAGGAAACTGAATAGGATAACTGAAAGTGCACTTGAGGAAGCCCTTAAGGAATCTACCAGCACTCTAGATAGTGATTCGACCTTAAGTGATTCGGATGAGGACTTAGAACATGGAGATTATAAGGTGTTAGAAATTATGGAGGATAATAAGGAGAAGGAGGAACTTAGGGAGTATTTCGATTCATACCCTAAAGGGAAGGAAACCGTCTATCACTATAACGTGGTTAACTTCCCGAGACCACCTTTCGAGCCTCGCATAAGAAGGGGTAACCCTAAAAACATCAAGATACCGTGCATGATTGGATACTTATATAGGGATCACACTTACATTGACTATAAGGCACCCATGAATATAATTTCTAGGCTCTACTACAATTGGATCATGAGAAAAAAGCTAGGACCTATGAGGGACCCCTTTCGCCCTAGGAAAGAGAGTAACTATGTTGGGAGGGTTAAAGGATTGCATGTCTTCATAGGTAACTTCACATATAGGTGTGATTTCATGATCTTGGAAAATGTTAAGGGCATCATTGATGGGTTTTTAGGGGATGTGATACTTGGGAGACCATTTATAGAGGAATCTAAAATGGTTTATGATCGAGAGGAAGGAATAGTCAAGTTCTCAAACGGAGCCGAGAGTGTTAAATACATAATTCCCTACAAAAATAAGAAGTGTGAGGGTATTGATGATTTAGATGTGGACAACATTCCGGCATTTGAAGTAGATTGGAAGAACAAGGTTTACTACACTACTTGTCTTGATTTAGGCCCTGAGTATATTCGTGATGAGAGAAGGGTTAAGGAGATCGGATGGGCCTCTAAGATTAGGACAACGTAGGGACACGACTTCGAGTCTAGCTACAAGAGTCATAAATAAAGAAAAGTGCTTCGTGGGAGGCAACCCATGCTTAATTGTTTGCTTGTTTGTGTCGTGTATCTTTTATTAATTGTTTATTCTCATGTTTAAATTTGTAAAAATGCTTTATTTTGTCTTTAACCTCGTCTTAATTACATATAAAGGTATTTTACATAAGGGATAAGTGTAGGGAGGATTACACACGTTTTCAAAAAAAATGTAAACATGAGAATTAAAATTATTTAAAAGATATACATGTGTGTTTGTTCGAGTCAAATGCTTGTATCGAGTCATAATGGATGTTTTGCCGGAAATTTTTCCAGATTTTAAAGATAAAATTTTTTCCAGAATTTTTTCCAGAAAATCGCAGGCCAATTTCTGTTAGGATAACCTGACGGCGTCAGGATCGCAACCTGAAGGCGTCAGGAGGAGCAGAAACAACTTACTTTTCCTCATTTTCTGAGCTACTTATAAATTTTTGGAATTTTCCAGGTCTTAATTTTCCAGAAAATCTGTAAACATCCATTCCACAAGCATTATATCCTAGTTTAGTAGAGTCATATATATATATTGTTACCGTCGATTTTACGCGAAGGTTTCGTTTGTTTTCTTCAAGTGTGCAGGTTTAATTTATCAAGAAGAAAATACATAAGATGAGAAGGAGCTTTTCACGCAAACATTCTTCTTGAAAAAAGATTTAACCACCACTTCGCACGGATCCTACCAAGCTAATCAGGGGAGTACTAGTTTCTTTCGTTTTTAATTACCTTCCATTATCATAACTTTGATACTTTCGGGGAACATTGGGGACAATGTTCAGTTTAAGTGTAGGGAGGGAAAATAAAATGGGAACTTTGAAACTATGCTTATCCTTGACTATTTGCTTTATCCAATTTCATTTGTGTAATAAACCATGAGAAATATCGGTTAGGGTAATTTTGGCACCAAATTTAAAATTTTTCATGACATATAGGAGTGGGCCATTAGTCTTAATAAAGCGTCTCATGGATAGGAAGTTATACGACTAGCACAAAAACCCTTTACCACTTAAATTCCACCCAAAATGTGAGGATCGCCCTTAGATTTGTAGGAATTAAAGCATTCATCTTTGATGCTTAGAGTGTGAACCGGTAGTATAATAGATTCTAGAACTTGTTTTGTGATGCATTCCGAGATCGCTAGTAAGACTACACTTGTGTAGTTAGGAATAACTAAATGATAAGAGGCATTAGGATAACCCTTGTTTGATACCTGTAATATAATTACTTCTTCCACATCGGTTGAGTAATTCCCCCACACCCTTGCGTTGTACTCATCTTTAGCACACGATACCCCTAGTTAACCCCTCAGAGCCTATCCTTTTCGCGGTTCTCGTGATGTTTCGGTTTTCCGGAATATCAATGAAGAGCATTGTTTACAATCCACCCCCAAATGTACACCCAAATCGTGTTAGCCTACCTTGTATGCACTCACTTTTAGTGCATTATTGTTATCATACTAAACCCTTAGTTCAATTATCTAGTTGCTTGCATAAGTTGCTAAGTCGAGTCATAGCCTTTGTACACAGTTTTGGGACGATTGGGACTCAAGGGAAAAGTTAAATTTTATGAAATGACGGGAAGTGAACGTTAAATTCAAATTCCCTTTATTTGCGTAATAATGTACTCCAAGTGTTTTGATCTTTTCAATTCGGGTCAAATTAGTGTTAGAGTAATAAAAACTCAAGTGTAGGGATGTGCCTATAAATCCCTATTATTTTGATGTTATCGTAGAGGATGGTAGAGTAAAAGTGTATGAAAAAAAAAATAAAAAAATAAAAAATAAAAAAAATCGAAAAAAATAGAGAAAAAAGTGAAAAAGAAAAAAATAGAGTATTAAAATATATATATATATATATATATATAAATATATATATATATATATATATATACTAGTGTCAAAACCCGTCCGATGGACGGGTATGACTTATGGTTTTTATTTTTAGGTTTTAGTAGAACAAATATATGCTAAAAAGCAATTAAAAGTTAAATTAAACAATTTACAACTATAATTGATGTTATCATAATATATATATATATATATATATATATATATATATATATATATATATATATATATATATATATATATATATATATGAACCAACAATCAGTTATATGATTTACAGAGAAAGGTATGTTGTATATAGAAACATGGATGGTTAATGTGTGAGTATGTGTGTAGTGACAATCTAATTTCATTAACATGAACCCAACTTACCTTGAGTTGTCATCCAGTTAGACATCTTCTTCAAGCTCGTCAAGAGTGAAGGACTGGGTACATATAATTACATCATAAGTGATAGGATATAGTGATGGATGATAATAGATTAATGAAGTCTCTAATAAGAATTTCGAGACAGTTAGTCGTACTAAGACCTATGTTAGTCTTGTACAAAGCGACCAAGAATTAGAAAAGTGATATATGGTATTATGGAATTCGGACAAATATGATTTGAAATAAGTAATCAAACCACCTCGGATAGCCAAGCATACAGGACTATTATTTTCCTGTAATGTGTTCTCCTGCTCCTACTTGCGTGTTCGCACCTAAAATCACAACAACAATTAAAAAATAAGTAAATAATTACTTGGAACTTGAGTAATATTTAATAGTAGAAATGCAATTATATATTTAATGGCATATTCGTTTAATGGTTAGCGCAACAGGAAGTTGACATACCTGTGCCTGGTGTCTTTGCACAACCACTATAAGCACGTGAAGTATCGAATACGTTTTGCGACTATTTGGGTCTACGCAAAGTACCACAAATATTTTGCAATGAATTAGCTTACCAACAAAGATGAAAGAACATTAAACTCTTCTGAATACAAATAACATGTTGCAATACATTAGTAGCAATAGTTAACCATAAAGGAAAAGCAAACGAATTACATTAGCGAACACGCTGTGCATGTCTATTGTCCAAATCAGTAGCATCGTGCACATATCTTGACCTAACACATAAGTCTGTAGGAGCTGGCTGATACGCCGAGGCATGATCGGCTCGGGAGTTTTTAGAACGTTCCAGGATACGATAATTCCTCACTGTAACACATTTAACACAATTAGCTTATACATGTCTGAGCACAAACTGTAAATCAAACTATCATTCCTTATAAAACAGTTGCCTAGTTAATTATGTTTGTGCAATCCGTGCAATCCTCAAAATTGCCTTACTACAAACCACCAGAAAATCCACTACTCTCAAAAAGCGTTGCATAAAACCCGTGATGTAACCCTAATTAAGTGACCTAAAATTTACATTTACCTCTAGAATGGCGCCAATAAATCACTTTTGAAATCGTAACGGTGTCATTTTCATCCCCTCGGTCTGGCTTTAAGAGCTTCGCCATTGCTGGTCTGACACTTGCAGGTCATAGAAGTTTCTAGAACTCTACCTCTACTTCAAAATTTCTTCCTTTTTGGACTGCATAAAAGAATCACAGTAATAATTAACGACTTTAAACCCATTTGACCAATTTCGTGTCTGATAAAGCAGTGTATAAAGATGAGAACAAACCCTGTAACGCCAATGTGGAATTTATGCACAGAATATCATTGTAAGAGCAAGTACCATGGAAGGAATTATTAATAACCAAAACCATATACGCCACCTGAGCACACTGATTAGAGGTGGCAAATTCTACGCATCTACCTAGAAATGGGTAGATTCGGATTATGTTTCACTTTTAAACGGTCCAATTGGAAAACTTTAAATTCTTGGTTAAGTATGGAACAGATAAAAAGGATCGAACAGTTTGAAAGTGGACTGCTATGTTTTGATACGTTACTGAATCTAAGAAAAAAATGGTCAAAAAGGTCTGTAGGTCATCCCCACACCTTTTGGCATGTATCAAAACTTAACCCATGGCCCATACATGTTTTGACCCACTACCCAACCACCTGATCCCCCTAAGTTGCCACCTTTACTGATATACCTGTTTTCTGTGCTTCAGTCGTGCAATGCCTCATATAAAGATATTCACTCGTTATAACGGTCAAAACCTTGCGTAAGTGCCTATATTGTTTTTTGTCTTTCCGTTAATTTTCCTTGTCAAGCTGGGGCATGATTCGTTGACTATATGCTCTTTCAATTTTTGACAGATGGTTCTTGCTAACTTCATCAGACCTTAGTAAAGCTGCCTGGGATATAAAAATACAACCTGTAACATATATAAACGCTATAAATATGCAAAGAAATGGCAGATTCGCATTAAATTTCTTACCAAGCCCGGGATACTTTAACGGGATCCCTATGAAGAGAGCCCGCATTAGCCCTAAACATGTTAAAATTTAAATAAGCCTGCATAAATACCATGCACGGAAGAAGGCGAAACCTGCCAGCATTCACAATAGAGATATTTCAGCTCATTTGCTCACAAATGGGTAGGCTGGTTTGTGTTTCATATCTAACGGGTCAAATGGGTAGAATCTTATATATTTATGTATGAAATCATAGAAAAATCAAAAAACTAAATCAAAAGGTCAAGTATCAGGCCTAAGGGTACGAGATTTAGAGTGCCTAAAATAATAACTTCAATTAGTTCAATGGCTGCTATGAACAATTTGAAGGTGAATGATTCAAGTAACAATTCAAGACTTCAAGGTGTGATACATGTGAACCAACTGGAAGACTCATAAACTTCTGCATTGCAAGCTTGTTACATGCATGTGAACATTCGTTGATCAGATTGAGTGCTGGGACAGGTAGCACCAAGGTCTTGTTTCCTGCAAGGTTAATAAAAAGAAAATATCCAGGATAAGTGAAAATGGAAACAAACCCTGCTAGGACATGTAGTTATCACATGCCATGGAAGGAATTATTAATAACCAAAACCATATACGCCACCTGAGCACACTGATTAGAGGTGGCAAGTTCTATGCATCTACCTAGAAATGGGTTGATTCAATAATAACAATAATCAAGTCGGTGAAACATATTTGCAGATACCACAACATTTGCACAACATAAAAGCAAATACAGATTTGAATAATCAAGTTTCTTAATGTGTAAAGATCACTTGTGGATTCATTAACGCACATTCATTTCCTGTCCAATTTTATAGAAATTTTACATACGTTATGAAGTTTGCTAATTTGAATGATTCATTTTGAAGACTGAGGATGGATACTTGCTAATGTATATACGGTAATCACAAACCACAAGAACAAATATCCCAGTACCAAAAAGTTTGCATTGGACTTGAACGGTCTTTTGTCATTAATGATTTAAGTCTAAAGGGAGAAACACAATCCACATGTAGGTATGTTGTCTAAACATTGGTTAGATGATAAATAAACTATCTTTCACACTAACCAAACAAAAATTAAACAAAGTGAGAACACATGATCGAGAAAGGGATATCACATCATGTCATTTCCCTCCTCAACTTAATGCAATCAAAATCCTAAAATTATACTAACAACCCTCTCTTTTCACCTCTGTGTATTACCATCCAACAAACAAAACCTCTATCATGATCATTGTAGAGATTCGACCGATTCAGCACGACCTAGGGCCCTACCACACATCTGATAAACATTTGTGATAATATGGTTACAAATAGCATCTTCATGCTCTTCTCAACTGACTAATTGTTTTCTAGCCATTCAAGTGCCTCCTTTGTTGCGGTTTCAATATTCCTTTCTTATTAGATCGAGGTTGTCAGCAACTCATCCTTACCTTTGACTTGGTTCCCCATGTTGTAAACGTAAATAAAACAAAAGGATATCTACACATAAACACATTAGTATTGAGTATTGTTTTGTTAAAAGATCGAAGAATATGAATGAAAATAGACATCCAGAGATAGGTGGTAAGAATAAGTTATACCTTTATTTCCATCACCATTCAACATGCTCAAAATGCCAACTGCAGCACCAAACGAAACAGCTTCATCAACATGATATGAATTACAATTTCTCTTACATCTCTGCCAATTGGCAACTGAAGATCAACCTTTATAAACATTGACAATGATTTATTCAATTCATCCAACTTTTTCGCATGAAAGTATTTCCAGAATTTAATATTTTTGCATTGCCTAATAAGTTCTTATGCACCTTTATCAATGAACTTATTTGTTTCTTATGCACCTTTATCAATGAACTTATTTGTTTCATCTTTACGTCGACCCAATTCTTTATTTAGTTTCTCCATATCATTGAATATCTGCCTCATACTTTCTATAGATTCTTTTATTTCGGTGAGTGTGGATTTAAAGTAGCATGGTTTCGCAATAACTTCTATGATAACATCTAATTTCATCTAAAATTTTTCCTCCAATAAATGATGCCATTGATGAGCTGAAAGATATTCAATTAACTATAGTTAGAATTGATGTTATGATTGGTGAACGTGTTTGTTTGTGATGCAAACAAAAGAGGAAATAAGTGAAGAAGATTTCAGATGCCATATTACTAAACATACAATACCATAAACCACTGATGTTAAACATACAATACGTATACCATTAAAAGTGAGATACATACCTGTGCTATCAACATGCAATTCCACTTGTAGCATAGAGAAGACTAACCAATGCAGCAAGCTCAGTTAAAAAACAATGGATTAAAAGTTACGTCAGTAAATATCCAAACAAACAGTTATAACTGAAAATATTCCAGATATTAAATAGTACATTTCCCCTCCAAACTAACAGGACTGCCCGAAAGAAAGTGCCATTGTTGCCACCATTTTTTTTGCAGCAGTGTTCCCCATCACCCTGAACAATTGCAAGATAGTCATCTTTCATAAGTATCTAACTTTTTTTAATGAGATGCGGGTGCAAAAGTATTTTCATAACAAAATATGGCACCTAGCTTACTACATTCTTCATTGGAGAATTGTTGGTCTTAAAAGCCACCCACTCAAGCCTATTTTATCCAGCTTTACCAGCCGACACGAAGAATTGAGGGACTACTAAAATGTCACCTTTGTTGACTCTCTCGTCAAACACGGCTACACCATTTTTTGACACGGTCTTGACCTGAGCATCGCCACTAAGCACGTACATGATGGTGTGGTTGTTTACTGACCACACTGGAGAGGACAGCGCATTATGTAGAAGGAAAATAAGGGCATTAATTAAATCTGTAATGGGTTAATCTAAACTTTTCAAACCAATCTAATTGGACAACAAAAATTATAACACGATTGATATTTTACTTTTAGAAGGTATGCTTTCTCAGCGCTAAGATCCACGTAAGAGAGAATGGGAAGTTTGTATTTTTTAACGTTGTTACATTTTCCTGGTTTTCGAGAAAAAATGCCGGCCTCTCTCTGGCCGTCCAAATTATAGACAACTTTAGCACTACATAACTTTTCTTCTAGACCATTTGATGAATCTTCTTCTCCTCCTCGTGGCTGTTCAACAGGCATGACAAATGGCATTGGTTGTTGGATTCTTACTATGACCCTACGGTCACCAGACTCTTGCATTGCTCTCACGATCCATGACTCATTATTGAATGCTTAGCGAAGATATTATTGATGCTGATGATCCCCTCCTGTCGCTGTTAGCTTCGTTGCCCTTGAGTGTGCTGGCTTGAAATTCCCCCATCGAGTAAAAATGACTACTGGAAATGAAAAGAGTAAAGTGTTTAGCTAGCTGGTTACCAAAGGTTTCTATTGATATGATAGTGAAGAATTAAGTGCATACCCTCGGTTGCATGTCGAGTTGGTTAGTGGGGTTATTACTTTCACTAATGATGATTGCAACCACATCTTTGTTCCCATCATTGTAGGACCAGTGGACGGTGTCGACTGGAATGGATATGATGTCTCCTCGTTTAAACCTGTGTACATTGCAGCAATTCTTGTTGTTGAACTACTCAAGTATCAAATGTCTCTGCACATCCTGGGAAGTGTACTCCAATGATTCCTTCTCCTGCGAAAAAACCATGAATGTATGTATTTTGTTAATTCCTTAAAAGATTTAGATTCATGTGAAAACCTGACCTTGCACACTGGGTGGCGACAGACCCTTCCACAATAAATGATGCCATTGATGAGCTGAAAGATATTCAGTTAACTATAGTTAGAATTGATGTTATGATTGGTGAACGCTTTTGTTTGTGATGCAAACGAAAGAGGGAATAAGTGAAGAAGATTTCAGATGCCATGTTACTAAACATACAATACCAAGAGTATAGGAGACTAACTCAGGTCAATGAACTCTTACCCTTTTTGTCCAACTGGAATCGAGTCAAAGAAGACTATTTGAGCATTGAAAATCAAATCAGTAAAGCCAATAACTTGCTGCTGCCTGAAGACCTGTAAAACCAATATGAGTTATGATGCTCAAACCGAAAAAACATAATCCTTTTGAAATGACGACATGATCTTAGAACGTTTTCCAACCAACATTCCCCGTCACGTTTTCTTCTTCTTCAGTCAACTGTATTCCTGCTAAGCCCTTTGTTTAGGCCCATAAATTTAAAATGCTAAACAAACAATTGCTTATGTTACTATCCTGCAACTATGACTTTGACTTTTAAAAGTCAACGTTAAGACTTCTCAATTTCATTCTCAACTTCACAACTTATTCATATGTAACCTAAAAAAATGCATTCTTACACCTGTATGATGTATTAAATAATAGTATGAAGTTAAGGTGAAGAGAAAAATGAAGACTTACACAGTATTAATGGTGCTCACAAATTCTGAGCGGCACCATAAGCCAAAAAGATCAACAAAAAGGCCCAGCTCAAAATATGAATATCTCTACCATGATTAATATTAATAACTTGTTCAAAATTTTTAGTTTTTCTAATCGTATCTCACACTATAGCTTCTAAAATAAGATCTTTTTATAAAGACATAATATACTGATTATAATGAAGACCTGAATGTTCATTCTATATGTCATTAGATGAAATGCTCCATCAGGAAGAATAAATGATATTCTGCGATCACTTTCCAGCATAGTAAAAATATGTAAAATCTTTCGACCGATTACTTACATGCCTTCCAAGTATCATCGGAGTTGTTAACTCAAAATTTATACAACACCAGTGCTTGAGCGAGCTATACGTTGAGCTTCTTCAAGGTCCTTTAGAAAGCTGCATATACAAAATATAGATTATGCTGATATCGCAACACTTAAGCTTGTATATGCATATGCAATTCTTTAAATCAAGCACATGAATACACATACATACACCTACGTATACGTAATTTATACGCATATATGTATGTATCCATGGTGTAACCAGCTAACCTTTTAGAATTCAGAAGAGAGGAACCTCCAAGTATAAAACGAAATTCCAGAATTTAACGTATTCTGTAGAGCAACAGAATGTGATTCTTCATATGTAGTCCCCCCAACAATAAAGATCACCACCTCTTGTGGCCTGCCAAATATAAAGACGGTTGAAAGAAAGAAAATACATTTTATGTCCTAATTGACTCCATTCATGTGAACTCTTAAAAAAAGCTTTTATTCATCATTTCCAGCTTTTTAAATGGAAAATTGAGCTGGATATGTCATCCCTTTGTCTTTTAAAGTAATAAAAAAATGCCATATCTATTATCTTCCTCATACAAGCAACCGTTCAACCCCTTTTGCCCATTCATAAGTAAATGAGTCAATCCCGTCTCTAATTTTATGATTCCAAACATATAAATGTATTTTTGAATTTCCTTAATTTCAAGATAAGGAGGTAATTTCATATTCACCAAGATTCATTCCACATAGGTTAATAGACTATAAGAGAAAATTTTCTAATAAGATGCAACATAGAAGACATACCTTCCCTGCTGAAAGTGATTTCCAACAAAAGGGTAATCCACGTCTCTCAACCTTCCCTTTGTAATGCTTTCCATTGTTTGGAACATGAGAGGTTGATGTTGTGTGTACACATTCTCAACTCCCTAGAACAAAAGCAAATCAAAATCTTAAGCACTGCAAATTAAAGATCCAATGAAATTTGAAGTGCAAGTTTCATGCAAACCTTTAGTCCACGAGCCATATTACGTGCAATATTCAAGATGTCCCTGTTACCATAGAGGTCTCCTGTCCGCCTATCAACCCCGGCTTGCTTTAATAGGAACTGTCCAAGCTGTCATTCAAAAGAGATGGACTTAATCAAACACGCATTATTCCACAAGAGAGATAAAACAATATTGATTATGGGAGTGTTTGGATGTATGTTCTGAAGATGATTATGTGATCTTGAATAGTTAAAATCAGAAAATATATTGCAGGACATATCACTAAATATGCTTATGGTGATTGAAGTTGTGATAAACAGACATTCAGTTTGAGAAACTTTGACAATCGTATATGAATGATAAAAAAAATGATCAGAAAAACAGTTTTAGATAACGTTTAAACATCAAAACTTGAAGTGTACAACACTCTATTTTATCAACGAAAATAAATATTCTATTATAAGTTTACAAAAACTTATCATATATGATTCCAGGAATTATATTTTTTTCAAAATATAATTATTAAAATCATGTATAAAGAAGGAATTCTCTAAAATAAGGAAAGGAAGTGGACTAAATAAGTACTTTTGATTTCCTCTTAATTAATCAGTTTCATTGCGGATTGCAGCTACTATTAAATAAGGTACAGAACTGATTATTTGACAACAAAATGATCACATGATCAAAGGATTATAGCACATCCAAACACCCGTGTTCCTAGTTAACGCTAATAGAGAGCAAGACACATTATGCTATAGTGTAATCAAAAAATTTATATTGCATTTACCCCTGGCTTGTACTTAGGAGACCGAGAAGCCAATTTATTAAACAACTGCATCAGTTGAACATGGCTCTCTTTTTCATATCGCAAAGCATATAGCATCACAAGGCATAGTCGATCTATGTCTGAGACACTTTGATTATTCAAAAGATTCGTGACAGCCTAAACAAAAATCTCATGGTCATCTTAGAAAATCTCAACTTCAATAACCTCAATATCATTGACTTTGAACACAAGAATGCTCTAACCACCTACACAAGAAAGATGTACATAAACAACATAAAGCAAGAAAGTTTACCCATCACAAGTTCACAACATGCCCTATTTTACAAGATCCTGTTCATTGCCATAAGATAATAATCACGACATGCCATGGTGCATGGTATAGTTATTTTCTTTTGTGAAACATGCACCCTCATGCAGCAGTAATTAACTTTAGGGCTTTGAGACTGAATATGATCGATGATGGTTATAGAAACAAATTAGGGTTTGGAATAATCGATGAAACTCAACATGTCAAATATTATATTTTTTTTAATTGTTATCTTCATAATATACATTCCTAAAATACAAATTGTAGGATTTTTTTATCATCTCCTTATTTGTATTGATTTGAAAGATATAAATCAAAAAACAATTTACTCTAGTGGTAACTTGTTAACAAAAACCATGAATGACCCAAGTTCAAATCCAACAAATGCATTCTTTTTAATTAAACAATTTTAAAATTAAAAAATAACAAAAACTAAAACGAAATTTAAAATAAAATAAAAAATAAAAAATTGTACATATATTAATTAAAACGCCACATGTCATTAAAAAAATTAAAAAAAAATGCCACATAATACAATGATGACATGGAAATATGACTTGGCATTATGGGATGCCAAGTGGCATTTTATGTGGCATGCCTCCTCTTATATATAATGTATAGATATATATATATATATATATATATATATATATATATATATATATATATATATATATATATATATATATATATATATATATATACGGGCTACCATCCCACATCTATCTTTAAATTTATGTTTGTTTATTTCAGTTATCTAGAGTTTAGAGTGTCGAGTCTTGGCTTAGCAACGCCATTCTTCGCATGCTTGTAATATAAAGATTTTTGACTTGCCACCACTAAATCGCCTAGCCCACCAAACCCTTTGTTTCCCTATCGTAAGCCTAACGTTACAACCCTTTAAAAGACCTCTTGGATAGTCTTTCCTAGGTGCTTACGCCAAAGCGATGGAGGTTTGATCTAGTCTCAAGCCTATCGTAATCTATATACTAGGACCGGTTAATGAGTGTTTATCTTCCATTTCCAACTTGTTATATTTCATATACACCCGAGAGATGTGAGTATCCAAACACCCCATGTAAGGTGCTAGTATGTAATTTTCGTGCTTGTTATGACTTTTGCGGGGCTTATATGTGTTGTGAATCGTTCTAAACTAATGCTTCATGACCCCTAATTTATAAATCAATTGGCTAAAAGCACATTTGCTTGAGGACAAGCAAATACCAAGTGTATGGATTTAAAAGGTACCTTTTTGAGGGGTCATTTAAGCCATTAATTGATCACTTTTGTATCCGTTACTACTTAATTTCGTTCCTTTTCACTTTTTAGGTCTCTTGAAGGCAAATTGCTGGAATGACACTTATTCGGACGAAAAGGCGCGAATATATAAAGAAAATGGCCAAAGTCAAGAATCAAGACACTCAGGCTGCTGGAACTGAAGGGGACGGCGTCAGGTTCTATTTGTGACGCTGTCGGAACAAGTTTTGTGACGACTCAGTAGCCAAATTGCTTATTTACAAGTGACGGCATCAGGTGTTAAAAGAGTAGGGCGTCGCAGCTCAGACGGCCTAGATTTGATCCAGACGGCGTCAGAGACTGAAGGCGACGGCGTCACAGGCATAAGGTGAATCCGTCACAATGATAACGTGGCCAAGACAAAAACTTAATGACGGCGACCCGACGGCGTCACAATTAAAGAGTGACACCGTCTCAGTTTGTAACATTATATATAGAATCCAAATTTTTCAGTTTTAGGGAGGTAGTTTTGTGGAGTAAAAACCTAAACCGAACCAAGGTTGTCTTGTACAGTATTTTAGGGTTCCATACCCTATTTTACATCAAGATAAGTGTTTTACTTCATTAATTCAATTATGTCTTCAATTGATTGTGTGTATGCTTGCATGTTCTCCATGTTCGACTAATTTACTTGTATGTTTTCTTAGGTAATATGAAAACTAGTTATTGAATATTGATTGGTTGTCTCTTATCTTAATTGTGATTGATCTAGTATTGTGATAGGTAGGGGTGTCATTCGGGCTGACCCGACCCGAACCCGACCCGACTCGAACCCGACCCGAGCTAATTCGGGTCGGGTCAATCGGGTTCAAAAATATATTCGGGTCAATCGGGTCAACCCGAATTGACCCGAATTCTAAACAAGGTCGGGTTCGGGTATATTTTTTTAGCCTTGACCCGACCCGAACCCGACCCGAACCCGAATAACCCGGTTCAACAACATTTTTACAATGTAAAATATTCGGGTTGACCCTGAACCCGAATTGACCCGACCCGATTGACCCGACCCGACTTGACCCGAACCCGAATTGACCCGACCCGAGTTGACCCAAGTTTTAAACAAGGTCGGGTTCGGGTATGTTTTTTTATGTCTTGACCCGAGTTGACCCGACCCGAGTTGACCCGAACCCGACCGGGTCAACCCGAATAACACCCCTAGTGATAGGTCATTCGTTGTGTCATTAATGCTTGATTAATCTTTGTTGAAGCTTAGTTTATAATCACCTAGAGTCATTGTAGGCTAAACATCCAAAGAATACCTTAGTGTTAAGTTTATGAATCCTAGAGATTTTGTAGTCATTAACCTTTGGTAGCTTCAAAGAGTTAGGGATAAACGCATACCCTACGACCTTAGAAACACAACGCGTTAAGAATAAGGACGTGACAATTCAACCATCAATAGGAGATAACTAGGGAGTAATAAAACCTAAGTAAATACATTCTTAATCATCATATGAGCACACAGCAATAGACATAGACTACCCCTAGCTTAGTTAATTAGAAAATTAGATAAGTAGAGTAATCGGTAGAAATACCAACCCCCAAATCCAAACCCCGAGATTCGTACCTTTCCATTTCCTAAAAATATAAAAAAGATAAAAAAATAATCTTCCTCAACCCCAACCTTAGGGTAGTAACTTCTCACTAGCATTCCTATTCCCCTAGAGAACGATATCAATACCCGTGGCTTGCCCTAATACTACACTACAACGATTAGGTTCACTGCCTAGGGTGTTGAAAAACTTGCTCGACGAAAAGAAATTTCCTTTGACCCCGAACGTGCTGTGTAAGCGTATCAAAGATCAAACTTGTAACAACTGGATATAAACGATTGGGCGATTCACTCTTGAATCAACCTTGGTCCAGGAAATGGATTGACGGATACCTTTGAAAAACTGGTCGTTGTGCTCAACTACTCTTTTCTCTAGCACATCGACTGTGTATTAATTTTTCAAAAATAAAAGGGGTATTTATGATTGATAATTGATTTTCCATAAAACCTTCGTTGTATTGCAAAACACTTTCTATTAAGCAATACACGATTGTTTTTCAAATTATTTTTCATCAATCAGTGAATCTCAATTCGCTGGTTCACTCACTCCGTGTTGTCTTCTTTGAGACGTTTCGGTTTGAGAACGACTTGATTAGCTTCGAAACCCTATCAAGGAGGTTCTTCAAAATTCTACCTGATCACAGACAGTACTTGTACTGATCAATGAGGAACAGTGGTTCTTGCAACCCCATTCAACGAAAGTGATCAAAGACACTTTAGTGCGCTTTATTGCTAACTGTTGTTTCCAGGGACACCTGACGGTTGCAGCTGATCAGAATTGAGGAGTCAATCCATAACCGCATGCTCACACAACACACTCATTTCTAAAGAAATCATGATAAATGCATATCTTCATCAACTGGTTCTGATATTTTCAATCCATGCTTCTGCTACGCTACTGCAAACATCATGAATCAACAAAGCTTCCGCAACTCTGATGAGAAGATATCATGATCCAAAATGTGAGCATGTCGGTCCAAAAGCCACAACTTCACATAATGGCGATACAAAAAAGGATGAATCAGAGATTTGCTATAGCTGATGATCTCAATGCTGGCTCTAAGAATTACCAACACGTGGATCAGTTAAAGACCTCCACTTGAATGAACAAAACATGCAAAACATGAAGAATCAAAGACTACAAGCTACAGAGCAAAGAACTTATCAAGAATCCAAGAACACCAAGTTGTAATATCTGTTTGTAATTGAGGTGACCTCCCTTAGGGGGAGATTGTTAGGATTTATAAAATCATGTAGTTAAAGAGTCGGTCACCTCAAGTATATGTATTCGTTAGAAAGCTTGTAGTCGTAGTCATTTAGTAATAGTCAGTAGTTAATAAAGTAACACCGTGGAGGACGGCCGGTTCTTTACCCACTGTATGCCTGATCCACAGCCCGTAGGAGGCGTTTCATGTAAGAACTATAAATACCCTTTGCCTAGCAAGGCAAAGGGTTGGAGCTTTCATAATACATTTTTCTATGTCTCACTAAAGTTCCCAACTCTCTTCCACTTTCTCTCTCTAGAACTTAAACTATTCAACCCAAATATGTGTTAGATTGTGTGTTTGTGAAAACCAATATGTAACAATGGTTTAAAAGTTTAAATGTGAAAGTCTTATGTGCCACAGCCATGACTTTGTAGATGTTGCCTTAGAAAGTAGACAGATGGGAGATGAATCGATCATGTCTTGCATTGAAATAGTGTAAAGGCTTGAAGTGCGGTTTCCAGACATAAGATCGCTTCCTTGTTGATCACGAATGAAGCAAGTTTTCTCCCTAAAAGAAACTTCTAAATCACCATCACAAACCTGGCCGAGTGAGAAAAGCTTGTGTCCAAGACCTTTAACATAATAAACCCTGCTAATTTCGATGTTCCCATTGATGCAGTCTCCGTAGCCCATGATAGCTGCGAAGTGATCATTCCCGAACCTGATAGTGCCAATGAACTTTGAAACAACGTTTGTAAGAAGTTTGAGATTGCATGTCATGTACCGGGAACATCCACTATCAACAATCCAAAGGATGATTTGTATCACATGCAATACACACAGACGACACATGTGGAATAGAAGTAGAGGTGGAACCCGAAGAGTTAGAGGGTTCCGTTACAGTTACAGATGAAAGACACATGTTTATAATTTTGGGAATCCATTTAAATCCAGGTGTATTTTGTAACCATCTCTGCCAAGTCCAACTAGTTTGTGCTTTGGTCTTAGTGAATGCACTAGGTGATATTCTCTTCCTAGGAGGTGAAGTGGGTTCTATGGGTACATCAATGATATTTGCAGAAACACTAGAAGGCGGTTTACCTAGCACTGACTTAGAAGCATTAGTGGGCCTAGAGGTAATTCCATTTCTATGTTTCCGCTTACGAGATAAGACAGATTTAGAAACACATTTATCATGACAACCAGAAAACATGCTTTTATGACAAACAATACAAGATGCTTAAAAAAAATTAAAAGTACTTAAAGATTCAACATTCGTTACATCACTTTGGCTATTACATTTCTCTAACGCTATGTCTAAAGTAGGTGCAACATGTTTTTTATTCAAAGTCCTAGTGTGTTCTTCTACTTCAGGGGTCTTTACTGATCTTCTCTTACGTTGCAACTTCCTGTTTGTGCTCTTAAACTGTGAAGTGCTAACGCTAGGATTAGAGGCAACTACTCCTGTAGAAGTGGAAGGAAGCATGTTGGATCAATGTACTCTAACCAAACTAACTTAACTAGCTTGTTAAGGTTTAACAACCTCGAATAAATCCTAAGTTATTAACAATGAAACACTGAGCAAACTCTATTAAGTATGCGGAATTTACTTAACAAAGCTAAGAAGAATAAATTTAACTTTTAACGATTTTATTAATAACTCTAACTCTACTTATTATGCAGACTCTTTAACAACTCTAATAATATCGAACTTCTCTAAACTCTAATAATGTCACGTACGTCTAATATCAATCTAGGGGTCCTTTTATAGGCTCAAGGATAACCCTAAACGATTTACAATTCTTATCCTTGTACGTCAAGTAAACAATACTTAGAAAGTTCTAGATAAACATTACTTTCTATCTTTAATCTAATACAACCGACTTATAATCTTTGCAGTACTTTGATGATAAGCAGTACTTTGATTTTTACTTAGCAGTACTTTGACTTTTGCAGTACTTTATCTTCTGTATCCCAACAATCCTCCCCTAACTTGAATTCTACTTGCTTGATTTCAAGTTCCTTTGTAGATTTAGCTTTAACATCTTTATCTTTAAAGAGGAATTGTGACTTTATCTTCAAATTTTATCTTTGTAGATTCTCTGCTTATATCATCATCAAAGTAGTCTTTATCTGTATAATTCTTTTCAGCATCAATCAACAATCTTATTTCTTTCTGCAACATTCAGCAAGCTCCATCTTTTCAGCAACATAAGACAATGTGTACATTTAATTCAGTTTAAGTTTCAGTCTATTATCATCACTTCCAGGTATGTAAACTCCTGTGAGAGGTGAATCATTGAAAATTTAATGGATTTGAGTTCTCTTTACCAAAGCCATTAACTCTGGAGTAGCCAAATGTTTTGATGTGTAAGATCATGGTACACTGATAACCATATGATTTTTAGCAAATCATCAGCTATTAACAGATTTGAGTTGTCTTTACCAAAAGCTGTACCCTTTTGGACTAGTTAGTTCTTTCATCATGGTGAACTAATTACCATATAATGGTTTTTCCACAGCCTTTACCACAAGCCATTTTCTTGTGGGCTAGCCAACTCTTCACATTACTGATATGGTGAGTTGATTACCATCCAACTTATTAGCAAGTTGTCAACTAAAAACGGATTTGAAATATCTTTACTAGAGCCGTTTGCTCATGGATTAGCCAATCCTTTTGTAACCATGGTGGACTGATAACCTATTTGTATTACCATCTCAAAAACCATTTATTTCTTTTAAACTTTGTTTCAAAACATTTATTACTTAACAAAAGTTTTTCAAAATCAGTAACTGGTTTAAAAAACTGCAAGCAGTTCTTTGAATAAAGCACTGTTTGATCAGCAGTACTTTGAATAAAGTACTGATATATCAAAAATTTAATCAATTAAGATTCATACCAGTTATTCATCATCATCAGCAATTGTAGTCCATCTGATAAAAAGCTTGATGACCAGACATGCTATTTCATTATCTTCTTCTACTTCCATTCCATGCTTCAACATCCTCCTCATAAGTTCTGGTGTAAGAGGATATCTTCTATCAGCTAACATGTGAATCATAATTCCATCTTCTAGCTCTAGAACATGTACTCCAGATTCTTCAAAGAATCTCCAGCTAACAATCTCCCAATTCTCTTGATTCTTCCAAATTTCAGCAGTGCTTTGTTCTTCAGTTTCCCATACAGTTGTGAGATCTCCAAGCAATAGTAAACCAACTCCTTCTGATAGATTTTGTTCAAAGTAATCTCGCACCACATGATATAAATAAAATAAATCCACTCTATCTATGATGTGCAATAAATCCCATAGCCTATTGAATACTCTGAAGCTTTCATCAGCTCTATGAAACATCAGATAACTTCCATCTTTTGATTCTACAACTTCAAAAGCAATAATTTGAGATTTGTTCATTTTCATCTCAGCATCATCTGTAGAATACTCAAAATCCACTATTCTTAAGTAATTCTTTAGTTCATCATTAGTATCAGATCGTAACTCAACTTTCTCTTTCTTTAATGACTGTATATCTTCAACTTCAGTTTTTCTTTTTCTTTTTAAGCTCCTTTTTCTATCTTTTGTTTCTATCAACTTGCCCTTTCCTTTATCCTTTGGATCAATAATAGCTTGAGAAACTCTTGGTTGTTCCTCTTCTTGCACTCCTGGAATACTAACACCCCTTGGCTTTGATAAATCATGCAAAATTTCAGCAATGGTTTCATCATCACTTGCTGTATGTATAGGTTTAGGTGTATCAGCTTCTTTTTCAGGTATAACTTCTGAAGGACCAGCTTCTTCTTCATGTCGAATAGTTGAAGGACCAGTTTCCTCTTCAAAATCTAATACCCTTGGAGTAATCAATTCTTGTCTGTAAGTTCCAACAAAAGCAGTACTTTGATCATCAGTACTTTGAACTTGAACATTAATAACTTGTTCCTCAGTTTCTTGAATAACCTATTCGTCAGTTTCTTCAGGCTGAATATTTGTACCTTGAACTTCAGTTCTTTCATGTTCTTCAGTACTTTCAGGTTCATTAACAACATCTTCTTTCAAATTCTTTTCTTCTAAATTCCTCCCCAGTTGGACAGAAGATTGTTTTTGAACCTGTTGACGTTTAGTCTTCTTAAACTGTCATTGCTCCTTCTTTTTAGATTTTACCCATAGACGATGATGTTGAACCAAAGCCCAGACAAAATTCTTGAGTCTTCTAAACTTGAGCTTTAACTTCTTAATCTGTTTAGATTGAGCCTCAATTGTTTTCTTCAACTTAACTAACTCCCTTGTCAGAACATAATTATCCAATGTCAAACCTTCAGGGGATATAGTATGTGAATCATCTCCTTGAATAGGTGAATGTTCCTCTGGTTGAGAATCAGGAACAGATCTTTGTGGAGATGGTGAAGATGAAACTGCAACATCTTCGTGAACTTCAGTACTTGGGGAAGCAGTACCTTGGGATGCAGTACCTTCTTGAGATTCAGCACTTTGAGAAGCAGTACCTTCAGAAGCAGTACCTTGAGTATCAGTACCTTCAGAAGCAAAAGCAGTACTTTTCCATTTTCTTCCTTACAACAACATATACACGACATCCTCCCCTCAAGCAATGCATAGGACTATACTAAAACTAAATAGTCCTCCCCTTAAATGTAGCTCAGTAAGTAATCATGCCAATGCTTACCACCAAGTGATTGAATCTGGAAACATCAAAGCCTTTGGTGAGTAAGTCAGCTACATTGTCATCTGTGTGAACCTTGACCAAATTAATGAGCCTGTACTCATAACAATCTTGGATAAAGTGATGCCTAATCTGAATGTGCTTGGTCTTGGAATGATAAACTGGATTCTTCACAATACAGATGGTACTCTAAGTACTACCAAGTTATCATCAACAGTCTTGAATTCAGGGTAAAGGATGAGACATTCTGTGTCAGTGAATAACACAGGGTGCTTTTTATCACAGATTTGAGAGACTGACAATAAGTTAAACTTGAGTTCCTTCACATATCTAACATTCTCAAAATCTATGCTCCCTGTCTTGATGGTTCCTTTTCTAGTTATTCTACCTCCATTGGGATCATTCCCAAATGCAACTCTTCCTCCACAAATAGATCTAAAATCTGACAGAATCTCCTTGTCTCCTGTCATGCTTCCAGAGCAACCACTATCCACAATAAGATGATCTTTAAGCTCCTCTTCTGGGTTGCCCTGCACAAAGATTTAGAGAGTTAGCTTCTTTTAGGATCCCAAGCCATTACTGACTTGTGTTCCCCTTGTGGAGTTACAAACTCAAATTCTTTGAGTATGTAATTCCCAATATTTTTTAAATCATGATCCAGAATTATCTTTTGATTTTTAGCATGTGGATTTTCAAAACTTTCTGAATTTTCAACAGAACTCTCTTTTGCAAATTCATTCTCTTTTTCTTGTATTATAAAAACATCTAATTCACTTTTTGTTGAAAGTACTGTTTGTCCCTCTGCAGTACTTTCTCTCTTAACCCATTCGGTTTTAACACTTGGTTCCTGTGATCTAGATCCCCTATTTGAATTTTAATACCTTCTAGGTTGATAATAATGAGATCTCCTAGTGTTCCTGTTCCAAGCAGTGTTAGCAGTACCTTGTTTGAATTGAGCAGTACTTTGGGAAGGTACTGCTTGTGAAGGTACTGGTGGTTTAGAAAAAGGTCTTCTCTGGTGAGGGTACCTATGGTCTGGTGAGAAATTGCTGTGATTCACCCTATTTGAATTATTCCAGACTGGTTTGTTCTCTCTAGGTTTCTGGTTGGCAGACCTGTTCTTTGGAAATTTTCTAAGGTATTCTGAGTGATGTTCACAATCCTTGATTAAATGAGTAGGACTAAAGCACACAAAACATAGTTTTTGACCCATACTCCCAAAGTGACTTCTTCTATGTCTATGACCAAAACTATTTTGCCTTCTAGGTGAATGATTGAACCTATTTTGACCAAAATTATCCCAAAAAGGTTTAGCAATACTGTTTTGAAAAGGTTTTCCTGAAGGTACTGCTTGTAGAGCAGTACTTTGAGTTGAAGGTACTGCTTGACTTTGAACATTGTTTTCAACAGTTTCTTTTGGGGTTTCAGACCTAGATTGACCAATAAGCTTTTTCCTAAATTCTAGACTGTCTACACCAAAACGTAAAACATCAGGTCTTATGGGTTGATGAATACCAGTGGGATGTGGGACAGCATGATAACCCTTATCTTTCTTATATTCTGGAGGTGTATCACAAATTGAATCCTCATTACTAGATGTGTCTACATAATTAATGAGTTCATCATCACTAGTGGTTATATCCTCTAGGTCATCACTAGATTGATTCTCTTCTATGTTATCAAAGTCCATACCAAAACCTAAGCCAGTTCTAATGTAAGCTCTTCTCTGTTTTTGAACATAAGTAACATGTGACAGACCAGATTCTTTCCAGGCATCAAACTTTGCTAACAAATCATCTATTTTCTTAGTCAATTTCTCAATTTCAGCAATTTTACAATTTAGTTTCCATTCACTTAGTTTTAACTGGTAATCTTGTTGTTCATACTTTTCAGCCCAAGCCATTTCATTATTTTCATGTGTTAATATTTTGGCTTCCATTGACTCTAAGGTTATTTGATAACCAGCTACCTCAGACCTAGCCCTAACACAATTATCTCTTTCAATCACATAACTGCCAAGTAATTTTTGATAAAAATCATGACAATTTGAGCATACCTCAGAGATAGGGGGTGAACTTGGTGAAGTAGCCACCATTGCAAGTAGAACAGGATCATCTTCACTCTCCAAGCTCCAATCAAATCCTCCAAAACCATCTCCAGATTCCAAAGCAGCATGATCAGCTTCCTCATCAAAGGCAGTGATCCAGTCCAATTCTTCCACTGAATCTTCAACTACTTCTTCCACTGCTACCATACAGTAGGTCACTGGTTCATCATCAAACTCTTCACTCCAGTCAACCTCTGATAAATTCTCTTGAGCAACCAAAGCCTTTATTTTAGTAATAGGGATTTCTTTTAGCTCCAGCTTTGGTTTCTCAGTCATCCTGTTTGCTTGATACTTAACAAACCTGCACTCCCTTGTAAAGTGTCCAGTCTTTTGACAATTGAAGCATTCAATTTTGGATTTGTCAAAAGTGATTCCCTATTTTGGTTTGAAGTCAATGCTCTTTCCTATTTTCTTCATGTACTTCTTGATCCTTGCAGTGATCAAAGCAACTTGCCACCTGATATCAATTTCTTCTAAAGCATCCTCTTTAATCTGGGAGAGATCTTCTTCATAAATTACAGGTAAAGAAGCTTGTTGTGCAAAGAAAGAGCACACAACTTCATCTGAGTGCATGGTAGTAGTTGGTGGGGCTTGTTGAGCATAGGTGGGGGCAGTATAGGAAACAATATTGTGAGCCACAGTACTTTGAGTAGGAGAAGCAGTACTTTTGGTGGAAGTACTGCCCCTCTTTTTGGATGACAGAAAAGCAATACTGTGAGACTTAGAACTTGTTTGACCATTCATCTCATGCTCATACACCTTTAGATGGTTGTAGAGATCATCAAAGTCCATGACATCCAAACCTGGTTGTCCTCTGATCATTGTAGCTATCACATGCCATGTAGATGGCAGACTCCTTAAGAACTTGAGATTAGCATCTTCAACTGAAACTTGTGCTTTGTATAGCTCCAACATGCTGAGAAGGTTCTGAAATCTGTCATAAGCAGCATCAAGGTTTTCTCTTTCTCCAACAGTGAATGTTTCAAACTACTGCTTCAACAGATTTCTGTGCATCTTTTTGGAAGCATCATTACCTCCAAACCTTGTTTTGAGAGCAGCCCAGAGTTGCTTAGCATCTTTAGCATCATGGAACTTGAGAAGATGACCATCTGGAATGGCAGACAAGAGAATGTTGAGTGCCTTCTCTTGATTCCTTAATGTTGATGCTGGTAAGACTGCCTTAGGTGCTTTGGGTTGTCCAGGAACATCAATAGTTTCTGGAACTTCTTCATTACCATTGACAATTATATTCCAAAGTGGTTGGTCTGTAATTGCAATGTACTGCCTCATCTTCATGCTCCATAGATCGTATTCGCCTTTCTTGATGACAGGAATCCTCATTGAGGTGTGATTGGTCCCGAACCGTCAAGTTATCTCACACAAGCTAGCCACTTGTGAATGGCTAACCGTAAAAAACTTAAAACAGTTCAGACACCAATGCAATGAAGTCCAGGAGAGTATAATGTTTCCCCAGGTCGTTATGTCCCAACGAGCTGTGTGAGAATAGTCAAACGTATAGTGATAGAGAGGATTTGAACGGAAAAGAGTTTTGATTTATTATAACTACAGAAAAAGTATATAAATTACAAGGGCTTAAATGCAAATTAAAGAAAATTAAAAAGATAAACTATATTAAATAAATGCTATCACTATTTTAAAATGATGTTTTTGATTTTTCTTTTATAAAACTTAAATTAAAAAACTACGTGACGTACAAAAGAAAATGTGAAACTGAAGCAATATTAATCCTAAAAATATGAAAATGACATTTTTACAAACCTAATGATAAGAGAAAATTTTGAGAAAAGGAAAATTATTTTTATTACTATTTATCTAATTATTATTAATTAAAAACTATTTTTACTTATTTAATAATACCCTAAAATACAAGAAAATATGAAATAAAGCTAGAAAAATGAAATTATGACTCGGAAAAATCTAAAATAACTAGAGAGAATTTTCAAAACTAATTTTATATTTTTCTGATTATTTTTCTATTTTCTATGAATTAAAAACTACTTGAAACTACTTAAATTGCTAAAAATTACAAATTTGACTAAGAAAAATCTGGAAAAATATTTTTTTGACTTTTTATATTTATCTTAACCTAGGAAAAATAAAAACTTATTTTTTTGAAGTTTTTCTGATTTAATTGTAATAAAAGCTAATTAAAATGACTTAAAAACTGTTTTAAATGAAGAAAAATAGCAAACTGACCTAGAAAAATATGAAAAATTCAAAAAAAGTCTAAATTAATATTCTAAATCTGAGAAAAATGTAAAAACAGTGGCTTGTGTATAAGAAAATGAAACTGCAATGCAAAGTGCTTATGAATAAGCACTTGAAATAAGCAAATGAACACCAAAGACCACCAACTGAACACAGAAGCTATAATAAGCTATAAATACTCAAAAGCAACCAATTACAACTATCCTAAACCTCTGAATTTCACCCTGCACAGATTTGATGAATTGGCTTAATGTGCAAAAACAAATTTTTACCCACTACTTAGCAGCTTGAAAATAAGCTACTCCATAAGCTGAGACTGAAAAACAGAAGTTGGAACTTAAAGAAGACCTGGCTAGCTATCTATAAACCAAAAACCAGACCTGGACAAGCTCTTATGAGCTTGTGACAAGCTCTGCAAGAAGCTGAGAAATTAGCACTGGTGACTATGCCCTGTCACAGGGCATTTTTGACCAGATGGACAAGCTCATTTGGAGCTTATAAAAAATTTACAAAAATCTACAAAAATCACAATAAGAAACTAGACCAGTTGAAGTTTATAAACTCACAATTTCACTTGATTTGATCCAAGAATGAATCAATGAAAAATCACCCAATATGGGCTCAAACTGACTTTTTCAACTATTTTGACTTTTGACAGTTTTAAGAAGTTTGACTTTAATGAACTTTGATTCAATCTTATGAACTGAATTTGATGTTTTGTGATGAAATGAGACTACTGCAAGCTATTTCTAGGTAATGCAATCACAAAACAAGCTTTTGCTTTTCAAGAATTCCAACAGATATGTAGTTAAGACAGATTTAAAGTGAATTTGACTTTGAGTGTTCTAGTGCACAAATAACTGACCAATTTGACTATATTACTACTAATTAGGACTAAAGCAACAGGTTTGACCTACTGAACAAACCTCAAACACAGGTTAACCCTATGATCCAAACACCACTTTTTCTACTGATTTGCAATTTAAAAGAAGCCAACTACTGAACAAGCTATTACAGACACTTAAACTGAATTTAATTATCCTAATTACATCTTAATCAACTGATACAAACTACTCCTAACCAAGGATACAGATTATGCAGTGACTTAGAAAGTAAACTTACAATTGGTCCTAGCCACAATGGCTTGAGATCATTCAACCAAAGAACCACTATCCTATATATATCAACCCAAATATCTCTAATTCAACCCAAATCCAGCACTGCATCACCCAATATCATTTCCATTTCCAAATGCACCCAGTTTGACTTTCGTTGACCCAATACCAAAGTTGCTTGGAACTTAAATGTAAGCTTACCAAAAGCTATAAGTAGCTTCAATAAACTTGTTTGAGCTTAAAAATAAGCTACTAAAAGCTTGTACATAAGAATTTGAAACTGAAATTTGCAACAGTAAACATGAAACATGAAATGTGAACATAAACTTGAATTAATACTTGAAAATAGTTGTAATACACTGAGACAACTTAGTTTGATACAAATAAGCTTGAAATTATAACTAAGAATCTATTTAAGACATAAGAATTTAAAAACGACATACGTTTGAAAATTAAACTAAGTACTCCTCTTCCTCTTGCTTCTCTTCCTTTATTTATACCCAAAAAGACTTCTCTCTCCAATCTGAGCATTTCCCACTTGCTTTCTTGGCCCTTGGATCTCTTGAGATGATATTGACCGTTTGATGCATTTTGGCGGGAAAGAGATATATGCCAGTTGGAGAGGTTGAGTGTTAGGTTGAAGAAACATTAAATGTTTCTTGGCTTGGGGTGTTTGGAGGGTAGGAGTAGGGTGGGAGTGATGATGATGGAGGGTGGGCAGGAGTTGCAGGTGTGATGATGGAGAGGGTAAGGGAAAGGGAAACCCGTGAGGGCGGGCTCTGACCAAGTTTGACCGGTGTATAATATTATAAAGGGGGGGTCAAATGGAAGGGGTCACAAGGTTTGGCAGGGGGCCAAATGGTATAAATGGCAGGGGTCCAAAATGCAAAGGGTGTGGTTTAATATTACAAGGACCAAACTGCAATTTCTAAAATTTGAAGGACCATTTCTGCCAATTTCACAAAGTTGTTTCAAGGGACCAAAAATGACAAGTTCCAATAGTACAAGGACCATTGTTGACATTTTCAAACTTCCAAGGACCATTTTTGACAATTTTCAAAGTTTAGGGGCCTAAGTTGCAATTTTGCAAATTTAAATCTCAAGGACCAATTTTGACAACTCATGAATCCCTAGGGACTTGAAATTATATTTTTCTTTATTTTGTTTTACCATGGACTGTTTTTGACAACTTTTGAAACTTGGGGGACTAAAACTGCCAATTATGCAAACTTGATACGTTTTTCACCAGATTTTGATATTTTTGCATTTAAAACACATAAAACACTTATTTGTGATATTTTTATCATTTTGATGCATTTCTGAGTGTTTTCAGATGTTTTTGCAGTTTAATTGGTACAAAAATGATGAGTATTTAGACACTCATCAATCCCCCACACTAAGATATTGCTAGTCCCTAGCAATGTTTTGAGAAAAATTAATGGATTTTATCTCTTTACCAAAAGTCATTACTTCTGGAGTAGCCAAATGTTTCAGTTCAAGTAAGAACCTTGGTACACCGATAACCAAATGATTTTGAGCAAATCACCAGCTTCCAACGGATTTGATTTGTCTTTACCAGAAGCCGTTTGCTTCTGGACTAGCCAACTCTTAGATAAGTTATCAATATTATCTTTGGTGAGCTGATTACCAATTATGGTTTTTTCCACTGCCTTTACCACAAGCCATAAACTTGCGGGCTAGCCAACTCTTCACTTTTAAGGATATGGTGAGCTGAATACCATACAATTTTGGGCAAATTGCAAGCCGTAAACGGATTTGAGATATCTTTACCAAGACCGTTTGCTCCTGGATTAGCCAATCCTTTTGTTTTTTAGACATGGCGGACTAATAACCATAAGCTGAGTAAGTGCAAAACACTTACTCCAAAAAAAAAATTTGGCCAAAAACGGGGGAATTGGGCGGTATAATTACATGATAAAATTCGTGAGAATTCCCCCCCACACTAGAAATGAATATTGCCCTCAATATTCAAAGTACCGGCGGTTATGCCGAAACATAGAACGTAAAAGGGAAATACTACGGCCATTATTTAGCAAGAGATTTTTTTTTTTTTTTTTTTTTTTTTTTTTTTTTTTTTTTTTTTTTGGGATAAAACTTTATATACAACAGCGGGGGGCAACTCCCCCACACTAGGGTGTTACACATGGGTGAAAACCCATGTAGCATGTTACTGTTTTTATTCCCGAGTCGCTAGCTTGACTCGATCCCCGCATTCATTGGTTCATGGGGAAAGTTTGTAGATCCGGGACAACCACAGGGGGAATGTCCTCTCCAAAATAATGCTTCAACCGATGACCATTCACTTTAAAATTTGGACCATCGGGTTGAGATAACTCAATGGTTCCATATGGAAATACTTTAGTGATGGTGAATGGTCCAGACCAGCGGGATTTTAGTTTTCCCGAGAAAATCTTCAATCTTGAGTTGAAAAGAAGGACTCGATCACCGACGTTGAAAACGCGGTTTTTGATTTTTGAGTCATGAATCTTCTTTGTCTTTTCTTTATAGATCAAAGAGTTCTCGTATGCTTGATCACAGAGTTCATTTAATTCATTCATTTGAACTTTCCGGTGATCACCAGCTGTCTGAATATCGAAGTTGGCATGTTTCAAGGCCCAGTATGCCTTGTGCTCAAGCTCAACCGGCAGATGACATGCCTTCCCGTACACTAGCTTGTATGGAGTACACCCGATGGGTGTTTTATAAGCTGTACAGAAGGCCCAGAGTGCGTCATCTAACTTATCCGACCAAGAGGCACGGTTTTCGCCTACTGTCCTTTCAAGGATTCTTTTAATCCCTCGGTTGGAAACTTCCACTTGCCCACTTGTTTGGGGGTGGTACGCAGTAGAGAGACGGTGAGTTACACCATACTTTTGCATGACTCTATCAATCTGGTCATTGCAAAAATGCGTACCACGATCACTGATTATAGCTCGTGGAGTTCCAAACCTAGCAAAAAGAGATTTTAAGAATTTCACAACAACTCGGGCATCGTTGGTAGGCAAAGCCTTAGCTTCAACCCATTTTGACAGATAGTCAACGGCCACGAGTATGTATTTATTACCGCGAGATGAAGGAAATGGCCCCATAAAGTCAATGCCCCAGATGTCAAAAATCTCACACACTTGAATGGCGTTTTGCGGCATTTCATTTCTTTGTGAGATATTCCCGTGACGTTGACAAGCGTCACAGGTTTTGACAAATTCATGGGCATCCTTTTAAATCGTGGGCCAATAGAATCCGGAATCAAACACCTTCTTGGCAGTGTAGTTGGGGCTATGATGTCCCCCAGTATGTCCAGAATGGCAAGCCTTAAGAATATCATTGGCTTCCTGACCATACACACATCGCCGGATGACTTGATCCTCACAAATTTTGAACAAGTAGGGGTCGTCCCAGAATTAATGTTTTACATCTTTAAAGAATTTGTTTTTCTGTTGGGACGACATCCCTTTCACCACAAAGTTACCCGCATGGTAATTTGCAAAGTCAGCAAACCATGGGGTAGAAGAGTCTCCACGAAAAGAAACCACATTGATTGTTTCGAGAGGAAATGTTTCGTTTATTTCCTTTTTCTCGAACACATCTTGGTGAGGGTTTTCTAGACGGGATAGATGATCAGCAACCAGGTTCTCAGCTCCTTTTTTATCACGTATAATGATATCAAATTCTTGTAGGAGGAGAACCCAACGGAGCAATCTCGGCTTTGCATCTTGTTTTGCAAAGAGATATTTGAGAGCCGAGTGATCCGTATACACCACGCATTTGGTCAATATAAGGTATGGCCGAAACTTTTCAAACGCATACACCACAACTAATAATTCTTTTTCTGTAGTGGTGTAATGGGTTTGAGCTTCAGTCATAGTTTTACTTGCATAGTGGATAGGCTGAAAGTGCTTGGTTTTTCGTTGCCCCAAGACGGCGCCGATAGCAAAATCACTTGCATCGCACATGAGCTCAAAGGGTAAATCCCAGTCGGGGGCAACTAGAATGGGTGCTTCCGTAAGCTTTTTCTTTAGTGTTTCAAAAGCTTCGATGCACTCAGGAGAGAAGATAAAAGGAGCATCTTTTTCAAGAAGATGGGTCATAGGCCGAGCGATTTTAGAAAAATCTTGTATGAATCTGCCATAAAACCCGGCATGACCTAGAAAACTCCTAATACCTTTGACGGTAGTAGGATGAGGCAATTTAGCAATAACATCAACTTTTGCTCTATCTACCTCAATCCCGTTTTTGGAAATCTTATGGCCAAGGACTATGCCTTCTTTGACCATAAAGTGGCTCTTCTCCCAATTTAGACAAAGATTGGTGTCTTCACACCTTTTTAGCATTTTATCTAAATGGGAGAGGCATGTTTGAAATGAGTTCCCAATGACCGAGAAGTCATCCATAAACACCTCCATTGTTTCCCCGATCATGTCGTGGAAAATTGCCATCATACATCGTTGGAACGTGCCAGGAGCATTACATAGGCCAAAAGGCATACGTCTGTAGGCAAAAGTTTCGTATGGGCAGGTGAATGTGGTCTTTTCTTGATCCAGCGGATCAATGGGGATCTGAAAGTAACCCGAGAAACCATCAAGGAAACAATAGTATTCGTTCCCTGCTAATCTCTCAAGCATCTGATCCATGAAGGGTAGAGGAAAATGGTCTTTACGGGTGGCTTCGTTTAAGTTGCGATAGTCAATACACACACGCCATCCCGTAACCAATCGAGTTGGAATTAACTCGTTTTCTTTATTTGTGACAACAATAATGCCACCCTTTTTAGGAACACAGTGAATTGGGCTAACCCAAGGACTATCAGAGATCGGGTAAATTAAACCGGCATCAAGAAGTTTGAGAACCTCTTGTTTGATAACCTCATGAATCTTAGGATTCACCCTTCTCTGATGTTGGACTGCTGGTTTGAAGTCATCCTCCATCAATATTTTGTGAGTACAAAACTCAGGGTTGATACCCTTAATGTCGGAGAGTTTCCAAGCAATTGCTTGCTTGTGTGACTTCCAGACCTTTATGAGAGCAGTTTTCTCCTCCTCAGTTAAGTCTTTAGCAATTATGACGGGTAATTTATCATCACCCTCCAAGAATGCATACTCGAGATGAGGAGGTAGGTCCTTAAGTTCAACCTCGGGAAATTCTTTAGTAGAAGTTTGTACTGACTTGATTTCCTCAATTGTGATTTCTTTTGGAGGGACTGAAGGTAATGGATCTTCATTTAACAATTGCTCCAGATAAAGGATATCTCCCTCCGAATCATAAACACCATCAATTCCAGGCGGAATTGATTCATCACTAGCAAGAAACTCATCGATCTCTTCCAGAAAGAAGTCACCTCCCTCAAATGGAGTGAGAGAGGGGGAAGAGTCGGCAATGATAGGTTTAGAAGATGTGGTGGAATCCCCACTCACAGAATTATGAAGATAACCAAGAAACTCTTGAGAGTACTCCTCTGAAGCAATATCAATTAAATCGACTCGATTAACTGATTCAGTATCATAATTTGAGGAGTACCTCGAAGTTTGATCAAGGTCAAAGGTAACGGCCTCATTACCCACACGTAACGTGATTTCTTGCTCAAATACATCAATAAGAGCACGGCCCGTTCTAAGGAATCCTCGTCCAACAATGAGAGGAACCCGAGGATCGGCATCGAAATCAACAACCACAAAGTCAGCTGGAAAATGGAAATTTCCTACTTTCACGAATACATCCTCGGCGATGCCAAGAGGACGCGATATAGAACGATCTGCAAGCTCAAGAGTCATGCAGGTAGGAATAAGTTCCGGAAGAGAAAGTTTCTTCCATACTGAATAAGGCATCAGATTGATGCTTGCACCAAGATCGGCAAGGGCAAAGCATTCAATCATTCCTGGAAAAACACAAGGGAGAAGAAATTTTCCAGGATCTCCAAGCTTCTCGGGAAGCTTCTTTAACAGAACTGCTGAGCAGTTCTCGTTCAAAGGAGTTTTGGCCATTTCAAACAGCTTTTCCTTGTTGCTTAACATGTGTTTGAGAGTTGATGCAAACTTGGGCATCAACATGATAGCATCCGCAAAGCTTATGTCAAAATGAAGTTCCTGGAAAATTTGGAAAAAAATTTCCATTTGATGACTAGCTTTTTCGCGGAGTTTTTGCTCATTTAAACGTGAGGGGTAAGGAATAGAAGTTTTGGATTTGGGGTTGTCAACTGGAGGTTCAAAAACAACTCCAGGTTTGGTTCTGGGTTTCGGGACAACCTGAGGATGGACATTGTTGGTACCTCCGTTATTAGTAGGAAGTTCCTTGTCCTTTGTCGCCTCAGGTTCACTTTCCACTACCTTCGGGAGAGAAGAAGAAGAGGTAGTAGGAATAGCGGGTCCATCATACGAAGCACCACTTCTGGTTGTGATCGCCTTTGCATCGCCCCTCGGATTAGCGATCGTGTTGCTAGGTAAAGTACCTGAGCCCGAGGGTCGATCATTTAAAGACTTCTTAATGTCAGAAATCTGGCTAACCAACAACCGATTCATTTCCTCTTGGGATTTCATGAATTGTTTCAACAACTCATCAGATGATGGTCCAGTTGGAACAATGGCTTGAGTTTGCACAGGAAAATTCTAGCCTCTATTGTTTGGATTAGGGCCTTGATTTTGGAAATTTCCTTGATTATTGCCATGAAAATACCCTGGGTTGAAACTTCCCTGACCTTGGTTTCTATTGAAATTTCCTTGGTGTTGGAAATTTTGATTTTGATTTTGAAAACCGTTGTTTGGACTAAAATTACCTTGGTTTTGAAAACCTTGGTTTGGTCTATTTTGATTTTGATTACGGTTTTGGTTGAAACCGGGAGGTCCAAGGTAGTGGTTAGGACGGTGGTTCGGGTCTATAGGAGCACGATATTGGTTGCCTCCTGGATTAGAAATCCCGCCCACAGCGTTAGCTTCAAAAGGGTTACCATCGGTGGCCATACAATTGTAATAAGCATGGGGGCCACCGCAAGTAACACAGACTTCCACTTTCTTAACTTCAGCAGGAGGTGAAGTTTGTGGAAAAGAAACTTTCTTTTGGTTGGAGAGAACCAAAGCTTGAATTGCTTCCGTGAGTTTGTCAATCTTAGCATCGGTGCTAGATTGACTCACGGGTGATGAAGAAGAAGGACCAACACTTACTTGGGAAACAACCGGTTTGCTTCGTGCAATGCGGACTTTAGACTTGTTTTCAATTATCGTTAAAGCTTCTTTTACAGTTTTGCTCAAGAAATTTCCTCCAGCGGAGGAATTTAGAGAATCTTGATCAGATTTACTCACTCCATTATAGAAAGTATCGAGTTGCATTAACTCAGAGAAACCGTGGTGAGGACATTTGCGGAGCAATTCCTTAAAACAATCCCACGATTCACTGAAGGATTCATCAAACTTTTGTGTAAACTTGATGATTTCATTTTTAAGACTCGTGGTTTTGGAAGGTGGATAAAACTCATTCACAAATTTCTTCACCAGGTCTTCCCATGTCTCAATTGACTGAGGGGGTTGTTTTTCAAGCGAAATCCGGGCTTGTCCCTCAAGAGAAAATGGGAACAGAAGAAGCTTAACAGCATCTGTAGGGACATTCTTGTATTTGATGGTAGATGCAATCTTGTTAAACCATCGAATATGAGCATGAGGATCATCCCGCTCAAAACCATAGAATTGACTTGAGGTTACAAGATTTAGTAACCCGATTTTGAGTTCAAAATTTTCAGCCACAATGTCTGGGATAACAATAGCATCTCCATACCCGTCGATGGGTGCCTGGAGAAGCTCACACATAGGACGTTCTTCCGCCATGATAACGGAAGTAGTGTGAGCAGTCCGGATCTCAGATCCGACTGATGGGGCAGAAAGTCTACGGACACGCCTTCTTGGAATCTTGACAAGCTCACGAAATGGGCTTACAGATCTAGAAGAGCGAGTGCGCATACACTAGAATTAACTCTAAGAGATCTCAGAGTTAAGGAGAGGAAAGGGAATTATGAAAATGAATTATGAAAATGGGGTAAGAAGAATCTTTTTGAGTTTTCTGGTTTTGAAAAGTGGATATAACAACAAATCCAATTAAAACAATATCGAGGCAAAACAACAGTGAACTTAAACCAATAATCACAAGATGAATGGCTTCTTTGAAAAAGGTACACCAATCACAAGGACACAAAGGCAAGTTTTAATCTTTGGTTCGAGAACTTATTATGGTCGTACCCCCAGTTAGGTAGTACACTGCCTTGGTTTGTGGTGGTAATTTTTTATGTTGTTATTATTAAACAAAGAAAACGACAAATCTTTTTGTATTTTTTTATCTTTGATACATATGTAGAAACAAAAGAAAAATATTTTTGTGTTTTATACGTTTTTGGATGTTTTTGGGTTTTTGGATTTTTTATAAGAAAATATATATATATAGATATAGATGGATGGTATGAACAAAGAGTGAATATTCAAATCACTAATCTGCTAAACGTAACATAATTAGCACAGCTCCCCGGCAGCGGCGCCAAAATTTGATTGGTCCCGAACCGTCAAGTTATCTCACACAAGCTAGCCACTTGTGAATGGCTAACCGTAAAAAACTTAAAACAGTTCAGAAACCAATGCAATGAAGTCCAGGAGAGTATAATGTTTCCCCAGGTCGTTATGTCCCAACGAGCTGTGCGAGAATAGTCAAACGTATAGTGATCGAGAGGATTTGAACGGAAAAGAGTTTTGATTTATTATAACTACAGAAAAAATATATAAATTACAAGGGCTTAAATGCAAATTAAAGAAAATTAAAAAGATAAACTATATTAAATAAATGCTATCACTATTTTAAAATGATGTTTTTAATTTTTCTTTTATAAAACTTAAATTAAAAAACTACGTGACGTACAAAAGAAAATGTGAAACTGAAGCAATATTAATCCTAAAAATATGAAAATGACATTTTTACAAACCTAATGATAAGAGAAAATTTTGAGAAAAGGAAAATTATTTTTATTACTATTTATCTAATTATTATTAATTAAAAACTATTTTTACTTATTTAATAATACCCTAAAATACAAGAAAATATGAAATAAAGCTAGAAAAATGAAATTATGACTTGGAAAAATCTAAAATAACTAGAGAGAATTTTCAAAACTAATTTTATATTTTTCTGATTATTTTTCTATTTTCTATGAATTAAAAACTACTTGAAACTACTTAAATTGCTAAAAATTACAAATTTAACTAAGAAAAATCTGGAAAAATATTTTTTGACTTTTTATATTTATCTTAACCTAGGAAAAATAAAAACTTATTTTTTTGAAGTTTTTCTGATTTAATTGTATTAAAAGCTAATTAAAATGACTTAAAAACTGTTTTAAATGAAGAAAAATAGCAAACTGACCTAGAAAAATATGAAAAATTCAAGAAAAGTCTAAATTAATATTCTAAATCTGAGAAAAATGTAAAAACAGTGGCTTGTGTATAAGAAAATGAAACGGCAATGCAAAGTGCTTATGAATAAGCACTTGAAATAAGCAAATGAACACCAAAGACCACCAACTGAACACAGAAGCTATAATAAGCTATAAATACTCAAAAGCAACCAATTACAACTATCCTAAACCTCTGAATTTCACCCTGCATAGATTTTGATGAATTGGCTTAATGTGCAAAAACAGATTTTTACCCACTACTTAGCAGCTTGAAAATAAGCTACTCCACAAGCTGAGACTGAAAAACAGAAGTTGGAACTTAAAGAAGACCTGGCTAGCTATCTATAAACCAAAAACCAGACCTGGACAAGCTCTTATGAGCTCTTGACAAGCTCTGCAAGAAGCTGAGAAATCAGCAGTGGTGACTATGCCCTGTCACAGGGCATTTTTGACCAGATGGACAAGCTCATTTGGAGCTTATAAAAAATTTACAAAAATCTACAAAAATCACAATAAGAAACTAGACCAGTTGAAGTTTATAAACCCACAATTTCACTTGATTTGATCCAAGAATGAATCAATGAAAAATCACCCAATATGGGCTCAAACTGACTTTTTCAACTATTTTGACTTTTGACAGTTTTAAGAAGTTTGACTTTAATGAACTTTGATTCAATCTTATGAACTGAATTTGATGTTTTGTGATGAAATGAGACTACTGCAAGCTATTTCTAGGTAATGCAAACACAAAACAAGCTTTTGCTTTTCAAGAATTCCAACAGATATGTAGTTAAGACAGATTTAAAGTGAATTTGACTTTGAGTGTTCTAGTGCACAAATAACTGACCAATTTGACTATATTACTACTAATTAGGACTAAAGCAACAGGTTTGACCTACTGAACAAACCTCAAACACAGGTTAACCCTATGATCCAAACACCACTTTTTCTACTGATTTGCAATTTAAAAGAAGCCAACTACTGAACAAGCTATTACAGACACTTAAACTGAATTTAATTATCCTAATTACATCTTAATCAACTGATACAAACTACTCCTAACCAAGGATACAGATTATGCAGTGACTTAGAAAGTAAACTTACAATTGGTCCTAGCCACAATGGCTTGAGATCATTCAACCAAAGAACCACTATCCTATATATATCAACCCAAATATCTCTAATTCAACCCAAATCCAGCACTGCATCACCCAATATCATTTCCATTTCCAAATGCACCCAGTTTGACTTTCATTGACCCAATACCAAAGTTGCTTGGAACTTAAATGTAAGCTTACCAAAAGCTATAAGTAGCTTCAATAAACTTGTTTGAGCTTAAAAATAAGCTACTAAAAGCTTGTACATAAGAATTTGAAACTGAAATTTGCAACAGTAAACATGAAACATGAAATGTGAACATAAACTTGAATTAATACTTGAAAATAGTTGTAATACACTGAGACAACTTAGTTTGATACAAATAAGCTTGAAATTATAACTAAGAATCTATTTAAGACATAAGAATTTAAAAACGACATACATTTGAAAATTAAACTAAGTACTCCTCTTCCTCTTGCTTCTCTTCCTTTATTTATACCCAAAAAGACTTCTCTCTCCAATCTGAGCATTTCCCACTTGCTTTCTTGGCCCTTGGATCTCTTGAGATGATATTGACCGTTTGATGCATTTTGGCGGGAAAGAGATATATGCCAGTTGGAGAGGTTGAGTGTTAGGTTGAAGAAACATTAAATGTTTCTTGGCTTGGGGTGTTTGGAGGGTAGGAGTAGGGTGGGAGTGATGATGATGGAGGGTGGGCAGGAGTTGCAGGTGTGATGATGGAGAGGGTAAGGGAAAGGGAAACCCGTGAGGGCGGGCTCTGACCAAGTTTGACCGGTGTATAATATTATAAAGGGGGGGTCAAATGGAAGGGGTCACAAGGTTTGGCAGGGGGCCAAATGGTATAAATGGCAGGGGTCCAAAATGCAAAGGGTGTGGTTTAATATTACAAGGACCAAACTGCAATTTCTAAAATTTGAAGGACCATTTCTGCCAATTTCACAAAGTTGTTTCAAGGGACCAAAAATGACAAGTTCCAATAGTACAAGGACCATTGTTGACATTTTCAAACTTCCAAGGACCATTTTTGACAATTTTCAAAGTTTAGGGGCCTAAGTTGCAATTTTGCAAATTTAAATCTCAAGGACCAATTTTGACAACTCATGAATCCCTAGGGACTTGAAATGATATTTTTCTTTATTTTGTTTTACCAGGGACTGTTTTTGACAACTTTTGAAACTTGGGAGACTAAAACTGCCAATTATGCAAACTTGATACGTTTTTCATCAGATTTTGATATTTTTGCATTTAAAACACATAAAACACTTATTTGTGATATTTTTATCATTTTGATGCATTTCTGAGTGTTTTCAGATGTTTTTGCAGTTTAATTGGTACAAAAATGATGAGTATTTAGACACTCATCATGGTGATGGAAGGTGGTGGAACAGAATCAGTCGACATCTTTAGGTTTTAGGGTTTCTTCTTAGTCAGAGTTTCCACACAAGCTCTGATACCACTTGTTGGATCGATGTACTCTAACCAAACTAACTTAAATAGCTTGTTAAGGTTTAACAACCTCGAATAAATCCTAAGTTATTAACAATGAAACACTGAGCAAACTCTATTAAGTATGCGGAATTTACTTAACAAAGCTAAGAAGAATAACTTTAACTTTTAACGATTTTATTAATAACTCTAACTCTGCTTATTATGCAGACTCTTTAACAACTCTAATAATATGGAACTTCTTTAAACTCTAATAATGTCACGTACGTCTAATATCAATCTAGGGGTCCTTTTATAGGCTCAAGGATAACCCTAAACGATTTACAATTCTTATCCTTGTACGTCAAGTAAACAATACTTAGAAAGTTCTAGATAAACATTACTTTCTATCTTTAATCTAATACAACCGACTTATAATCTTTGCAGTACTTTGATGATAAGCAGTACTTTGATTTTTACTTAGCAGTACTTTGACTTCTTGTAGTACTTTATCTTCTGTATCCCAACAATTATCTAAAGACTTCTTCTTAATCTGGGCAATTATCAAACAGATTGTCGGTTTAGGGGAGAGCACTAATTGGGGGAGAGTGAAAAGCCAGATTTAATCCCCAATTAGACTTGCTCACATTCTTCCGCAGCAAGTTGATTCTCACAAGAGTTCAAGTGTTCTTCTAAACAAATTTCTAGTATACGGGCTTATTATTTGTTGCTGATTCTGAAGTATCAAAACCAGTAAGGGGGAAGGAGACACGCATCTAAACGCGAGTAAACTTGATGAACTTAATATTTCTAAGTGATTAAAGAAATCCCGGGAAAACAAATGTCATTACCGCAGAGAAACTCAAGGTTTGACTCTTGGCGTTTAGTGTTCTTATTCCAACTATGTGGGGGAAGAGATGGAAGAGGTAGTTTCTGGTGATAAAAGAGGTACACAAGTGTGTGATGATTTTGATGCTATCGCAATCATCAGGGGAGAGAGATTGTGTACATTGGGGACGCTCAACTATTTCACTTGAGTGCTTAATCAGTGATTCAGAGATATAATCACTTATTCCGGAGTTGACATCCGCAGAGATAGTCATCCGCAGAGATAATCAGTGATTCGGCCTGCTTCTTCAATGTTATCGGTTATTCTCTCTTTGGGCATTCGGGTACTTCGGTTTCTTGAGCTTCATACACTATCATCAGGGGAGAGAAAAGTATACATCGGGGTTATTCTTTGGCTATCGAACTTAATCTGCTACTTCGATGGTATAAGTTTCTCTGTCTTCGGGTATATGTGTATTTGGGTTCTTGAGCTCTAGTCTAAGAGACTGACAGCATCAATTCATCTACTTGGGAGAAAGTGGTCTCTTGACAACTTTTTGGAATGGAATGCTTCTGACTTCAGTTGAAAAGGAATTTGAGAAGATTATTCAAGTGTGGGATGATTCTTTGCTGTTCTACTTGATGATATAACCCCGAACGGAGACTTACGATGATCCTTCTTATATGGAGCAGCAAGATCGATGATATGGTGTGCATCTTTGTGCATCTGGCTAAGGCAAGCTTGAATGAAAGCTTAGAATCTGCTCAATAAGAAGATTTACGGTTTGGGGGGAAGCTACCAAAGTCTCACTTTCAAATGGCTCAATTTCTCTCTTCGATTGAAGAGCCTTGGAAGCTTTGGTGGTGAATGTTTAAGAGATGATGACTTTCAAAAAGCAAAATACAAAAATATAAAGCCAGAAAAAGAAAATTGAAAATTATAAAACCAACAAAAACCCATAAAAATCAGAAAATTTAAAAATACCAAAAATGTGTTTTCTCAAGACATGTCTTCTGATATCGATAACATCTACGGTCTTAGAAATGTCATTCACTAATGGCACGGGACCATAGATGAAGTTCGAGCAGGAGGTGTAAATATTCTTTTCCAAAACATGTCTCAAAATATGGCTTACAGTTACGTCAGACTGTAACCCGTGCTTAAACAATGGCTTGCTATTATTTCAGATAGCAACCCGTTTTTCAAAAAAGGGAAGTGCTACGCTTAAACAATTTTCATGAATTCGTGCACTTATCCTAAATCAAAATGAGGAAAGTATGTCGAAGGACTGCTGTTCCTACACAAATGTTTTTCCGTCTAAAATTCTTCAGAAAAATATTTGTTGTATTCATAAATGGTGGAAATTGAGTTGCTTGTAAATCAATCAGATTAAGAGTTTTCGTAAAAATTGAAAACTCAATCAATGACTTCAGCGCTTTTAAACTTTTCAGAAAATAAGTCTTTGATTGACGGGGAGAATGTTTTCAAATCTACATCATCTAACGAGCTTATCTAATTATCCTATATACTTAAATGTAAAACATGTTAACCTACGTTGAAGGACTAGGTTCCTAGGATATGATTGTTAGGATTAGATGATTAGAGTTTGATAAACACATAATTCCCATGCATTTGTATGATCGGATTGATATGTTGGATTGACTTTTATTAGTCGATTGCTGTTTGGGTGATGTCGACCACCATATATCTGTATGTGTGTTCACTAACGTATGCAGGTATATTGGTATATAAGAATGTTCCCTATCCGGATCCCACATAAGAAGATGATTGGATGCCGAAAGGAAAGGGTAACTATATCTTGGGTCGACAAAAGAAGAAACGGAGCTTAATCAGATCTCTCCATGGATAGTTGGCACGATAGATACAACTTCAGAGGTCTCGCTGCATCAGCAGACGGTTTTCTTCCAACCTTCAGCAACAACAACAAAAGCAGCTCAACCACCTAACGTATCTTTGTGCAGGATAATAGTGATGATACCATTTTTTTAAAAATAATTTTTGAATAATATTGTTTTGAAAATGGAAAAATATTTGTTTGAAAATAAATTGAACTAAATTTTGGAAATCAACTGGACTTCATTTTTGAAAACTTAAGTCACTCAATCAACGACTACGGTCATTGATTGAGGGGGAGAGTGATTTCAAATTGAATAGTGTCAAACAATATTTCTTCATAAAAGTCCGTTCGTACTAAATAAGTGGTGATCTAAAGATTTAATGTTATGTCATGGTATGATTTTCTTTAAAACTCAAAGATCTTTCAAAATGAAATTTTTTCTGTTCTTGTTTGATTGTGAAATTATTTTATTTTACTAAAAGATCTCTTTAAACTATCATACCTGACACTAACAATCTTTAATGTCTAAAATTGAGCCTGATCAATCATTTTTCAAAATTAAATCATGCCACGTCTTTCCCCTAAAATTTTCTAAATGATTTAAATCATTTGGGATCACAAATCTCAAATGGTTTGATATTTTTGATCAGGGGAGAGATCGTGATTTAAATCTCAAATCGGTTTTAAAAAGGGTGATTGTTTCAAAAGCACTCCTTCCTTCATGTGCCAAATGATTTCAAATACATAATGCACGTGATTGAGGAGGAGCATTTAACCAAAAACCAGAAGAGTATTTAAACAAGGCCACATTTTCTCCCATGTTTTCTAAACCTTATTAAATCACTTGGGATCCAAAATCTCAAAGGATTTGATATTTTTGATCTGGGGAGAATTTGTGATTTAATATGAAATTTGATAAAAGATGATCGTTTTGATTCAAAGTGCAAGTTCTCTCTAATATGTGCTAAACTCTTTCGTATATCGATGCACATATTGAGGGGGAGCGAATGGTTTCTATTGGCAATCGTGAAAAGTACTTCAAAAACCTCTTGCCTCTATGTGCAAAATGTTTTTCAAATATCCAACGCACATATTGAGGGGGAGAATTTACCAAGAAAATCAAATGGCTTTTTCTATGGAAATTGTGATCAAGAAATTATTTTAAAGAACTCTTGCCTCCATGTGCCAAACAATTTCAAAATCATATTAACATGTTAGGGGGAGAAATTCTAAATGATCAAAACAATTAAGGTACAAAATGCTTTGATTTTATATCACAAGTACCTTGATTGATTTTCCAAATGATTTTTCAATTGGTTTCAAGAAGGAAAGAACAATACCAAAAGACCGACCAATTTACTTTATGCATGGTGTTATAAGGATGGTTAGGTTAGGTATTCGTTCCCACGATCCTGCCAGAGCCGGAGGGACAATCCACTAGATAGTGTAGAAGTCCTTAGGTATGATGAAAAAAAGGAGAAAAGTGAGATATGGGAAGAGTGCGGACTGAGATAGAGCTAGAACTGGAATAAACTCAACAAGGTTCTAGTTATGAAGTCTCGGTAAGCACTGAAGGGGTTGAAGAATGAAAAAGAAATGAATGTGAAAAAGGGTGAAAAGAAATAGCCCTCCAATAATTCAACCTTAGGGCAGTAACCGGGTTCAATACATATGCTACTGGTGGTTACTAAGGTAACGCCGGTATTGAAGACAAGACGTCATGGACCCAGTGACGCACTGCACTACAACTTCCTAAGCTACTCAAGTTCCTCTTAAAAGGACTTGTTTCATTCTCACGAGGAACCTACATAATCTATCGACATTCTCTTAGAGAGTGTTGATATTGAAGAAGGAGACCCTCTCCCTAGTCTCCGGCATAGGAACCAAATGTGCACAATTGAGTCTAGAGCCAAGAGATCATCCACAATATCTCATTAGGACACAAAATTAATGAAGACTTGCTGTTTCACACAATGTGGAAAGTAAGTATATATTGAGAGTCCTACGCATTATCCTTGTGGTATTGCCAGAACATCCGAGTGATATGTAAAAATATTCACAATGAAGATGGAAATCCTTCTAGAACCAACATCAAACAATCTCTTGGTGGGTGACATGTGAGATCTTTCCAAAAGATCAAGCTTGTGACAACTGGATAGAAATAATGAGGCGATTCACTCTTGAATTAACCTTGGTCCAGGAAATGAATTGACGAATACTTTTGGAAAAACCGGTCGATGTGCAAATCTTCTTTTCTCTAGCACATCGAATGTGTATTCATTTTCAAATTCAAAAAGTATCTCTGACTGAAAAAATACTTTTAGAAAAACCGTTCGATGTGCGAATCTCTTCTTTTCTCTAGCACATCGAATGTGTACTCTTTTCAAATACAAAAAGTATTTCTGATTGAAAATTGATCTTTCTCATAAAAGCTTCATCGTATTGCAAAACTCTTTCTTCTAAGCAATACACGATTGTTTTTCAAATCAATTTTTCATCAATCAGTGAATCTCAATTCGCTGGTTCACTCACTCCGTGTTGTCTTCTTTGAGACGTTCCGGTTTGAGAACAGCTGCGAAACCCTGTCAAGGATATTCTTCGGAATTATACCTTATCACAGGCAGTACTTTTACTGATCAACGGGGAACCGTGGGCCGTGTACCTCAATTCAACAAAAGTGGTCAAAGACACTTTCATGTGATTTATTGCTAACTGTTGTGTGCAGGTACATTTGGACGGTTGCAGCTGATCGATATTGAGAAGTCAATTCATAGCCGCATGCTCACAGCATCCACACTGAATTGAAGAAATCATGACTAATGCATATCTACATAACCTGGCTCTGATATTTTTTATACTATGCTTCTGCTACGCTGCTGCAAAATCATGAACCAGTAAAGCTTCCGCTACTCTGATGGAAAGATGTCATGATCCTGAAAGTGTGAGCATGTCGGTCCGAAAGTCACAACTTCACATGATGGCAACACAATAAAGGGTGATCCAGAGATTTGTTGTGGCTGATGATCTCAATGAAAGCTCGAAGATCATCAAAGATGTGGATCAGTTAAAGGCCTCCACTAAAAGTACAAAGTATGCGGACTTTGATGAATCATTGCTAAAGCACAAAGATTGCGGAACTTGAAGAATTGAAGTCTACGAGCTCAGAACAGAAGACAAAATAGAATACTAGGATTCGAAATGTAAAACATGGGGTGACCTCCCTTAGGGGGAGATTGTTAAGAATTGGAAATTCCATTGTGAAGTGCCGGTCACCCCAAATATAGACTAGCACAAGTTAGCTCGTAGACATATCGTTATTTACTGTTTATTAGATTAGTTTTAGCGTAGATTAGTTTAGAGCAACACCGTGGAGGAAGGACGGGAGGACGTATTACTGTAACTATAAATACCCCTTCCATCCTTGGAAGGGGTGGAACTCTCGAAGCTAACCTTGCATTTTGTGTTTTATCCCTCTCTCTAGAATTCCCTCTCCTCTCTTCATCTCTCTAAAATGGCTCACTTGTTTAATCATAATCCTAGACCACCCGAATCATCTAAACAACATAAAATATACGATCCTACATTTTCAATAAGAGCATATGTAAGTTTAGCATTCCATTGTCTAGGAGCTTGTTTTAAACCATATAAAGACTTTTTAAGTCTGCATACTCTGTGATCACCTTCAGGGAAGAACCCTTATGGTAATTTCATGTATACAGTCTCATCAAGATTACCATAAAGAAAAGCATTGTTAACATCAAGTTGAAAAATAAGCCAGTTATTTTGAACTGCAACATTGAGCAAGCATCTAACAGTGACCATTTTAACAACAGGAGAGAAGTTTTCCTCATAATCTACTCCTTCTTTTTGATTATACCCTTTAGCAACCACTCTAGCTTTATATCTATCTATTTATCCATCAGAATTATACTTTATCTTAAACACCCATTTACTTCCTATAGCTTTTCTACCAGGAGGTAAAACAGTGATATCAAAAGTATCATTTCTATATAAATCCTCAATTTCATTATTCATAGCATCAGTCCAACAGATAGATTTAGAAGCTTCAAAATAGTTTTTTGGTTCATGACTTTCATTTAACTGAACTGTAAAACAATAATTTATTGAGTTAATTTTAGAATAATTCAAAAAAATTTCAATTCCATACTTAACCTTAGATTCAACAACAAAGTCATTATAGTTTCTGGGAAAAACAGAAGGTGATATGCTTACGCAGCGCGTTCAGGGTCAAAGGAACTTCCTTTTCGTCGAGCAAGTTTTATAACACCCTAGGCAGTGAACCTAATCATTGTAGTGTAGTATTAGGGTAAGCCACGGGGTATTGATATCGTTCTCTAGGGGAATAGGAATGCTAGTGAGAAATTACTACGCTAAGGTTGGGGTTGAGGAAGATTATTTTTTATCTTTTTTTATGTTTTTTAAAAAATGGAAATTACGAATCTAGGGGTATTGGATTTGGGGGTTGGTATTTCTACCGATTACTTCTACTTATCTAATTATCTAATCTAAGGTGAGTGTAGTCTATGTCTAATTGATGTGTGCTCTTATGATAGTTAAAAATGTATTTGCTTAGATGTTATTACTCCCTAGTTATCTCCTATTGATGGTTGAATTGTCACGTCCTTATTCTTAACGCGTTGTGTTTCTAAGGTCGTAGGGTATGCGTTTATCCCTAACTCTTTGAAGTTACCTAAGGTTAATGACTACGAAGTCTCTAGGATTCATAAACTTAACACTAAGGTGATCTTTGGATGTTTAGCCTACAATTTCACTAATAACTGTAAGCAAAGGTTCAACAAAGATTAATCAAGCATTAATAACACAACGGATGACCTATCGCAATATTAGGTCAATCACAATTAAGATAAGAGACAACCAATCAATATTCAATAACTAGGTTTCATATATCTAAGCAAACACACAAGTAAATTAGTCGGACATAGGGAACATGCAAGCATACACACAAACAATTGAAGACATGATTGAATCAATGAAGTAAAACACTTATCTTGTTGTAAAATAGGGTATGGAACCCTAAGATACTGCCCAAGACAGCCTTGGTTCAGTTTAGGTTTTTACTCCACAAAACTACCTCTCTAAAACTGAAAAATTCGGATTCTATATATAGTGTTACAAACTGCGATGGCGTCACTCTTTAATTGTGACGCCGTCGAGTCACCGTCATTAGGGTTTCGTCTTGGTCACGTTATCATTGTGACGGCGTCACCTTATGCCCATGACGTCGTCGCCTTCATTCTCTGACGCCGTCTGGATCAAATCTAGGTCGTCTGAGCTGCGACGCCCTACTCTTTTAAAACCTGATGCCGTCACTTGTAAATAAGCAATTTGGCTACTGAGTCGTCACAAAACATGTTGTGACGGCGTCGCAGTTAAACGCTGACGCCGTCCCCTTCAGTTTCAGCAGCTTGAGTGTCTCGATTCTTTACTTTGGCCATTTTCTTCGTCTATTCGCGCCTTTTCGTCCGAATAAGTGTCATTCCAGCAATTTGCCTTCAAGAGACCTAAAACGTAAAAAGGAATGAAATTAAGTAGTAACGGATACAAAAGTGATTAATTAAGGGCTTAAATGACCCCTCAAAAGTGTACCTTTTAAATCCTTATCAAATATCCCTACACTTGGTATTTGCTTGTCCTCAAGCAAATGTGCTTTTAGCCAATTAATTTATAAGTTAGGGGTCATGAAGCATTAGTTTAGAACAATTCACAACACATATAAGCCCCGCAAAAGTCATAACAAGCACGGAAATTACATACTAGCACCTCACAAGGGGTGTTTGGATACTCACATCTCTCGGGTGTATATAAAATATATCAATTTGGAAATGGAAGATAAACACTCATTAACCGGTCCTAGTACATAGATTACCATAGGCTTAAACTAGATCAAACCTCCATCGCTTTGGCATAAGCACCTAGGAAAAACTATCCAAGAGGTCTTTTAAAGGGTTGTAACGTTAGGCTTATGGTAGGGAAACAAAGGGTTTGGTGGGATAGGCGATTTAGTGGTGGCAAGTCAAAAATCTTTATGTTACAAGCATGAGAAGAATGGCGTTGCTAAGCCAAGACTCGACACTCTAAACTCTAGATAACTGAAACAAACAAACATAAACTTAAATCTAGATGTAGGATGGTAGTCCGTATGTTTTTTTTTTTTTGGTTTTTTTTTTGAACACTCTATTTTTTTCTTTTTCTCTTTTTTCTATTTTTTTCGATTTTTTTTTCATACACTTTTACTCTACCATTCTCTACGATAACATCAAAATAATATGGATTTATAGGCACATCCCTACACTTGAGTTTTTATTATTCTAACACTAATATGACCCGAAATGAAAAGATCAAAACACTTGGAGCACATTATTACGTAAATAAAGGGAATTTGAATTTAACGTTCCTTCCCGTCATTTCATAAAATTTAACTTTTCCCATGAGTCCCAATCGTCCCAAAACTGTGTACAAAGGATATGACTCGACTTAGCAACTTATGCAAGCAACTAGATAATTGAACTAAGGGTTTAGTATGATAACAATAATGCACTAAAAGTGAGTGTATACAAGGTAGGCTAAGGCGATTTGGGTGTAGATTTGGGGGTGGATTGATATTCCTGAAAACCGAAACATCACGAGAACCGCGAAAAGGATAGGCTCTAAGGTGTTAACTAGGGGTATCGTGTACTAAAGATGAGTACAACGTAAGGGTGTAGGGGAATTACTCAACCGATGTGGAAGAAGTAATTATAATACGGGTATCAAACAAGGGTTATCCTAATGCCTCTTATCATTTAGTTATTCCTAACTACACAAGTGTAGTCTCACTAGCGATCTCGGAATGCATCACAAAACAAGTTCTAGAATCTATTATACTACCGGTACACACTCGAAGCATTAAAGTGAGATGCTTTAATTCCTACAAATCTAAGGGCGATCCTCACATTTTGGGTGGAATTTAAGTGGTAAAGGGTTTTGTGCTAGTCATATACCTTCCTATGCATGAGACGCTTTATTAAGACTAATGACCCACTCCTACATGTCATGAAAAATTATAAATTCGGTGCCAAAATTACCCTAACCGATATTTCTCATGGTTTATTGCACAAATAAAATTGGACAAGGCAAATAATCAAGGATAAGCATAGTTTCGAAGTTCCCATTTTATTTTCCCTCCCTACACTTAAACTGAACATTGTCCCCAATGTTCCCCGAAAGTATCAAAGTTATGATAATGGAAGGTAATTAAAAACGAAAGAAACTAATACTCCCTTGATTAGCTCGGTAGGATCCGTGTGAAGTAGTGGTTAAATCTTTCTTCAAGAAGAATGTTATGCGTGAAAAGCTCCATCCAATCTTATGTATCTTCTTCTAGATAAATAAAACCTGCACACTTGAAGAAAACAAACGAAACCTTCGCGTAAAATCGGTGGTAACAATATATATAAGACTCTACTAAACTAGGATATAATGCTTGTGGAATGGATGTTTACAGATTTTCTGGAAAAATAAAACCTGGAAAATTCCAAAAATTTATAAGTAGCACAGAAAACGAGAAAAAGTAGTAAGTTGTTTCTGCTCCTCCTGACGTCGTCAGGTTGTGACCCTGACGCCGTCAGCTTATCCTGACAGAAACTGGTCTGCGATTTTCTAGAAAAAATTCTGAAACATTTTTATCTTTAAAATCTGGAAAAATTTCTACAAAAACATTCATTATGACTCGATACAAGCATTTGACTAAAACAAACACACATGTATATCTTTTAATTAATTGAAATTCTCATGTTCACGTTTCTTTTGAAAACGTGTGTAATCCTCCCTACACTTATCCCTTATGTAAAATACCTTTATATATAATTAAGACGAGGTTAAAGACAAAATAAAGCATTTTTACAAATTTGAACATGAGAATAAACAATTAATAAAGGATATACGACACAAACAAGCAAACAATTAAGCATGGGTTGCCTCCCACGAAGAGCTTTTCTTTATTTATGAATCTTGTAGCTAGACTCGAAGTCGTGCCCCTACGTGGTCTCATTACCCTCACCTTCTTCTTTTACTAATCCTTTATCAAAAGGTCGTAGACGTTGTATGCTTACCGTGGATTCCTTCCCAACGTCGTCTATTATAACAACGGTTTTATTCTTTAGATTAGTTTATTTCACCGTATAGGGACCAAACCAACTTGGCTTGTTTCTACCTCTTAATTCTCTTATTCGTGACTTGTACAAAAGTACCTTTTCTCCCTCTAAAAATTCCTTAGGTGTTAGGATTTAGTAAATCCAGTTATTAAAGTGTCGGTCACCTCAAGTATATGTAATCGTTAGAAAGCTCGTAGTCGTAGTTATTTAACGTTAAGTAGTATTTCGTTAAGTAATACCGTGGAGGACGGACGGATCTTTACCCACTGCATGCCTGATCCACAGCCCGTAGGTGGCGTTTTATGTAAGACTATAAATACCCTCTACCTTCCAAGGTAGAGGGTTGGAGCTCATAATAATACTTTCACTTTCTCTCACTAAGTTCCCAAACCTCTGTTAGGATTTAGAAAATCCAGGTATTAAAGTGTCAGTCACCTCAAGTATATGTATCCGTTAGAAAGCTCGTAGTCGTAGTTATTTAATGTTAAGTAGTATTTAGTTAAGTAACACCGTGGAGGATGGACGGGTCTTTACCCACTGTATGCCTGATCCATAGCCCGTTGATCTGGTCCGAACCGTCAAGTCTAATCACACAAGCTGGCCACTTGTGAATGGCCAACCGTAACAGACTTAAAACAGCTTGGAACCAAATGCAATGAAGATCAGAGAATACAGTGAATTTCCGGGTCGTTATGTCCCACGGAGACTCAATGGTGTGCAAACACTTGATCAGACGATAGAATGATCACTAAGGATAGTGATCGGAAAGGATTAGGATTGGATAATTACACTACTGAAAAAGTTTTTAATAAATAACAGCGACTTAAATACAAATTAAGAAAATTAAAAAGATAAAAGATATTAAATAAACGCTATCACTATATTTAAAGTGATGAACGTTTAAAACCTAAAACGTACGTTTAAATAAAAAAACTACGTTAACGTACAAAATAAAACGTGAAAATAAAGAAGGAAAATACCTACGGATATAGAAAATATATTTTTACAATCCTAATTATACTAGAAAATTATTAGAAAAGAAAAATTATTTTTAAAACTATTTATGTAATTATTATTAATTAAAAACTATTTTAAACTATTTAATAATACTCTAAATTAAAAGAAAATATGAAATAAGACTAGAAAAATAAAATTAAGATTTAGAAAAATCTAAAATATGATAAAACTAATTTTAAAACTGAAAATATATTTTTTAGACTTTTTATATATTTATTATTAATTAATTACTATTTAAAACTAATTAAAATGCTAGAAAATACTTTTTAAACTAAGAAAATTATGGAAAAATACTTTTTAAGCTTTTTATATTTATCTAAACTTAAGAAAATTGAAAAATTATTTTTTTGAACCTTTTCTTAATTTTTTGTATTAAAAGCTAATTAAAAATGCTTAAAAACTAATTAAAATTAGGAAAAATAGCAAATCAACTTGGAAAAATCTGAAAATTTCAGGAAAACTCTAAAATGATATTAGGAAGCTAGGAAAAATAGAAAAACCAGGGCTTGTGTGTAAGATTATGGAACTGATGTGTCAAGTGCTTGAAAATAAGCACTTGGATAAGCTAAATGAGGACCAACAAGCACCAACTGAAAACAGGGACTACACTATGCTAAACATGACCAAATGCAACAATAATCAACAAGCTATACCCTCTGATTGCAAGCTAACACAGATTTGAGGATTATGAGCTATAAGCTAAAAACAGAATTTAGGGGGCTACTTGCAGGCAGAAAATAAGCAATCAAATAAGCTGAGAACAGAAAACCACCAATTGGAACTTAGAGAAGACCTGGCCAAGAACCTTAGAACCAAAAATCAGGCTTAGAAGAGCTCAAATGAGCTCTACACAAGCTCTGCAAAACCTGGACAAACCCTGTGCAGTCAACAGTGCCCTGTACAGGGGATTTGACACCATTTGGACAAGCTCTTTTGAGCTTGTAGAAAAAATTATAAAATTCTACTAAAATGGTCATAAGACATTAGACCAGGGGAAGTTTTTAAAGCAACAAGTTTCTATGATTTTGGCCCAGAGATGAACCCATGAAAAATCCTCCCATGTTGGCCAAAACTGACTCTTGTGCAATTTGACTTTTTAAGCAATTGAGAAAAGTTGACTTATTTGAGTTTTAATCTTGATTTAAGGACTGATAATGATATTACTTGATGAAATAACACTAATGAAAGCTATGTTTAAGATTTCTAAACACAAAACTAACTTTTGGTTTTGATAAAACTCAACAGTTGAGCATTAAAGACTGATGAGATGGAAATTTGACTATGGATGTTTGCAGGCACTATAGAAAGACTCAAATAAGTTCAAATATACTTAACAAACATGATCCAACAAAATACAACCACTGACTAACCTCCTAAGACAGAAAGTGTAGTAAATCTAAACACCTCTTATTACACTGATTTGCAAACAAAAACTAATCCAAAGATTGAACAGGCATAAATCATGATCAAACTAACTTTAACTATTCTAAATGCTACTATTAAGACAGGTTTTAACAGATTATGAGTACAAATACATTATAAGCAAGATCTTGTGAAAATAACTTACAAAGGTCCAAAGCCACTATGGCTTGCCAATATTGAAACCAGATCCACTAACCTATATAAACCAATCCAACTAACTATAATTCACCCAAATCCATGCCTGCATCAACCCATTGCCATTTCTGCTTCATTTTTACCCATGTTTGACTTATGTTGACCAAATTTCAAAATGAATGGAAACTTGAATGTGAGCTTGTACAAAGCTATCATAAGCTTATTTAAGCTTGTTGGAGCTTAAAAATAAACTTCTAAAGAGTTGAGCATAGGATTTTGAAAACCAAAATTGCAACAGTAGATAAGAAATATGAAAAGTGAACACAACTTGGAATTGAACCTTAAAATTAGATTAAACTGATAATATGACTTGAAGTTGATACAATAAAACAAAAGATAACAGATTTTCAACTAAACTAAAACATTTATTATAAAAATGACATTGAAGAAAAAATAAAAACTAGTAGTCTCCTCATTGCTTCATCTCATGCTTCCTTTTATATTCCAAACTTCTTTCACATGCTCTCTGAATCTATCCCACCAACTCTGAGCCCTTGGATCACTCTCATGTGCCATATGTCATTTTTGGCGCCAAAAGGTCTTGAGCAGGTTTTTGACATTAAATGGAGTGGGTTGAGATAATTAAAGGTTTTTGGGTGTTAGTGTAAGTGGAGGGGACATAGTATGGAAGGGTTGAGAAAAAGGAGTGAAAACCAGGACTGGTTTTGGTGATTGCAGTGTTTGTGAGGAAGAGCTACAGTACCACTGGTTTTGGGCGCGTATGGGTGGGTTTGACATTTGTTGACCGGGGTTTAATAATACAAAGGGTTCATAATTCATTATGACAGGGGGTCACATGGTGTCAAGGGTCCAAAATTGGTTTGACAAGGGTTAATAACTTAGGGACCTTTGGTGTAAAATCTGAAAATCAAGGGACTTAAACTGCCAATTCATCAAACTTGTTTCAAGGGACCAAAAGTGACACTCTCAAAAAGTATAAGGACTAACTTTGCCATTTTCCAATTTCCAAGGGCCATTTTTGACATTTTTCAAACTTGAGGGACCAAAGTTGTAGTTTTGCAAATTTTATATTTCAAGGGTTTGTTTTAACAACTTTTGAATCCCATGGACCTTAAATGATATTTTTCTTTATTTTGATTTACTAGAGACTGTTTTTGACAACTTTTGAAACTTGGGGGACTAAAACTGCCAATTTTGCAAATTTGATACGTTTTTCATCTGATTTTGATATTTTTGCATTTAAAACACATAAAACACTTGTTTGTGATATTTTGATCATTTTGATGTGTTTCTGAATGTTTTCAGATGATTTTGCAGTTTAAAAGGTACAAAAATGATGAGTATTTAGACACTCATCAATCCCCCACACTGATATATTGCTAGTCCCTAGCAATGATTTGAGAAAACTTTAATGGATTTTAAAAACTCTTTACCAAAAGCCATCACTTCTGGATTAGCCAAATGTTTCAGTTCAAGTAAGAACCTTGGTACACTGATAACCAAATGATTTTGAGCAAATCATAAGCTGTAAACGGATTTGATTAGTCTTTACCAGAAGCCGTACCCTTCTGGACTAGCCAACTCTTAGATAAATTATCAATATTATCTTTGGTGAGCTGATTACCAATTATGGATTTTCCACTGCCTTTACCACAAGCCATAACCTTGCGGGCTAGCCAACTCTTCACTTTTTAGGATATGGTGAGTTGAATACCATACAATTTTGGGCAAATTGCAAGCCGTAAACGGATTTGATATATCTTTACCAAGAGCCGTTTGCTCCTGGATTAGCCAATCCTTTTGTCTTACAGACATGGCGGACTGATAACCAAGATGAGTAAGTGTAAAACACTTACTCCAAAAAAATTTTGGCCAAAAACGGGGGAATTGGGTAGATAATACATGAAATTCGTGAGAATTCCCCCCACACTTAGAAATGAATATTGCCCTCAATATTCAAAGTACCGGATGTTATGCCGAAACAAAGAACGTAAAAGGGAAATACTACGGCCATTATTTAGAAGATTTTTTTTTTTTTTTAATAGATATATACATACATATATATATATATACATATATATATATATATATATATATATATATATATATATAACATGTGGGGCATCACCCCCACACTTAGGTGGTAGAAAGGGGTAAGAAGTCAGAAATATGGGTGAAAACCCATATGGTGTGTGCTACTGTTTTTGATTTCCGAGTCGCTAGCTTGACTCGACCCCGCATTCATTGGTTCATGGGGAAACAAAGTGGAAGAAACAATCTCAATCGGACTTCCATTCAAGATGTTTGGACAAACATTTGAAGCACGTGAAAGTTCCACACCGACGAGATATACAGAGAAAGAGACAGACCCGGCTCATAAATAATAAATGAAAATGCCGGGGTCAAAGATGGTGTCCTCATTCCCGAAGGAGAAAAGGGAAAGAGCAACCACACCATTTGTGAAGAATGGAATAAATATGTGCATCACAATGCATGTCCATTCCTCATTAGAAAGAAGCAAATCACCATTTTTGACATTTTTAAGCTTAAATTTGAAGCTTTTATGGTGATTGGTAACAAAATTTCCGGGAGGGAGAGCTGGAAACGGTTCTTCAATCAACAGATTTTCAAGAAAAAGGATGTCTCCCTCCGAATCAAAGTAAGTATTGTCAATTCCTGTTGGAATCGACTCATTACTAAGAAAATCATCGACCTCCTTCCAAAATTTGTCATCTTCCTCATCTGGAGTGAGAGAAGGAATGGAAGAGTCGGAAATGGGACAAGAAATGAGTGAATGATCATTGTATAGGAGACTTCTAGTTTCTCCAAGATCGGCTTCGAAATCAAAGAGATCATCGTCACTTTCTGATGAAAGTGGACTAATGTGAGTGAGTTCATCGGTGAACTCCTCAAGAAGAGGATCAGACTGCGGGAGTGATGCCTCAACATAGTCGATGTCTCCATAAGATTTACAATCATCGCTGAAATCGGAGAAAGTCTCAAAATGATCATTTGAACACTCAAGAGGGAAAGGGATATCACACATATGGTCAGAAATTCCCTGTGACTCTCTCGGGATTGGGACAAGGTTCTCAACACTAGACTTTATAAATTCGTCCGATTCCTTTTCAGGAACAGTGTCAAGACGCTCATCCCCCATGTTTAGAGAGTGAGTGGGAGCTTCGGGTGTGATAACAACAGACTGAGGGAGTTTAGAAGGACTAGCATACATATGTTTAATACTTTCCATTTGTTCTTCTGCTAGTAATTCCATCATAGTCTTTTCTCCCTGATTTTTCATGGAAGGAGTTTCAACGGATGAACTTGATGAATTGTTATAAAATTGTAGGATATCAAGGATATCTTCATCATCATCGTCATCAGGAATGAAACGGAATCGAGAGCTAGATCTGGCCGCTTTTTCTTTTGCAATTGATTCCCTAATAGATTGTTCAAAGGCAATTTGGGAATCTAATTTCGCAGCCCGCTCTTCGGCTAACAAAACTTCCATGGATTTCTCATTTGGATTATCTTGGGAGGACATAGCCGACTCCTCCTTAAGTTCTTTTAATAACTCCAGAGTCTTCAGTAGAAGGTCTGTCGTAGTTTCATGAGGAGTCGCTTGAATCTTTTGGTACTGTGGAGATTGGTTTTGATACGAAGAGTCGTAATTGTTACAAGGAAATGGGTTCCCTGTTTGACAATCCGAGCTAGGGTGAGAGCCTCCACAATACTCACAACAGTAGAACTGATGTGGCTGTGAGTGGTATGTGTTGTAGTCATAATTGGTATCAGGAACCTGCTCATAGACAAGCGTGTTTCCTGATTGACAATCAGAACTGGAATGTGAACCACCACAGTACTCACAACAGTAAAACTTCTGAGTCTCACGGTGTGGTAGCTGATGGAATAAATCAGTCGTGTTATGGTAGGTATAGGGATCCTGGTTATAGACAGACCCATTTTCTGATTCCACCATGCTACAACTGGGGCAATTGCCACCATTATAAGGACCACCACACCATTGACAACCAAGAGGGTGAGGATAAGACATAGATAGAATCAAAGGTTAACAGAGGGTAAGAAATGAAGAATCAAAAAGGTAAGAGGGTAAAGAGGAATATTTTTGGTATTTTTGAAAAACATGATGATAAAAACAAAGAATGAAAATATTTTTGGCGTTTTTAACACTTTAGGAAAAGTGCTAATGAACTTTTTGGATTTTTGAAAACTTTACAAAAAACTTTTTACAAAAGATGGAATATGTGCAAGAATGGATCTGAAAAAGGCTAAACACACGCTTAAGCCTCCCCGGCAGCGGCGCCAAAATTTGATCTGGTCCGAACCGTCAAGTCTAATCACACAAGCTGGCCACTTGTGAATGGCCAACCGTAACAGACTTAAAACAGCTTGGAACCAAATGCAATGAAGATCAGAGAATACAGTGAATTTCCGGGTCGTTATGTCCCACGGAGACTCAATGGTGTGCAAACACTTGATCAGACGATAGAATGATCACTAAGGATAGTGATCGGAAAGGATTAGGATTGGATAATTACACTACTGAAAAAGTTTTTAATAAATAACAGCGACTTAAATAAAAATTAAGAAAATTAAAAAGATAAAAGATATTAAATAAACGCTATCACTATACTTAAAGTGATGAACGTTTAAAACCTAAAACGTACGTTTAAATAAAAAAACTACGTTAACGTACAAAATAAAACGTGAAAATAAAGAAGGAAAATACCTAAGGATATAGAAAATACATTTTTACAATCCTAATTATACTAGAAAATTATTAGAAAATAAAAATTAATTTTAAAACTAATTATGTAATTATTATTAATTAAAAACTATTTTAAACTATTTAATAATACTCTAAATTAAAAGAAAATATGAAATAAGACTAGAAAAATAAAATTAAGATTTAGAAAAATCTAAAATATGATAAAACTAATTTTAAAACTGAAAATATATTTTTTAGACTTTTTATATATTTATTATTAATTAATTACTATTTAAAACTAATTAAAATGCTAGAAAATACTTTTTAAACTAAGAAAATTATGGAAAAATACTTTTTAGGCTTTTTATATTTATCTAAACTTAAGAAAATTGAAAAATTATTTTTTTGAACCTTTTCTTAATTTTTTGTATTAAAAGCTAATTAAAAATGCTTAAAAACTAATTAAAATTAGGAAAAATAGCAAATCAACTTGGAAAAATCTGAAAATTTCAGGAAAACTCTAAAATGATATTAGGAAGCTAGGAAAAATAGAAAAACCAGGGCTTGTGTGTAAGATTATGGAACTGATGTGTCAAGTGCTTGAAAATAAGCACTTGGATAAGCTAAATGAGGACCAACAAGCACCAACTGAAAACAGGGATTACACTATGCTAAACATGACCAAATGCAACAATAATCAACAAGCTATACCCTCTGATTGCAAGCTAACACAGATTTGAGGATTATGAGCTATAAGCTAAAAACAGAATTTAGGGGGCTACTTGCAGGCAGAAAATAAGCAATCAAATAAGCTGAGAACAGAAAACCACCAATTGGAACTTGGAGAAGACCTGGCCAAGAACCTTAGAACCAAAAATCAGGCTTAGAAGAGCTCAAATGAGCTCTACACAAGCTCTGCAAAACCTGGACAAACCCTGTGCAGTCAACAGTGCCCTGCACAGGGGATTTGACACCATTTGGACAAGCTCTTTTGAGCTTGTAGAAAAAATTATAAAATTCTACTAAAATGGTCATAAGACATTAGACCAGGGGAAGTTTTTAAAGCAACAAGTTTCTATGATTTTGGCCCAGAGATGAACCCATGAAAAATCCTCCCATGTTGGCCAAAACTGACTCTTGTGCAATTTGACTTTTTAAGCAATTGAGAAAAGTTGACTTATTTGAGTTTTAATCTTGATTTAAGGACTGATAATGATATTACTTGATGAAATAACACTAATGAAAGCTGTGTTTAAGATTTCTAAACACAAAACTAACTTTTGGTTTTGATAAAACTCAACAGTTGAGCATTAAAGACTGATGAGATGGAAATTTGACTATGGATGTTTGCAGGCACTAGAGAAAGACTCAAATGAGTTCAAATATACTTAACAAACATGATCCAACAAAAGACAACCACTGACTAACCTCCTAAGACAGAAAGTGCAGTAAATCCAAACACCTCTTATTACACTGATTTGCAAACAAAAACTAATCCAAAGATTGAACAGGCATAAATCATGGTCAAACTAACTTTAACTATTCTAAATGCTACTATTAAGACAGGTTTGAACAGGTTATGAGTACAAATACATTATAAGCAAGATCTTGTGAAAATAACTTACAAAGGTCCAAAGACACTATGGCTTGCCAATATTGAAACCAGATCCACTAACCTATATAAACCAATCCAACTAACTATAATTCACCCAAATCCATGCCTGCATCAACCCATTGCCATTTCTGCTTCATTTTTACCCATGTTTGACTTATGTTGACCAAATTTCAAAATGAATGGAAACTTGAATGTGAGCTTGTACAAAGCTATCATAAGCTTATTTAAGCTTGTTGGAGCTTAAAAATAAACTTCTAAAGAGTTGAGCATAGGATTTTGAAAACCAAATTTGCAACAGTAGATAAGAAATATGAAAAGTGAACACAACTTGGAATTGAACCTTAAAATTAGATTAAACTGATAATATGACTTGAAGTTGATACAATAAAACAAAAGATAACAGATTTTCAACTAAACTAAAACATTTATTATAAAAACGACATTGAAGAAAAAATAAAAACTAGTAGTCTCCTCATTGCTTCATCTCATGCTTCCTTTTATATTCCAAACTTCTTTCACATGCTCTCTGAATCTATCCCACCAACTCTGAGCCCTTGGATCACTCTCATGTGCCATATGTCATTTTTGGCGCCAAAAGGTCTTGAGCAGGTTTTTGACATTAAATGGAGTGGGTTGAGATAATTAAAGGTTTTTGGGTGTTAGTGTAAGTGGAGGGGACATAGTATGGAAGGGTTGAGAAAAAGGAGTGAAAACCAGGACTGGTTTTGGTGATTGCAGTGTTTGTGAGGAAGAGCTACCGTACCACTGGTTTTGGGCGCGTATGGGTGGGTTTGACATTTGTTGACCGGGGTTTAATAATACAAAGGGTTCACAATTCATTATGACAGGGGGTCACATGGTGTCAAGGGTCCAAAATTGGTTTGACAAGGGTTAATAACTTAGGGACCTTTGGTGTAAAATCTGAAAATCAAGGGACTTAAACTGCCAATTCATCAAACTTGTTTCAAGGGACCAAAAGTGACACTCTCAAAAAGTATAAGGACTAACTTTGCCATTTTCCAATTTCCAAGGGCCATTTTTGACATTTTTCAAACTTGAGGGACCAAAGTTGTAGTTTTGCAAATTTTATATTTCAAGGGTTTGTTTTAACAACTTTTGAATCCCATGGACCTTAAATGACATTTTTCTTTATTTTGATTTACCAGGGACTGTTTTTGACAACTTTTGAAACTTGGGGGACTAAAACTGCCAATTTTGCAAATTTGATACGTTTTTCATCTGATTTTGATATTTTTGCATTTAAAACACATAAAACACTTGTTTGTGATATTTTGATCATTTTGATGTGTTTCTGAATGTTTTCAGATGATTTTGCAGTTTAAAAGGTACAAAAATGATGAGTATTTAGACACTCATCACCCGTCAGGTGGCGTTTTATTGTAAGACTATAAATACTCTCTACCTCCCAAGGTAGAGAGTTGGAGCTCATAATAAGATTTTTATTTCTCTCACTAAAGTTTCCTAAACCTCTAATTTTATCTCTCTAAAACTCATCTTGTACGCCTCTTGTGTTAGTGATATGATGTGTTTGTGAAATCCAATATGTTACAAATGGTATCAAGAGCCATGGTTAGATCATCTCTTACATATCCTTGGATTTCTAGTGGTTTTTAGATGGTTTTTGAGTTTGAAAAAGTTTAGTGGTTTTTGCATCATTTGGTTCATTTCTAGTGTTAAAGTTTGAATTTTGGGTGTACTTTTGTGTTTAGGATCATTGTATGTGCTTGGGTTTTGATTTGGTAAGCTTGAATCACTGTGGTCGAGCTTGTTTTGGATTGAAAAGTGTGTTTTTAAAGTTTTTCTTGGTAGCGACTTGGCTCTCGAAGTAAATTTCTTGGTAGCGACTTGCTTTAGTAAAAGGTAGCGAGTTGTAGTGAGTTTTGGTAGCGACTTGGTCATAGCGACTTGCCTTTTGAGACAAGCCGACAAACAGTACACTTAGTGGATTCTCCACTACGGGTAGCGACTTGGTAAGGTAGCGACTTGCTTTCAATTTTGATAGCGACTTGTTCTTTAAGTTTCTTAGCGACTTGGTCTTAGCGATTTGGACATTAGCGAGTTGCTATTTAGCGACTTGATTTCTTAACGACTTGGTGCTTAGCGATTTGCTGTCAAAATTCGTAGCGATTTGGATCTTAGCGACTTGTCTTCTTAATACTTAGCAACTTGGTTCTTAGCGACTTAGTTCAAGGATTCTTAGCGACTTGGTTGACTTTTGTTTGTAATACGGTTTTCTCTTGATTTAGTAAAATCCCGTGAAAGAATCTATTTCCCGGTTTAATCATTGAGTTATAAAATCCCGTGTAATCTTTAAACATGTCTACCAACGTACCTACAATCATCTCCACTGTTGCCGAGGATGTTCAAGCAGCTAGTTCAGATACTCGTCCACCCATGCTTGACAGAACTGACAACGACTCTTGGGCTCAAAGAATCAGATTGTACTGTCTTGGAAAAGAAAATGGGGTCAACATTCTCAAATCGATTGATGAAGGATCTTATCAGATTGAGACTACAAGAGACTTAATTGATACAGCTGCAGATGGAACAATGATCTATGGAATAGACAGACCAAGGAAATATGATGAGCTCAATGATAACGAGAAAAAGAGATTCGATGCTGATGTCAGGGCTTCTAACATCATACTTCAAGGTCTTCCAAAAGATATCTACAAGTTGATCAATCACAACACCGAAGCCAAGGCAGTGTGGGATAATGTCAAGATGTTTCTCTCAGGTTCTGAATTAACTATGGAAGACAGAGAATCACAACTCTATGATGAATTTGAGCACTTCAAGATGAAACCAGATGAGAGTGTCTATGAGTATTACGTGAGATTCCACAAGCTTGTTAATGATATGAGGAATATCAAAATGACCATGCCAAACATTCAGTTGAACTCAAAATTTGTGAACAACATGAATCCCGAATGGCACAAGTTTGTCACCTCTGTGAAGCTAACCAAAGGTTTGAAGAACACCAACTATGAACAACTATATGCCTTCCTGCTTCAGAATGAGAGACATGCCATGTTTGAAAAAATGATTCTTAATCAGTTCAAATCAAAACAGGGAGAAACAAGTTCATCAAATGATTCAACTGCATTTTACACCAATGTTGGGATCACAACCAAAGCTTCACAAGTCATACCTATGGGTAATGGTAATCACAAACTCATTCCCGATCCAATGTTCAAACAAGCTGATGCTAATGCACACGTGGGAAACTTCATTAATCAACTGGCTCTCATGATCAGTCAAAACATGAACTCTATCCAACACACCAACAACAACCTCAGAACAGCATCTAATCCACATAATCAAGCCACTGTCAGAGATGGGAAGGTTATGGTACAACCAGTTCAAGAAAGGCAGTATGAACAAGGAAGAGGTAGAGTTGATAGAGGATATGTGGCAAATCAGAATAGGGGAAGGAATGGAAATCAAGGACAAGCAAAGCCGATCAAGTGTTACAACTGTAGTGGTGAGGGACATATTGCAAGGAATTGCACATCGCCAAAACGCCCTCAGAATGCAGAGTACTTCAGGGATAAGATTTTGCTTGTGCAAGCTCAGGATAATGGTGCAGTTTGGATGAAGAGGAGTTGTTGTTTTTTGCTGAGGGAAATGCCAAGACATATGATGCAGATGTGGATGAGCAGCCAATTCAGGAGATAGGCCACAATCATCAGAATGTCTTTCAAGTCGCTGATTGTGATGCATACGACTCTGACGTTGATGATGAACCTACTGCACAAACAATTTTCATGGCTAGCATTTCTCCAATGGTCCCTTCTAAAGTCTCTTCATCACCACAAACTGGTCCATCCAAAGACAAAATCATTTATGAGGTATTAAAACTATACGATGATGCTGATGTGCAAAAGATGCATGACAAAGTACAATCAACTGAAACTATTGAGTCAGATATTGAAAATATGGGTAATATCAATGTTGTCCCATATGATCAATATGTGAAACAAAGTGAAAGTGAGATTGTCCCAAGTGATGCATCTTCTGCAGTCAATGATGACTATGTTTTTGATGAATACACTGCATGTGCCCCTGATAATTCTGTAGTCTCTGAACTGAATGCCTATAAAGAACGTGTTGCTATTTATGAACAGCGTGCTAAGTTTGAGTTAACCACCCGTGAGCAGGAAATGGATGACCAAATGCGTACAACTATTAGAAAAAGTAAGTTTAGAGAAGAAGTATTAAAACAAGAGTTAAACTCCTTACAAGAAAAGCTTTCTAAAACTGCTAAGCAAAAACTAGAACTTCAAGAAAATGTCAAAATGCTTAAGCAAGAATTCAGTGCTAAGGAATCAAAACTTTTGAATGATTTTTCTAATCTAAAAACCTTGAAAAACAAGCTTGAAAATAAGTTGTACGTACAAGGGAATACCATTGAGACTGCTCACATGATCACGAAGCATAGAGTTCTCAGCGATAAGCATAGTATACCTATTATAAAGGAATCCAAACCTGAGTGTGGTAAGACAGCAAAAGCATGCCAAAGTGTTATATATGATGGCAATGAGATTCTTAAACCTAGACAGACACCTAGTTGCATTGAGTGCACTGAGGAAGATAGAAAATTAGATGATGCATCTAGGGAGAAAATGAATAAGAAGCTAGAAGATCCTGAATGTAAAAAGAATAACATAACGATCAAACCCCATGATTACAAGAAGGAAAACTGGATTTCCTTGAACAAGTTTAAGCCTCAAACGTTGTTAACTCTCGAACAAGTGTTCTGGAAAAAAGGATTTAGATAAGCAAAAAGCAGAGAATCTTGTTGTAACAAACCCTCCCCTTAGGAAAATGTCTGCAGCGACTGTGTATCCTCCAAATACACCAATGCATTTAGTTCCTAGAACTATTGCCACTAAGAGCAAGACCTTAATCAGTCAATATGTTATCTTTCAATTATTTGTTGACTTTGAGAAAACTTGTAAGAAAAGGATCACACCCACTGGGATAACTGAAGGGGAAATGGGTTTTGAGCAAACAAAAGAATGTTATTTAACAGAGGTCATGCCTTTCTTTAAACAACTAAAAGATCAATTTGAGAGTCTTAAAAAGGGGATAGATACAGATATTAAAGGAATGGAAAAGGAATTTGATGCAATGATTGTTGAGGTTAGTGACTATGAGCGATAATTAAAATATAATGAGATTGAGAGGAAGAACTTGCATACCTTGAATGAGAATCTTATTTCAGAATATATCTCTCAAGATGTGTTCTATACTGCCACTAATTGTTCTATTACTGCTTCTCAATTTCATGAATTATCTGTTGCTTTGAAAGTCTCCCATGATCGTGTCATTGAGCTTGAAATCAAAAACCCTAAACTAAGTGAGAAAATTGAACAGGATGATCACGATAATTTGGTAAAACATTTTTCTAAACTAGAAGTTGAACATTTTGATTTACAACTAAAATATCAACATCTCAAAGAAAATGTTAAAACCTCAAACATCAAGATATCTTCAGATGTTCCAGAGTTTGATGCAGTTTTTGAAATAAACAAACGTGATGAACAGATTCAAGCTCACTGTAACACGATCAGAAAGTTGAAAGCCCAAATTTCTCAATTAAAGGGTGAAAAGAACAATGTGACTGGCTCCCAAATGCCTCCTCCTTTAGATTCTCGGAATTCTCAAAACTTTCATCTTCAAAACTTGGTTAATGCTTTACAAAAGGAAAATGAGAGTTTCTAGAAGAAAATGAAAAGGTTAAACGTCATTTCAATGAGTTATTTGAGTCAATAAAAGTCACTCGTAACAAAAATAATGAACAAATAACTTCGTTGAAAAAGGAAATTGAGAATCTGAAGAGTCAGGTAAAAGGGAAAATGCCAATGACCAATGGGGAGAATGGTGCATCAAAGGTGCATGGTTGTAATAAATATGCTTTGTCTGTGAAATATGTTCCTCCTCATCTTAGAAATAACAAACTTGCTATTCAAACATATTTCTCATACCTTAAGGACAGCCTAGAATGTCTCCGTGAGATTGTAGAAGAGGATAAGTTAGAGAAACCACTTGATAATGCAATTGGCCATGCATGCTTATATGCTAAACGATCTCAAGAACTTCTAGAATGCTTAACTACTATATGCCCTAAATCCCTAGGTGAGCAAGTCAATCCTTTGATACCATGTTCTATGCCTAGTGCCAAGTATGCAAGTCATTCAATGCCCAATGTTATGAATGTGAACTTTAGTATGCCTTCTAGTAGTTCAGATCCCAGCGCCTACAGTATTAAGAAAGTGAACCTCAGTGTGCCTTCAAATAGTTCACATCCCAGCACATCAAAACAGGAAAGGCAAAAAGTAGCAAAACCAACTAATGTTCCCATTCTCTCTACAGGAGTAATCAGTGACATTAAAGCGAGCAAATCAAAGTCTCAAGGCAATACAAGGAATAATAGGACCTCGCAAGCTAAGAATGTGCATTGGAAGAAAGTAGAAGATCACCGTAGGGAGAATTTGAATAAAATGAATCGTGTTGATTCTAGTGTTAGCTCTAAGCGTACTGTAATTAATGCGAATTCTACTACTTTTGGCAAAACATGTAATGATGATTGCGTGGTTTCTGTTACTAATCTTGAATGTGGTATGAATGATTTGTCTAATGCTGTCAAATGCACAGTTAAAACTATTAATGTTAAAAATCAAGCTAAGAAGGCTAAAAGGCAAAAGCGAAAGAAAGTTAGAAAACAATGGAAACCCACAGGAAGAACATTTAGTAAGATAGGTTATCAATGGATACCTTTTGGCCATAAGGTTAATCAGACAATGCCCACTAGGAAATGGATGCCTACTGGTAGAACTATTCCCTTAAGAAGTGAACATACTTTGAATAGGTCAAATACGGATACTAGCACTGCATCTATTTCTGATGATTCCATTGCTTCTATTTCTGATATGGGTGTTTCTATTTCTGATGTGGGTGTTCCAATCACTGTTACTAACCAAATGGAACCCATTCTTTCATGGGGATCCCAATTATCCAGTTATCCATTCTTGTCTGTGTTCAACTGCAGATCATTCAAATCGTTCTATGGTACCTGGACTCAGGTTGTTCCAAGCATATGACTGGAGACCGGTCACGGCTCATGAACTTCGTAAGTAAATTTATCGGTACTGTTAGATTTGGGAACGACCATTTTGGAGCAATTATGGGTTATGGTGATTATGTAGTTGGCAAAAGTTTAATCTCCAGGGTATATTATGTGGAAGGTCTTGGTCATAATTTGTTCTCTTGTTGGTCAATTATGTGATTCCGATCTAGAGGTGGCCTTTATAAAACATACTTGCTTCGTTAGAGAACTTGATGGTGTGGAATTATTAAGAGGTACTCGTGGTTCTAACCTATACACCATATCTATCGAAGACATGATGAAGTCTTCTCCAATCTGCTTGCTGTCAAAGGCTTCTAAAACAAAGTCATGGTTATGGCATCGTCGTCTCAATCGCTTGAACTTCGGCACCATTAATAACCTTTCCAGAAAGGATCTTGTCAGAGGCTTACCCAGATTAAAATATGAAAAAGATCATCTTTGTTCAGCTTGCCAATTGGGTAAAAGCACGAAATATGCCCACAAACCAAAACCCACAAATTCAGTAATGGAAGTTCTTCATACCCTTCATATGGATCTGTGCGGACCAATGAGAGTGCAAACGATAAATGGGAAGAAATACATTCTAGTAGTTGTTGATGACTACTCTCGATTTACTTGGGTAAAGTTTTTGAGGACAAAGGATGAAACTCCAGATGTCATCATCAAACTAATCAAACAGCTTCAGGTTCGACTCAACAATACAGTCAGAATTGTTCGAACAGACAATGGCATAGAGTTTGTTAACAAAGACTTAATTCAGTTTTATGAAAGTGTTGGAATCAGTCATCAAAGAAGTGTTCCACGAACTCCTCAACAGAACGGTGTAGTTAAAAGACGAAGTCAAACTCTTGTGGAAGCCGCAAGAACAATGCTAATTTATTCAAAGGTTCCAATGTTTCTATGGGTTGAAGCCATTGCCACTGCTTGCTACACCCAAAATCGTTCCCTTATACACACCTCTCATGGAAAAACTCCATATGAACTTGTTCATAAACGAAAACCTGATCTCTCCTACCTTCTTGTGTTTGGTGCCTTGTGCTATCCAACGAATGACGGTCAAGACTTAGGAAAATTAAGAGCAAAGGCAGATATTGGAGTTTTTGTTAGTTATGCACCAAACAAGAAGGGTTACAGAATCTACAACAAGAGAACCCGAAATATCATGGAAACAATTCACGTTACGTTCGATGAGCTGGCCGGTCAAATGGCTCCAGGACAAACCAGTTCTGGACCCGCAACTCAATTTTCATCAAGTAGTCCTATCAGTTCTACTCTTATTTCTAATCCCTCTCCAGCAACTCCTTATGTACCTCCATCAGAAGATGATTTAAAGAAATTGTTTGATCCAATGTTTGATGAACACTATGAACCAAATGCTGATGAAATGTCAATTCCATCAACAGAGGCTGCTACTATCCCTGTGAATGAAGTCAACCCTTCAGTCTCAATATCATTAACTCAAGAAGTGCATGCTGCTGATCATTCTATCTCATCAACAAATCATCAATCATCGAATGTACATCATGGAATTGTTTATGGCATCAATGATGAAGTTAATCCCTTTGCTACTCCTGAAGATGCTCCATTTGAAAACATATTTGCTCCTGAATCATCATCAGAACCATCTTCATCAGGAGACATCGACTCTGCTACTTCAGTTCCATAACAACAACCACATGAACACCTTAGAAAACGGACACATGATCACCCATTGGACAACATCATTGGAAACCTTTCTCGTCCAGTATCCACTCGTAAACAACTTGCTACTGATGCCTTATGGTGCTTCTTCAACTCCGTACTCTCTAAGATCGAACCTAAAGACGTTAAAACTGCTATGAATGAAGACAGCTGGTTCAATGCCATGCAGGAAGAAATTCATGAGTTTGATCCATTAGATGTATGGGAATTAGTACCTGCTCCAGACTGTGCTATGATCATTGCTCTAAAGTGGATCTTCAAAGTGAAGCTTGATGAGCATGGTGATGTGTTGAAAAATAAGGCTAGGTTAGTGGCTAAAGGATATCGTCAAGAAGAAGGTATTGACTTTGAGGAATCTTTTGCTCCTGTTGCTCGTATCGAAGCTATCAGAATCTTCTTGGCTAATGCGGCTAGTAAAAACATGGTGGTATATCAGATGGATGTGAAAACCGCATTTCTTAATGGTGATTTGAAAGAGGTGGTTTGCGTTAGCCAGCCAGAAGGTTTTGTGAATCCAGAGCATCCTACTCATGTCTATCACTTGAAAAAGGCCCTTTACGGTTTGAAGCAAGCTCCTAGAGCATGGTATGATACGTTATCAAAGTTTCTTCTATCTACTGGATTCAGCAAGGGAGCAGTTGATCCGACGTTGTTCACCAGAAAGTCAGGCAAACATTTAATTCACGTTCAAATTTATGTTGATGATATTATCTTTGCCTCGACTGACCCCAATGAATGTGATCGTTTTTGTAATGAAATGGGTTCCAAATTTCAAATGTCAATGATGGGACAAATGTCATTTTTCTTGGGATTACAAATTTCACAAAGTCCCGGAGGCATTTTTATAAATCAATCTAAATATGCAAATGAGATTTTAAAGAAATTTGGATTTGTTTCTTGTGACACCGTTGACACTCCCATGATTGAACGTACCAAGCTGGATGAGGACCACTCAGGGATCATGGTAGATCAAACAAAATATCGTAGTATGATTGGATCCCTGATGTACCTCACAGCTAGTAGACCAGACATCTTGTTCACTGTGTGCATGTGTGCAAGATATCAGGCTAAGCCTACTAAAAAGCACCTTGAAGCGGTTAAACGGGTCTTTCGGTATCTCCAAGGAACCATCAATATGGGACTATGGTTCCCGAAGGACACCGGTATGTCACTAAAAGCCTATGCAGATGCTGATCATGCAGGATGTCAAGATACACGTCGAAGTACATCAGGAGGTGCTCAGTTTTTGGGTGATAAGCTTGTGAGTTGGTCTTCAAAGAAGCAAATGAGTACTACTATTTCCTCTACAGAGGCTGAATACATAGCCATGTCATCTTGTTGTGCTCAAATCCTTTGGATGAGATCCCAATTATCTGACTATGGCTTTGAATTCAACAAAATCCCTCTGTACTGTGATAATAAAAGTGCTATTGCTCTCTCATGCAACAATGTTCAACATTCAAGAGCAAAGCACATTGATATTCGACATTATTTCATCTGGGAACAAGTAGAAAACGGTGTGGTGGAACTCTATTTTGTGAAGTCAGAATACCAGTTAGCAGACATCTTCACCAAAGCTCTTCCAAGAGAACGTTTTGAGTTTATTCTTCCACGACTTGGCTTGAAAAGCCTTCAACCAGAAACGCTCAAATGTCTTCAGGAGGAAGACGAGGAGTAAAGGTTATTGACTCTATCATCTCTTTGTATATATTTATTCAAAAAAGCAAAATACAAAATTACAAAACCTACAAAAATCAAATAGAAAAATATAAAATCTTTCATAAAATCCATAAAAATCTGAAAAACTCAAAAAATCTCATAAAAATATTGTCTTTTTGTCATATCTTTCTTGATTCGATTAATATCTACAGTCTTTGTGATGTCAGTCAAAGAATGACATGGGTATTTAGATGTTGGTCGAATGTACATATTCGTTTAAAAAAAATCAAAAAATATTTTTGGGAGAAAGTGAAATGCATGGTTTATTGTCATTTCAGGCAGTAACCCGCTTTTCAAAGAAAGAACAGAGCCATGCTTTATCTTGCTTTTTCAAATCTCATCCTCTGATTCTATATACAATTGCTTTCAATCTAATGAAAACTAATTTCTTTGAAAAATAACTCGTACTCTATTTTTGTAAATCATCTGGACTTAACATTTGTCAAAATATCTATCTCTCAATCAACAACATATGTCATTGATTGAGGGGGAGAATGATTTCAATTAAATCAAAAGGTTATTTGTCATACAATTGTTTTCAAAAGATAATCATGCATGTTTAATCTATGGAGTTTAAAGTCTCAAAATCCGATCCTTATCAGTTAAAACTTTTTTCATAATTCAGTCACAATTCTCCTTAAAAGCTTTCAAAATCAATTTAAATCTACAGAGATCACAAATCTCAAATGATTTGATAATTGTGATCGGGGGAGAATTTGTGATTTAAATTGGATTTAAACTGATAATTCAACAAATGGGTTCATAAGTGTTTAACAAGTTTTCCTCCCCGCATGTGACAAACGATTTCAAATTTTCCATGCACATGTTGAGGGGGAGCATCTACTTTAAACCTTAAATTATTGAAACGTGATTGAATTGTCTCTAAGTGCAGGTTCCCTCTAATATGTGCAAAACTCTTTCAAACTTCGAGACACATATTGAGGGGAAGCAAACTTTTGAAAACCTCATCCTTCCTCAAAACGTTTTTATCTACTCAAATTGATTGGGAAGTGATGATGATCATTTTAGAAAATGTTAATCAAAAGATTGGACCTTTCATTCTTAATCTAACGATTTCAAAGATCTCTTGCCTCCATGTGCTAAACAATTTCTGAATTTTATGCATATGTTGAGGGGGAGCATTTCTAAAATATCAAAACAATTAAGATACAAAATACTTTGATTTTATATCACAAGTATCTTGATTGATTTTCAAATGGTTTTCAATTGGTTTCAAGGCGGAAGAACTATTTTAAAAGACCTACCAACTTTACTTTATGCATGGTGATATAAGGATGACAAGGTTAGGTTGAGGTCCAATGATCCGCCAGAACCGGAGGGATCTACCTAGGGACAAAGCCACTTGATAGTATAGAGTCCTAAGGTATATTGAAAAAAGGAGAAAAATGAGATATGGGAAGAGTGCGGACTGAAACTGAGCTAGTACTAGAATAAACCCAACAAGGTTCTAGTTATGAAGTTTCGGTAAGCACTGAAGGGGTTGAAGAATGAAAAAGAATTGAATGTGAAAAAGGGGTGAAAAGAAATAGCCCTCCATTTATTCAACCTTAGGGCAAAAACCGGGTTCAATTCATATGCTTTTGGTGGTTACCAAGGTAACATCGGTATTGAAGACAAGACGTCATGAACCCAGTGACGCACTGCACTACCATTTCCCAAGCCACTCAAGTTTCTCTTAAAAGGACTTGTTTCATTCTCACGGGGAACTGACATAATCTCCCTAGTCTCCGGCATAGGAACCAAATATGCACAATTGAGTCTAGAGCCTCGAGATCATCTATAAATCTTGTTATGACACTTTGAATAAAGACTCTCTGTTTCACACAATGTGGAAAGAGAGATTATATCTTATGAGTCCTACGCATTATCCTTGTGGTATTGCCAGAACATTTGAGTAGTATGCCAACATACTCACAATGAAGATGGAAAGCCTTCTGGAGCCAACATCAAACAAGCTCCTGGTGGGTGGCATGTGAGATTTATTCAATAGATCAACCATGTGACAACTAAGCAGAAACAATGAGGCGATTCAATCTTTTGAATCAATCCTGGTTCAGGTTATGGATTGACGGATACTTTTGACAAACCGGCCGTTGTGCTTAAAAACTCTTTTCCTTAGCACATCGACTGTGTACTAATTTTTCAAAAACAAAAGGTGTTTATGATTGATAATTGATTTTCATTAAAACCTTCGTTGTATTGCAAAAACAATTTCTATTGAGCGGTACACGATTGTTTTCTCAAATCTCTTTTCATCAATCAGTGAATCTCAATTCGCTGGTTCACTCACTCCGTGTTGTCTTCTTTGAGACGTTCCGGTTTGAGAACAGCTAGAGCAGCTGCGAAACCCTGTCAAGGAAATTCTTCGGAATTATACCTGATCACAGGCAGTACTTGTACTGATCAACGGGGAACCGTGGGCCGTGTACCTCAATTCTACAAAAGTGATCAAAGACACTCTTGTGCGCTTTATTGCTAACTATTTTATGCATGAACACCCGACGTTTGCAGCTGATCAGAATGAGGCGGTCAATCCTTAGTCGCATGCTCACACAACACATTCATTTCCAAAGAAATCATGTTTGTTGCATTAATGACTCTGATATTATCACTCCATGCTTCTGCTACGCTGCTGACAATATCATGAATCAACGAAAGCTTCTGCTACTTTGATAAGAACATATCATGATCCAGAATGCGAGCATGTTGGTCCAAATGTCACAACATCACATAATACCAACACCACAATGGATGAGTCAGAGATTTACTGTGGCTGATGACCTCAAACCTGGCTCAAAACTCAGTATCACGTGGATCAGTTAAAGACCTCCACTCAGATTATCAAAACATGCAAAAATGAAGAATCAAAGACTACGAGCTACAGAACAAAGAACAAGAACAAGAATCCAAGAACAATTTCAATGTAATATCTGTTTGTATTCTATGTAATTTTAATGTGTGTTTCAGGTGACCTCCCTTAGGGGAAGATTGTTAGGATTTAGAAAATCCATGTATTAAAGTGTCGGTCACCTCAAGTATATGTATCCGTTAGAAAGCTCGTAGTCGTAGTTATTTAATGTTAAGTAGTATTTAGTTAAGTAACACCGTGGAGGACGAACAGGTCTTTACCCACTGTATGCTTGATCCACAGCCCGTCAGGTGGCGTTTTATTGTAAGACTATAAATACTCTCTACCTCCCAAGGTAGAGAGTTGGAGCTCATAATAAGATTTTTCTTTCTCTCACTAAAGTTCCCTAAACCTCTAACTTTCTCTCTTTAAAACTCATCTTGTACGCCTCTTTTGTTAGTGATATGATGTGTTTGTGAAATCCAATATGTTACAACCTCTAACTCTTTCTCTCTCTAAAAACCTATTGTATACGCCTACTTTGATCATGGTTTGATGTGTTTGTGAAATCCAATATGTTACAAATAGTATCAAGAGCCATGGTTTGATCATCTCTCTTACATATCCTTGGATTTCTAGTGGTTTTATATGGTTTTTGGGTTTGAAAAAGTTTAGTGGTTTTTGCATCATTTGGATCATTTCTTGTGTTAAAGTTTGAATTTTGAGTGTACTTTTGTGTTTAGAATCATTGTAAGTGCTTGGGTTTTGAGTTGGAAAGCTTGAATCACTGTGGTTAGGCTTGTTTTGGATTGAAAAGGTTTGTTTTTAAGTTTTTCTACCTAGCGACTTGGTTCTCGGATAAAGTTTCTTCGTAGCGACATGCTTCGTTATTTGGTAGCGATTTGTAGTTGAAGTGGTAGCGATTTGAGTCCTAGCGACTTGTCTATTGAGACAAGACGACAAACAGTACAAAGTAGTGGAGACACCACTTCTGTTGGCGACTTGGTTGACGTAGCGACTTGTCTTTATTATTTCTAGCGACTTGTCTTTGCTGTGATTAGCGAGTTGCTCTTTAGCGACTTGATCTCTTAGCGAGTTGTTCCTTAGCGATTTGCCTACTTAGCGAGTTGTTCTTTAGCGACTTGTCAGCTTAGCGATTTGCTGCTTTAGCGACTTGTGTTTAGCGACTTGTGTCTAGTGACTTGATTCACAGCGACTTGAGCCTTTAGCGAGTTGCTACTTAGCGACTTGGTGTCTTAGCGACTTGTCTTCAAGGGTTATAGCGACTTGGTTGATTTTGTTTCTAAAACACTTTTCTCTTGATTCAGTAAAATCCCGTGAAAGAATCTATTTCCTGGTTTAATCATAGAGCTTTAAAATCCCTTGAAATCTGTAATAATGTCTACCAACATACCTACAATCATCTCTTATGTTGCTGAGGACGTTCAAGCAGCTGGATCAGATACTCATCCACCTATGCTTGACAGAACTGACTATGACTCATGGGCTCAACGAATTAGGTTGTATTGTTTGGGAAAAGAAAATGGAGTCAACATTCTCAAGTCAATTGATGAAGGACCGTATCAAGTTGAGACAACCAGAGACATACTTGATACTGTTGCTGATGGCTCAGTGATATTAGGACTGGACAGACCTAAAATGTATAATGAACTGACTGATAAGGAGAAGAAGAGATACGATGCAGACATCAGGGCTTCTAACATCATACTTCAGGGTTTACCTAAGGACATTTACAAACTGATCAATCACAACACTAAAGCTAAGGCAGTTTGGGACAATGTCAAGATGCTTCTCTCGGGTTCTAAACTAACCAAGGAAGACAGAGAATCACAACTGTATGATGAATTTGAGCATTTTAAGATTAAACCAGAAGAAAGTGTCTATGAATATTACGTGAGATTCCACAAGCTTGTAAATGACATGAGGAACATCAAAATGACCATGCCAAATATTCAGCTGAACTCAAAGTTTGTGAACAACATGAATCCAGAATGGCACAAATTTGTCACCTCTGTGAAGCTAACCAAAGGATTAAAGAACACCAACTATGAGCAACCGTATGCCTTCCTGCTTCAGAATGAGAGACATGCTATGTTTGAACGAATGATTCTTGAACAGTTCAAATCTAAACAGGGAGAAACAAGTTCGTCAAATGATTCAACATCCTTCTACACCAATGTTGGAATTACCACCAAAGCTTCTCAAGTCATACCAACAGGAAATGGTAACTACAGACTCATCCCAGATCCATCATACAAGCCTCCTGATTAAAACACATTCATGGAAAATCTCATCAATCAACTATCTCTCATGGTCAGTCAAAATCTGAATTCCCTCCCACACACCAACAATAACCTCATAACAGCATCCAATCCACAGAATCAAGCTACCGTCAGAGATGGGAAGGTTATGGTGTAACCAGTTCAAGGAAGGCAGTATGAACAAGGAAGAGGTGGAATTGGTGGAGGGTATGTGGCTAATCAGAATCGTGGAAGGAATGCAAATCAAGGGCAAGCAAAGCCAATCAAATGCTACAACTGTGGTGGTAAGGGACATATTTTGAGGAACTGCACATCCCCAAAACGTCCATAGAATGCAGAATACTTCAAAGACAAGATGTTGCTTGTGCAAGCTCAGGATAATGGAGCAGCTTTGGATGAAGAGGAGTTGTTTTTTCTTGCAGAAGGGAATGCTAAGACATATGATGCTGATGTGGATGAGCAGCCAATTCAGGAAATAGGTCACAATCATCAAAATGCCTTTCAAGTTGCGGACTGTGATGCATTTGACTCTAATGTCGATGATGAACCGACTGCCCAGACAATCTTCATGGCTAGCATCTCACCTATGGTCTCTCCAAAGGTCTCATCACCACAACAGGCTGGTCCATCCAAAGAATCAATCATCTCAGAGGTATTAAAACTATACGATGAGGTGGATGAGCATAAGATACATAACGAAGTACAAACTCTTGAAACTTATGAATCAGATATTGATAATGAGGGTAATAGTAATATTGTCCCATATGATCAATGTGTGACACAAAGTGAAAGTGAGATTGTGCCAAGTGATGTATCTTCTGCAGTCAATGATGATAATGTTTTTGATGAATACACTGCTTGTGCCCCTGATGATTCTGTTATCTCTGAACTAAACGCCTATAAAGAACAAGTTGCTATTTATGAACAACGTGCTAAGTTTGAGTTAACTAGCCTTGAGCAGGAAATGGATGACCAAATGCGTACAATCATTAGAAAAAGTAATTTTAGAGAAGAAGTGTTAAAACAAGAGTTAAATTCCTTACAAGAAAAGCTTTCTAAAACTGTTAAGCAAAAGCAAGAACTTCAAGATGATGTTTAAGTGCTTAAACAAGAATTCAATGCTAAGGAATCAAAACTTTTGAATGATTTTTCTAATCTAAAAACTTTGAAAAACAAACTAGAAAATAAGTTGTACGTACAAGGGAACACCATTCAGACTGCTCACATGATTACTAAGCATAGAGTCTTAAGCGATAAGCATAGTATTCCCCTTGTAGAGGAACCAAATCCCGAGTATTGCAAAAGAGCTAAAGCTTTCCATAAGATTGTATATGATGGCAATGAGATCCATAAGCCTAGGCAATCACCTTCATGTATTGGAAGCAAGGAAGAGGATAGAAAATTAGGAGATGCCTCTAGGGAGAAAATGGATAAGAAACTAGAAGACCCTAAGTGTAAAAAGAATAACATAACGATCAAACCCCATGATTACACAAAAGAAAATTGGATCTCCCTGAACAGGTTTAAGCCTCAAACTCAATTAACCCCAGAACAATTTTTTTGGAAGAAAGATATGGATAAGCAAAAGGCAAGTGAACTTGTTGAAATAAACCCTCCCCTTAGGAAAGTGCCTGCAACTACTGTGTATCCTCCCAATACACCAATGCACTTAGTTCAGAGAACTATTTCCACTAATAGCAAGACCTTAATCAGCATGTATGTTGTTTATCAACTATTTGTTGACTTTGAGAAAACGTGTAAGAAAAGGATCACACCCACTGGGATTACTGAAGGAGAAAGGGGTTTTGAGTAAACTAAAGAATGTTATTTAACTGAAGTCATGCCTTTCTTTAAACAATTAAAAGGTCAATTTGAGAGTCTTCAAAAAAGAATTAACTCAGATAACAAAGAAATGGAAAAGGAATTTGATGCAATGATAGTTGAGGTAAATGATTATGAAAGGGAACTCAAATATAATGAAATTGAAAGGAAGAATTAGCATATCTTAAATGAGAACTTAGTATTAAGTTGTGTGGCTCAAGATGTGTTTTATACTGTTACCAAGCATTCTATTACTGCTTCTCAATTTCATGAATTAACTGTTGCCTTGAAAGTTTCCCATGATCGTGTCATTGAGCTTGAAAACAAAAACTCAGAACTAAATGAGAAAATTGATCAGGATGATCACGATAATTTGGTAAAACATTTTTCTAAGCTAGAAGTTGAACATTTTGATTTGCAACTAAAATATCAACATCTCAAAGAAAATTTCAAAACCTCAAACATCAAGACATCCTCAAATGTTCCAGAGTTTGATGCAGTTTTTCAAATCAACAAACGTGACGAACAGATTCAAGCCCATTGTAACATGATCAGAAAGTTGAAAGCCCAAATTACACAATTAAAGGGTGAAAAGAACAATGTGATTGGCTCCCAAATGCCTCCTCCTTTAGATTCTCAGTGTTCTCAAACTTTTCATCTTCAAAACTTGGTTAATGTCCTACAAAAGGAAAATGAGAGTTTTCTAGAAGAAAATGAAAAAGTTAAATGACACTTTAAAGAGTTATATGATTCAATGAAAGTCACTCGTGACAAGAATAACGAAAAAATAACGTCTTTACAAAAGGAAATTGAGAATCTGAGGAGTCATGAAAAAGGGAAAATGCCACTTGTCTTCAATGAGAATGTTGCATCAAAGTCATCTGCGGACTCTAAATATACTGTGACTGTTAAATACATTTCTCCTCATCTTAGGAATAACGAACTTGTATTTCATAATTATCTTGCTCGCCTTAAGGATAGTCTTGAATGTCTCTGTGAGATTGTAGAAGAGGACTTCATAAATAAGCCACTTGATAGTGAAATTAGGTTTGCTTGCATTCATGCCAAACGATCTCAGGAGATGTTAGAATGTTTAATAGCAACATGTCCTAAATCCTTAGGTGCGAAAGATAAAGTTGTGATGCCTTGTTCCATGCCTAGTGCTAAGTATACAAACCACTCTATGCTGAGGATTAAGAAAGTGAATTTTAATGTGCCTTCAAGTTGTTCAGATCCCTGCACTTCTAGTTCAGGAATGCAAAAGGTAGCCCAACCAACTAATGTTCCCATAATTCCCTCTACAGGAGTAATCAGTGACATTAAAGCAAGCGGGTCAAAGCCTCCAGGCAATACAAAGCAAGATAGGACCTCGCAAGCTAAGAATGTGCATTGGAAGAGAGTATAAGACCACCCTAGGAACACTAAGTTTGAGTTGAAGAAAACGAATCGTGTTGATTCTAGTATTAGCTATAAGCGTACTGTAATCATGAATGTAATGATGATTGCTTGGTTTCTGTTACTAATCATGAATGTGGTGTGAATGATTTGATTAATGTTGTTAAATGCCCTGTTAAGATTGTTAATGCCATAAAACATGTTAAGAAGGCTAGAAAGCAGTGGATAAAGAAGGTTAGAAAACATTGGAAACTCACAGGAAGGAAATTTAGTAACATAGGTTATCAATGGATACCTACTGGCCGCAAGTTTAATCTTAATGAGTTGTGCCCTAAATTTTCTAAGTCAATGCCCATTAGAAAATGGATGCCTACTGGTAGAACTATTCCTTTTAGAAGTGAACATACTTTGAATAGGTCAAATACGGAGACTAGCACTGCATCTATCCCTGATGATTCTATTGTTTCCACTTCTGATGTGGGTGTTCCAATCACTGTTACTAACCAAATAGAACCCATTCTTGCATGGGGATCCCAATTATCAAGTTATCCATTCTTTTCTGTGTTCAACTGCAGATCATTCAAATCGTTATGTGGTACCCGGACTCAGGCTGTTCCAAGCATATGACTGGAGATCGCTCGCGGCTCATGAAATTCGTGAGTAAATTCATCGGGACTGTTAGATTCAGGAACGACCATTTTTGTGCAATTATGGGTTATGGAGACTATGTTGTTGGTGAAAGTGTAATCTCTAGGGTATATTATGTTGAAGGTCTTGGTCATAACTTGTTCTCTGTTGGTCAATTCTGTGATTCCGATCTAGAAGTGGCTTTTAGAAAACATACTTGTTTCGTTAGAGAACTTGATGGTGTGGAATTGTTAAGAGGAACTCGTGGTTCAAATCTTTACACCATCTCTATCGAAGACATGATGAAGTCTTCTCCAATATGCTTGTTGTCAAAGGCATCGAAAACAAAATCATGGTTATGGCATCGTCGTCTCAATCATTTGAACTTCAGCACCATTAATAATCTTTCCAGAAAGGATCTCGTAAGAGGCTTACCCAGATTAAAGTTTGAAAAAGATCATCTTTATTCAGCATGCCAATTGGGAAAAAGCAAGAAATATGCCCACAAACCCAAACCCACAAACTCAGTAATGGAAGTTCTTCATACCATTCATATGGATTTGTGCGGACCAATGAGAGTGCAAACGATAAATGGGAAGAAATATATTTTAGTCGTTGTGGATGACTACTCTCAATTTACTTGGGTATAGTTTTTGAGGACAAAGGACGAAACTCCAGATGTCATCATCAAACTTATCATGCAGCTTTAGGTTCGACTCAACAATATTGTTAGAATTGTTCGAACAGACAATGGCACAGAGTTTGTTAACAAAGACTTAAGTAAATTTTATAAAAGTGTTGGAATCAGTCATCAAAGAAGTGTTCCTCGAACTCCTCAACCGAACGGTGTAGTTGAAAGACGAAATCAAACTCTTGTGGATGCCGCAAGAACAATGCTAATTTATTCAAAGGTTCCAATGTTTCTTTGGGCTGAAGCCATTGCCACTGCTTGCTACACCAAAAATCGTTCCCTTATACACACCTCTCATGAAAAAACCCCATACGAACTTGTCCATAAATGAAAACCTGATCTCTCCTACCTTCGTGTGTTCGGTGCTTTGTGCTATCCAACGAATGACGGTCAAGATTTAGGCAAATTAAGAGCTAAGGCAGACATTGGAGTTTTTGTAGGTTATGCACCAAACAAGAAGGGTTACCGAATCTACAACAAAATAACTATAGATATCATGGAAACTATTCACGTCACGTTCGATGAGCTGTCCGGGCAAATGGCTCCAGGACAATCAAGTTCCGGACCCGTATCACAACCTTCATCAAGTAGTCCCATTAGCTCTTCTCTTGTACAAAATCTCTCACCAGAAACTCCTTATGTACCTCCTTCAGAAGATGATTTGAAGAAATTGTTTGATCCAATGTTTGATGAACACTATGAACTAATTGCTAATGATATGTCAATTCCATCAACAGAGGCTGCTCCTATCCCTGTCAATGAAGTTAACCCTTCGGTTTCCATGTCATTAAGTCAAGAAGCGCCTGCTGCTGATCACTCTGTCTCATCAACAAATCATCAATCATCGAGTGTACATCATGGAATTGTGTCTGGCACCTATGATGGAGATAATCCCTTTGCTACTCCTGAAGATGCCCCCTTTGAGAACATATTTGCTCCTAAACCATCATCAGATCCATCTTCATCAGGAGAAAACGACTCTGCTACTTCAGTTCCTCAACAACAACCACATGAACACCTTAGAAAATGGACACATGATCATCCATTGGACAACATCATTGGAAACCTCTCTCGTCCAGTATCCACTCGTAAACAACTTGCAACTGATGCCTTATGGTGCTTCTTCAATTCCGTACTATCTAAGGTCGAACCTAAAGACGTTAAAACTGCCATGAATGAAGACAGCTGGTTCAATGCCATGCAAGAAGAAATTCATGAGTTTGATCGGCTAGATGTATGGGAATTAGTACCTGCTCCTGACTGTGCTATGATCATTGCTCTAAAGTGGATCTTCAAAGTAAAACTTGATGAGCATAGTGATGTATTAAAGAACAAGGCTCGATTAGTTGCAAAAGGATACCGTCAAGAGGAGGGTATTGACTTTGAAGAATCATTTGCTCCAGTTGCTCGTATCGAGGCAATCAGAATCTTCTTGGCTAATGCTGCAAGTAAGAACATGATAGTCTATCAGATGGATGTAAAGACGGCTTTTCTTAACGGAGATCTTAAAGAAGTCGTATACGTCAGCCAACCTGAAGGTTTTGTGAATCCAGGGCATCCTACTCATGTCTATCGCTTGAAGAAGGCTCTTTACGGTTTGAAGCAAGCTCCAAGGGCATGGTATGATACGCTATCAAAATTTCTTCTATCTATTGGATTTAGCAAAAGAGCAGTTGATCCGACACTGTTCACCAGAAAGTCAGGCAAACATTTAATTCACATTCAAATCTATGTTGATGATATTATTTTTGCCTCAACTGACCCCAAAGAATGTGACCGTTTTTCTAAGGAGATGGGTTCCAAATTTCAAATGTCAATGATGGGACAAATGTCGTTTTTCTTGGGATTACAAATTTCACGAAGTCCTGGAGGCATTTTTATAAATCAATCTAAATATGCAAATGAGATTTTAAATAAATTTGGATTTAATTCTTGTGACCCTCTTGACACTCCCATGATAGAGCGTACTAAACTGGATGAGGACCACTCAGGGATCATGGTAGACCAAACGAAATATTGTAGTATGATCGGATCCCTAATGTACGATGTCATCATCAAACTTATCATGCAGCTTTAGGTTCGACTCAACAATATTGTTAGAATTGTTCGAACAGACAATGGCACAGAGTTTGTTAACAAAGACTTAAGTAAATTTTATAAAAGTGTTGGAATCAGTCATCAAAGAAGTGTTCCTCGAACTCCTCAACCGAACGGTGTAGTTGAAAGACGAAATCAAACTCTTGTGGATGCCGCAAGAACAATGCTAATTTATTCAAAGGTTCCAATGTTTCTTTGGGCTGAAGCCATTGCCACTGCTTGCTACACCAAAAATCGTTCCCTTATACACACCTCTCATGAAAAAACCCCATACGAACTTGTCCATAAATGAAAACCTGATCTCTCCTACCTTCGTGTGTTCGGTGCTTTGTGCTATCCAACGAATGACGGTCAAGATTTAGGCAAATTAAGAGCTAAGGCAGACATTGGAGTTTTTGTAGGTTATGCACCAAACAAGAAGGGTTACCGAATCTACAACAAAATAACTATAGATATCATGGAAACTATTCACGTCACGTTCGATGAGCTGTCCGGGCAAATGGCTCCAGGACAATCAAGTTCCGGACCCGTATCACAACCTTCATCAAGTAGTCTCATTAGCTCTTCTCTTGTACAAAATCTCTCACCAGAAACTCCTTATGTACCTCCTTCAGAAGATGATTTGAAGAAATTGTTTGATCCAATGTTTGATGAACACTATGAACTAATTGCTAATGATATGTCAATTCCATCAACAGAGGCTGCTCCTATCCCTGTCAATGAAGTTAACCCTTCGGTTTCCATGTCATTAAGTCAAGAAGCGCCTGCTGCTGATCACTCTGTCTCATCAACAAATCATCAATCATCGAGTGTACATCATGGAATTGTGTCTGGCACCTATGATGGAGATAATCCCTTTGCTACTCCTGAAGATGCCCCCTTTGAGAACATATTTGCTCCTAAACCATCATCAGATCCATCTTCATCAGGAGAAAACGACTCTGCTACTTCAGTTCCTCAACAACAACCACATGAACACCTTAGAAAATGGACACATGATCATCCATTGGACAACATCATTGGAAACCTCTCTCGTCCAGTATCCACTCGTAAACAACTTGCAACTGATGCCTTATGGTGCTTCTTCAATTCCGTACTATCTAAGGTCGAACCTAAAGACGTTAAAACTGCCATGAATGAAGACAGCTGGTTCAATGCCATGCAAGAAGAAATTCATGAGTTTGATCGGCTAGATGTATGGGAATTAGTACCTGCTCCTGACTGTGCTATGATCATTGCTCTAAAGTGGATCTTCAAAGTAAAACTTGATGAGCATGGTGATGTATTAAAGAACAAGGCTCGATTAGTTGCAAAAGGATACCGTCAAGAGAAGGGTATTGACTTTGAAGAATCATTTGCTCCAGTTGCTCGTATCGAGGCAATCAGAATCTTCTTGGCTAATGCTGCAAGTAAGAACATGATAGTCTATCAGATGGATGTAAAGACGGCTTTTCTTAACGGAGATCTTAAAGAAGTCGTATACGTCAGCCAACCTGAAGGTTTTGTGAATCCAGGGCATCCTACTCATGTCTATCGCTTGAAGAAGGCTCTTTACGGTTTGAAGCAAGCTCCAAGGGCATGGTATGATACGCTATCAAAATTTCTTCTATCTATTGGATTTAGCAAAAGAGCAGTTGATCCGACACTGTTCACCAGAAAGTCAGGCAAACATTTAATTCACATTCAAATCTATGTTGATGATATTATTTTTGCCTCAACTGACCCCAAAGAATGTGACCGTTTTTCTAAGGAGATGGGTTCCAAATTTCAAATGTCAATGATGGGACAAATGTCGTTTTTCTTGGGATTACAAATTTCACGAAGTCCTGGAGGCATTTTTATAAATCAATCTAAATATGCAAATGAGATTTTAAATAAATTTGGATTTAATTCTTGTGACCCTCTTGACACTCCCATGATAGAGCGTACTAAACTGGATGAGGACCACTCAGGGATCATGGTAGACCAAACGAAATATTGTAGTATGATCGGATCCCTAATGTACCTCACAGCCAGTAGACCAGATATTCTGTTCGCTATATGCATGTGTGTTAGATACCAGGCTAAGCCTACCAAAAAGCACCTTGAAGCGGTTAAACGGGTCTTTCGGTATCTCCAAGGAACCATCAATATGGGACTTTGGTACCCAAAGGACACCGGTATGTCACTAACAGCCTATGCAGATGCTGATCATGCAGGATGTCAAGATACACGTCGAAGCACGTCAGGAGGTGCTCAGTTTTTGGGTGATAAGCTTGTGAGCTGGTCTTCTAAGAAACAAATGAGTACTTCTATATCCTCTACAGAGGCTGAATACATAGCCATGTCATCTTGTTGTGCTCAAATCCTATGGATGAGATCCCAATTATCTGATTATGGCTTTGAATTCAACAAAATCCCTCTGTATTGTGATAAAAAAAAGTGCCATTGCTCTCTCATGCAACAACGTACAACACTCAAGAGCAAAGCACATCGACATTCGACATGATTTCATCAGGGAGCAAGTAGAAAATGGTGTGGTGGAACTTTATTTTGTGAGGACTAAATACCAGTTAGCAGACATCTTCACCAAAGCTCTTCCTAGAGAACGTTTTGAGTTTATCCTCCCACGACTTGGTCTAAAGAGTCTACAACCGGAAACACTTAAACGTCTTCAAGAGGAAGAAGAGGAGTAAAAGGTTTTTTTCTTCATCCATCTCTTGTAAATAGTTATTCAAAAAGCAAAATACAAAATTACAAAACCAAGAAAAAGCAAATAGAAAGATATAAAATTTTCAAAATCCATAAAATAAAAATTATAAAATCTTGAAAAATCCCAAAAATATTGTTATTTTGTCATGTTTTCCTTATTCGATATCATCTACGGACTTTGTGTTGACATTCAAAGAATGTCACGGGTTTTTAGATGTTCTTCGAATGTACATAATATGTCTTTTAAAAAAAAATGAGAGAAAGTAAAACAAAGGCTTATAGTCATTTCTGTCTATAACCCGTTTTTAAAGAAAGAACAGAGCACTGCTTTATCTTATTTTTCACATCTCATGCTCTAATTCTAAAAATAAATATTTGTCTCTAAAACGACAAATGTTTCTCTCACAAATATTTCTCCTTCTTAAAAATTCTTCTGAAAAATATTTGTTATCTAATTGAAAACTAATAAAAAATAACTCGGTCTCAATTCTTAAAAATCATCTGAACTTGACATTGGTCAAAATCTCTATCTCTCAATCAACAACTTATGTCACAATTCTCAACTTCCGGTCATTTTTCAAATTTATATTTTCATTAAACGTTTATTTTCCTATTAAATAAACGCTATCGCGTAAACATTTATTTTGTATAATTGATCCGACACCTCCAAAAATAATTCTAATATATTTTTATATTCATTTTAAGACTATAAAAATTATATTATTAGTTTACCCGATGTTTTTAATTTATTTTATATATAAATTGTTATATTTATATAATTACGACGGTTTTCTTAAATTCTACACAATCATTATCGTTTCACTCAAATTTTACAAGAAATGTATTTTTATAATTTTTATGACATCAATATATTTTATTTTGACCCGTTAAAATATATTTTTAGTTAACGCTACCCTACAAGCTCAAATAATTACACAAGTTACCACTTATTCCTAATTAACTACATATTTACTCAACAATTAAAACACTTGATTACTAGTTAATGCATCTAGTCCCTTTTCTTTTATATATGTCGCCAAGGGGGGGGGTGACTCACTTTTATTTCCTAAATATCCTAACTTAATATCTACTTTTACAAACACATTCATTTCATAATCCAAAGCAAAGATCAAAAATCATTTCTCTCTTCTCTTCTCTCTTGCAAACCGGCCACACCATGGAGACCAAGAAAGGATCATCAAAAATTTTCAAGACAAGGTTTTTATCACTCTAGCATCACTTGTTATTAAGGTTTTGCAATAAAAACCTTGGGTGATTAGGAAAAACCCTTTATTCTAATAACCTCATCAAGTTACTTGTAAGCTTTTTATTTTCATCATCATATTTCATATTCATTATCTTATTCATTTCATCATTATTGAGAAAACATGCAAGTCTTATGATGTTTGTACCACTTTTACATTGATTTTAAGAGTTATATATATATATTTATGTCATCCTATAATTACTCCTTGTTATATATTATTTTTGGTGATGTCTAGGAACCCATGACACCCTAAGAAGGTGTATGGTAGGATTAGAATAGCTTCGGAGTTGTTTTGAATGGGTTAGAATAGGTTTGGCGCGAGAAAAACTCATTTCGACAAGTTTTAAAAAGAGTCTGTCCATATTTTGAAAATCTGGAAAATCCGACAGTGGGTATAATATTTTGGGCTAGATATTTAGAAAATATACTTTAAAACGAAAACGTGGCCGCTTGAACAGATTAAAACGGAGTTATAACGAAGAAGTTATGAATTTTTGAAGTTTGACGACGAAAACTAATAATTCCAGAAATTTCAGCATGAAAATGTCACCCTTTACGAGTCAAAAATGAGGCTTAAGTGTTATTAAATGTGTCGACTTATCAAAAATATATTAGTATACTTTGATACAAAGCTAAGGACCTTTAAAACGTAGAAAACGGATTTGTAACGATTAAATTATACACGTTTTCACAAAGTTGCCGTAACTTTATTATATAAGAAAAACTATATTATTTCTAATAGGCAAATATTACGGCAAAACTAGTGACCATATTGAAGGTTGTTTTTAACATTGATGTAGAACTTTTTATAAAGAGATGTCTTCTAGTAAAAGTAAGTTCGCCAAGCATATTTTCCAAAATATCCATCCGTTTGTCAAGCGGAGTTGTAACGAATAAAATATAATCACTCCAACTTTGCCGGAAATCACCCTTAAACAATATTTTGGACACAAGTACCATACTTAACCTATATTTTTCTTTGTGATCGAGACCTCTAGGATGGAAACTTAAACACTAAAACTTTGAGATAATGATACAAACTTTCCAAAACTGTTGAGTTCGTTTCCTAACACTCGATGTGCACCATTTTACGACTAACTTTTCAAGGACGTTTAGTCACTTTCATGAAATTGTCAAATGACATTATTTTACGACGAAAAGTTATAGTTTCATAATAAATCACTAAATGATTATCGTAGGATATCATTTCGACGTAAATACTTGTAAAGTATTTGGTAACTTGACAATATGTCATAAACATATATTTCGACGATAAACTTTACTTTCCAAAAGGTACAAGTGGTATGGATATCATATGAGTTTGCATGCACAACATTGTTTCATGACTTACATTAGAGCATATCATTTATTATAGGTCGCGGTTAGACTGTTGTGTCTCATATCTGTGCATCCACTTTGTCATCATAACTATTGCAACAGGTGAGTTCGTAGCCCCACTTTCACTCGTTTAATTATTTTATAAACTCTTCGGGGGAGATAAATGATCAACTACTTGCTTTTACTTTGCATTTATATGAACTTAAATATCTTTTGTTTCACTCTATGTGCGCGTAAGTAGATTATGCCCGAACTAAATTGTTCACTATCTTTTGAACGCTATTAGTTGAAACACCTTCCTTGATTTTGAACCCTTCGACATGTATATTTGAGCTCTTTTAAATTGATTCGAACCCTTTAACATATAAGTGAACACTTTGGACTTGATATGAACTTTTTGACATATAGTTGATCTCTTTTAACTTGTACAAGGACCCTTTTGATATATTTTAAACTTGTTTGACGTAATTTTGAACGCTTCGACTATCTTGAACCTTTTGATATTATTCGAACTCTTTGACTGTTCTGAACTTTTGAACTCGACTTAAATCTTTGAACTTAATTACGAACTTTTGAACGGAACTCTTGAACTTAAATACAAACTTATGACTTGTTTGAAATTATTGAACCGTACGTGTTATGACCTTGACCTAAAGTCTCCCTTGTTCGGAGCATCCCTATAAAGTCTCCTATGATCGGAGCATCACTATAAAGTCTCCCTTGTTCGGAGCATCCCTATAAAGTCTCCCATGTTCGGAGCATCACTATAAAGTCTCCTTTGTTCGGAGCAATCTTAAAGCCTCCCCGGTCCGGAGCAGAATGTCTCACTATGTTACGGAGCGTTCTCAATTTAAAGTCTCCCATGTTCGGAGCAGTGCAAATTCTCCCATGTTCGGAGTGTTCTTAATTGTATATAATAGTTGTATGATGTACTGTTCGTACATTCGCATTGTTAGTCTCCTATTAGTAAGTAGTATGGATAGCGCTATTAGAGGTCGGCCAACCTCTCGTCCACTATGTTACGGGACGCATATTATTTATTCAAGGGGCTTTGCCTGGCATACATTGTTATATACGTGGTGCTATATTGTGAACTGTTCTGATAATGTATACTTAACTACTAGACACACTATATTTTTGTGCAATGGGTTGTGAACACACAGGTTGCAAGTTTTGTATGGGCGGAACTTGGAACTGAGTGGATTTACAATGCCTTTGCTTTGTGAACTCATTTGACCACGTGTACTTGACTATTAGACATAATTTGGCAGTGGGTTATGAACACACAGGTTGCAAGTTTTGTATGGGCGGAACTTGGAACTGAGTGGATTTACAATGCCTTTGCTTTTGTGGACTATTCTTTATGACCAAAAACTTTGCCTTTGTTGCATGAACGCTCTTTAAAAGCTTTACTTGTTAACCAAACTCTATGAACTCACTCAACCATTGTGTTGACACTTTTAGCATGTTTTATCTCAGGTATCTAAGGCATTCACTTCATGGCATGCATGTGGACTTATCATAGAGTCGCGGTGTCGACGCGTCTCACCTACATTTTTGCACTTAACTATCGTTTGGTTGTAACAAACTTATTTTGGTATCTTGGAAATCTATTGGGACCTATGTTTTGTAAAATCTGATTATTTTACTAAATCAAACGATATTTTCAAAACGACACTTTAGGTCGTTCGATATAACTGTAACTTTGATGCTATGATCGTCATCCCCCAGGAATTCCATTCAGCTGCAAAACAGGTAATTTGGGGGTGTGACAACTTATTTCATTGATTGAGGGGGAGAATGATTTCATTTAAATCAAAAGGTTATTTGTCATACAACTGGTTCAGACCAAGGTTTATGTCATGTTTTCAAAAAGATACTCAAGCATGTTTTTGGAGTTTAAAGTCTCAGCTTTGATCCTTATCGGTTAAATATTTTCATAAGCTAGTCACAATTCTCCTCAAAAAGCTTTCAAAATAAATTTAAATCTACAGAGATCACAAATCTCAAATGATTTGAAAATTGTGATCGGGGGAGAAGTTGTGATTTAAATTGGATTTAAACTGATAATTCGATAAATGGTTTTATAGTGATCTACAAACTTTCCTCCCCACATGTGTCAAACGATTTCAAATTTTCCATGTGCATGTTGAGGGGGAGCAACTTTGTTTCAATGTGCAGGTTTTCCCTAATATGTGCAAAACACTTTCAAATTTATATGCACATATTGAGGGGAGCAACTTTTTGAAAACCACATCCTTTCCAAAATTATCCTTAACAAAGTATGAAAAAATACTAATTTTGATCAGGAAAGTGATGTTGATATCTTTTAGAAAATGGTAATCAAAGAAGTGAATCCTTCCTCTTGTCTCCGTGTGCCAAAACAATTTCAAAATACATGATGCACATGTTGAGGGGGAGCTCTTTTTCTAAAAATATCAAAAATGATTCAGGTACAAAATGCTTTGATAATATATCACAAGTATCTGGATTGATTTTCAAATGGTTTTCAATTGGTTCCAGGCAGATGAACAATGCCAAATAGACCGACCAAATTTACTGTATGTATGGTAATATAAGGATGGTTAGGTTAGGTATTCGTTCCCGCGATCCCGCCAGAGCCGGAGGGATCTACCCAGGGATACTCCACTAGATAGTGTAGAGTCCTTAGGTATGATGAAAAAAGGAGAAAAGTGAGATATGGGAAGAGTGCGGACTGAGAAAGAGCTAGAACTGGAATAAACCCAACAAGGTTCTAGTTATGAAGTCTCGGTAAGCACTTAAGGGGTTGAAGAATGAAAAATAATTGAATGAGAAAAGGGTGAAAAGAAATAGCCCTCCAATAATTCAACCTTAGGGCAGAAATCGGGTTCAATTCATATGCTACTGGTGGTTACTAAGGTAACACCGGTATTGAAGACAAGACATCATGGACCCAGTGATGCACTTCACTTAACTTCCCAAGCCACTCAAGTTCCTCTTAAAAGGACTTGTTTCATTCTCACGGGGAACCGACATAATCTATCGACTTTCTCTTAGAGATTGTTGATATTGAAGAAGGAGACCCTCTCCCTAGTCTCCGGCATAGGAACCAAATAAGCACAATTGAGTCTAGAGCCACGAGATCATCAAATAAATCTCTTTAGGACACTAACAATGAAGACTCTCTATTTCACACAATGTGGAAAGAGAGATTATATCTCAAGAGTCCTACGCATTATCCTTGTGGTATTGCCAGAACATCTGAGTGATATGCAAACATATTCACAATGAAGATGGAAAGCCTTCTAGAGCCAACATCAAAACAATCTCTTGGTAGGTGGCATGTGAGATCTATCAAATGGATCAACCATGTGACAACTGAACAGAAACAATGGGGCGATTCAAACTTATGAATCAATCTTGGTTCAGGTTATGGATTGACGGATACCTTTGAAAAACCGGTCGTTGTGCGTAAAAAATATTTTCTCTAGCACATCGACTGTGTATTAATATTTCAAATATAAAAGGTGTTTATGATTGATAATTGAGTTTTCTCAAAAACCCTCGTTGTATTGCAAAAACACTTTATTGAGCAGTACTCGATTGTTTTTCAAATCTCTTTTCATCTATCAGCGAATCTTAAATTCGCTGGTTCAGTCACTCCGTGTTGTCTTCTTAGAGACGTTCCGGTTTGAGAACAGCTAGAGCTGCTGCGAAACCCTGTCAAGGAGACTCCTCGGAATTATACCTGATCACAGGCAGTACTTGTACTGATCAACGGGGAACCGCGGGCCGTGTACCTTAATTCAACGAAAGTGATCAAAGACACTTTCATGCAATTTGTTGCTAACAGTTGTATGCAGGTACGCCCGACGTTTGCAGCTGATCAGAATGGAGAGGCCAATCCATAGCCGCATGCTCACACAACACATTCATTTCTAAAGAAATCATGATAAGTGCATCAACGACTCTGATATTTTCACTCCATGCTTCTGCTACGCTGCTGCAAATATAATGAATCAACTAAAGCTTCCGCTACTCTGATGAAAAGATTTCATGATCCAGAATGTGAGCATGTCGGTCCAAAAGTCACAACACCACAATGGAAGAGTCAGAGATTTATGTTAGCTGATGATCTCAATACTGGCTCAAAACTCATTATCACGTGGATCAGTTAAAGACCTCCACTTGGATTATCCAAACATGCAAAAATGAAGAATCAAAAACTACGGGCTACAGAGCAAGGAACATTAACAAGAATCCAAGAACAATCTTAATGTAATATCTGTTTGTATTCAAGGTAATTTGAGGTGACCTCCCTTAGGGGGAGATTGTTAGGATTTAGTAAATCCAGTTATTAAAGTGTCGGTCACCTCAAGTATATGTAATCGTTAGAAAGCTCGTAGTCGTAGTTATTTAATGTTAAGTAGTATTTAGTTAAGTAACACCGTGGAGGACGGACGGGTCTTTACCCACTGTATGCCTGATCCACAGCCCGTAGGTGGCGTTTTATGTAAGACTATAAATACCCTCTACCTCCCAAGGTAGAGGGTTGGAGCTCATAATAATACTTTCACTTTCTCTCACTAAGTTCCTAAACCTCTAACTCTTTCTCTCTCAAAAAACCTATTGTATACGCCTACTTTGATCATGGTTTGATGTGTTTGTGAAATCCAATATGTTACATTAGCGTTCCACTGTGTTTGTGGTATTGAGGTAGGATTATTTCCTAACTTTCTATCGTGCTTTCACAGTGTTGCATGTAGTTCTTGAACCATGAAATCTCTAAGCCCTCTTTCCCAATCGTTAATTTTCTTCCTAACCATATTGTTAGGGACTTGTGGATTCTCATCCGCAATCTTCTCCATAATCTTTAAAGGATACCTTGGAATAATAGGTATCCTAGCATATCCCTTGCCTCTCTTGAGTATCATGATGCCCTCACCGCATTTGATGGTTGCTTTGGCAGTGGCCAGAAAAGGTGTTCCCAGAATGAGTGGCACATTTTTATCTTCCTCAATGTCTACAATCACGAAGTCCACCGGATAGATGATATTAGCTACCTCAATTAAGACATCCTCCGCTATTCCTATGGGGTATACATATGTGTGATTTGCTAAGGAAAGTCTAAGATTGGTCTTGGCCGGCTTCTCCCTAGTCAACTTATTATAGACTGATAGTGGCATAATGTTTACATCAGATCCTTGATCAGCTAAGGCATTTATATTATCATTGTTACCTATGCTACATGGTATCACGAAGTTCCCCGTGGTTTCTCATTTTTTTGTTACTGGTTTTTTTAGAATCAGGTCATACATAGGTCCCATAGGCATGGTGTCATACTCATTTTCTGTTATTTCTCCTTCTAGGGCTTTCCTAAGAATCTCATTATACCTAAAGTTGTTCACTTGGTTAACAATGGTTTTCTTATTAATCTCATGCTTAAGGTAGTACTCAATGGTCTCGGGATCATCATTGGTTGTAGCCTCCTCCTTCTTGCTTTTCTCCGTTTCCTTCACTTCCATTGTTCCCTCCTCATCATGCACAATGGAAATGGCATTAACAAACGAAGTGGGCGGGTAATCATTGCTTCTTACTAGTACCTTTTCGGGAACTTTGTTTTGGTATACTCTTTTACCAGGTTCATCATCTCCGTCATCTTGGCCTGCATCTCCTCCCTCTGCCTATAAACCTCCTCTTCAAATTTTGCTAATCTCTCCGTATGGGCTGCCATATACTCCCTCATTTGTTCCTTAAAGCTCGGTGAGAGTGGTATTGGAGAGGTAGGACGAAAGCGCCGTTCAGAATTGAGATTTTGCTCACGACTTGGGGATTCAGAGAAGGGTGTTTGGTGGTTAGTGGAATTAGCGGAATTAACCATTTCTCGAGGAATTCGTTTAGGGGCTCTCCTTTTCCTTTCAATTAGATAGTCAATCCTTCTTTCAAGAGCACTCATTTGTTCTTTAGTGACGTTGGAAGACTCATGAGGAATTAAATGGTATTAACCACTTTAACGGGGTTTCAGGGGATTCACTCCAATTTTCGTAGCTTTGATCGGCAAGCCCTTCTATAATATCCCATGATTCCTCCGCGTTGAAGTCGCTAAGCCTTCCACCGGCGGCTCGATCAATGGATCACCTTGTGATGAAATCGGTATGGTCATAGAAGATTTGGATTTGAAGCCAAAGATCAATGCCATGGTGAGAGACTCTATGGAGTAAGTCCTTGAATCGGGTCCATGCCTCATAGAGAGACTCGCCTTGAAGTTGTCAGAACGTCAAGATGTCTCGTCTAAGCTTAGTAGTTATCCCGGTGGGAAAAATTGAGCAAGGAAACGAGAGGTGAGATCATCCCAACTTGAGATGGAGTCGGCGGGAAGTCGCTCAAGCCAATTACTAGCTTGGTCCCGTAGAGAGAATTGGAAGAGACACAAGCACGTGGTCTACCGAGTAGTAGCATCGAGGTCGATGGAATCGACGATTTTAAGGAAATCCTTAAGATGCTGATTAGGATCTTCGAAACGAAGTCCATGGAATGCACATCCGTTTTGCACCAACCGGATGGTGTCGGATCGCAGGCCGTAGTTTGGGCTTGGTCGGGAAGCTCAATGGTGTTTCTATAGCCTAGGTGGCTTGGTCTCGAGTATTCACCAAGAGTACGGCCTCTTGGCGGGTCATTTGGTGGTAGGTTGATGAATGGTGGTTGATTATCACCTTCCATGATGAAAAGTGATGGGGTTTACGAACAAAGGTCACTAAGAAGGGGGATAGACTACGAGGAAGCTAAAAAAAGGAAAAAGCTTACTTGATAGGAATCAAGCAAGGAAACCTAAATGAGGTGAACTCCTAACTGGCTATTCTATTCCCCGGCAGCGGCGCCAAAAACTTGATACGCTTACGCAGCGCGTTTGGGGTCAAAGGAACTTCCTTTTCGTCGAGCAAGTTTTATAACACCCTAGGCAGTGAACCTAATCGCTGTAGTGTAGTATTAGGGTAAGCCACGGGTATTGATATCGTTCTCTAAGGGAATAGGAATGCTAGTGAGAAATTACTACGCTAAGGTTGGGGTTGAGGAAGATTATTTTTTTATGTTTTTTAGAAAATGGAAATTATGAATCTCGGGGTATTGGATTTGGGGGTTGGTATTACTACCGATTACTTCTATGTTAGGAATTAGAAATTCCAGGTATTAAAGAGTCGGTCACCTCTAGAATATGTAATCGTTAGAAAGCTCGTAGTCGTAGTTCTTTTAAGCTAAGTAGTATTTAGTTAAGTAACACCGTGGAGGACGGACGGGTCTTTACCCACTGTATGCCTGATCCACAGCCCGTTGTGTGGCGTTTTATTGTAAGACTATAAATACTCTCTACCTTCCAAGGTAGAGAGTTGGAGCTCATAATAAGATTTTTCTTTCTCTCAATAAAGTTCCCTAAACCTCTAACTTTCTCTCTCTAAAACCTCTTGTACGACTACTTTGTGTTATGGTTTGATGTGTATGTGAAATCCAATATCTTACAATTGGTATCAAGAGCCACGGTTAGATCATCTCTTACATATCTTTCGATTTCTTGTGGTTTTTAGGTGGTTTTTGAGTTTGAAAAAGTTTAGTGGTTTTTGCATCATTTGGTTATTTCTAGTGTTAAAGTTTGGATTTTGATAGTACTTTTGTGTTTAGAATCATCACAAGTGTTTAGGTTTTGACTTTGAAGGCTTGAATCATTGTGGTTGGGTTGTTTTTGGATTGAAAAGTGGTGTTTAGGTGATTTTCTTGCTAGCGACTTGGTTCTCGGTGTGATATTCATCATAGCGACTTGCTTCATAAAAAGTTAGCGAGTTGGAGTGGTATTTGGTAGCGATTTGGTCCTAGCGACTTGTCTATTGAGACAAGCCGACAAAAAGTACACGTAGTGGATTCTCCACTACACGTAGCGACTTGGTGTAAGTTAGCGACTTGTACTTTATATTGTTAGCGACTTGGTGTTAGCGAGTTAGTATCTAGCGAGTTGCTATTTAGCGACTTGACAAATTAGCGACTTGGTGCTTAGCGACTTGCTGTCAAAATTTTGCTAGCGACTTGGATTGTAGCGAGTTGTTATATAGCGACTTGGGACAATAGCGACTTGGCACTTAGCGACTTGGTTCAAGGTTTCCTAGCGACTTGGGTGATATCCTTTGAATACGGTTTTCTCTTGATTTAGTAAAATCCCGTGAAAGAATCTATTTCCCGGTTTAATCATAGAGTTATAAAATCCCGTGTAATTCTTAAACATGTCTGCCACCGTACCTACAATCATCTCCACTGTTGCCGAGGATGTTCAAGCAGCTGGTTCAGATACTCGTCCACCCATGCTTGACAGAACTGACTATGAATCTTGGGCTCAACGAATCAGACTGTATTGTCTTGGAAAGGAAAATGGGGTCAACATACTCAAATCCATTGATGAAGGACCATATCGGGTTGAGACTACTAGAGACTTAATTGATACAGCTGAAGATGGAACAATGATCTATGGAATTGACAGACCAAAGACATATGATGAGCTCGATGATAAGGATAAAAAGAGATTTGATGTTGATATCAGGGCTTCTAACATCGTACTTCAAGGTCTACCAAAAGATATCTACAAGCTGATCAATCACAACACCGAAGCCAAGGCAGTGTGGGATAATGTTAAGATGCTTCTCTCAGGATCTGAATTAACTATGGAAGACAGAGAATCACAACTCTATGATGAATTTGAACACTTCAAGATGAAACCAGATGAGAGTGTTTATGAGTACTATGTGAGATTCCACAAGCTTGTTAAAGATATGAGGAACATCAGAATGACTATGCCAAACATTCAGCTGAACTCAAAGTTTGTGAACAACATGAATCCCGAATGGCACAAGTTTGTCACCTCTGTAAAGCTAACCAAAGGATTGAAGAATACAAACTATGAGCAAATCTATGCCTTCCTCCTTCAGAATGAGAGACATGCTATGTTTGAAAAAAGGATTCTTAATCAGTTCAAAACCAACCAGGGAGAGACAAGCTCATCAAATGATTCAACTACCTTCTACACAAACATCGGAATCACAACCAAAGCCTCACAAGTCATACCCATGGGTAATGTTAATCACAAACTCATTCCTGATCCTATGTTCAAACAAGCTGATGCTGATGCACACGTGGGAAACTTCATTAATCAACTAGCTCTCCTGATTAGTCAAAACATGAACTCTCTTCCACACACCAACAACAATCTCAGAACTGCTTCCAATCCACATAATCAAGCCACTGTCAGAGATGGGAAGGTTATGGTGCAACCAGTTCAAGAACGACAGTACGAACAAGCAAGAGGTGGAGCTGGTAGAGGTTATGCTGCAAATCAGAATAGGGGAAGGAATGGTAATCAGGGTCAAGCAAAGCCAATCAAATGTTACAATTGTGGAGGTGAGGGACACATTGCAAGGAACTGCACATTGCCAAAACGCCCTCAGAATGTCGAGTACTTCAGGGATAAGATGTTGCTTGTGCAAGCTCAGGATAATGGTGCAGCTTTGGATAAATAGGAGTTGTTGTTCTTGGCTGAGGGAAATGCTAAGACATATGATGCAGATGTGGATGAGCAACCAATTCAGGAGATAGGCCATAATCATCAGAATGCCTTTCAAGTAGCTGATTGTGATGCGTACGACTCTGATGTTGATGAAGAACCCACTGCACAAACCATCTTCATGGCTAGCATTTCTCCAATGGTCTCTCCTAAAGTCTCTTCATCACCACAAGCTGGTCCATCCAAAGACAAGCTCATTTCTGAGGTATTAAAATTATACGATGAAGTTGATGAGCAAAAGATACATAACGAAGTACAATCAACTGTATTTATTGAGTCAGATATTGAAAATATGGGTAATATCAATGTTGTCCCATATGATCAATATGTGAAACAAAGTGAAAGTGAGATTGTACCAAGTGATGCATCTTCTGCAGTCAATAATGATTATGTTTTTGATTAATTCACTGCATGTGCCCCTGATGATTCTGTCAACTCTGAACTGAATGCCTATAAAGAACGTGTTGCTATTTATGAACAACGTGCAAAATTTGAGTTGACCACCCGTGAGCAGGAAATGGATGACCAAATGCGTACAACTATTAGAAAAAGTAGGTTTAGAGAAGAAGTATTAAAACAAGAGTTAAACTCCTTACAAGAAAAGCTTTCTAAAACTGCTAAGCAAAAACAAGAACTTCAAGAAAATGTTAAAATGCTTAAGCAAGAATTCAGTGCTAAGGAATCAAAACTTTTGAATGATTTTTCTAATCTAAAAACCTTGAAAAACAAGCTTGAAAATAAGTTGTACGTACAAGGAAATACCATTCAGACTGCTCACTTAATCACTAAGCATAGAGTTTTAAGCGATAAGCATAGTGTTCCCATTATAGATAAACCCAACCCTGAGTACGGGAAGATTGCAAAAGCAGCTCAAAGTGTAATCTATGATGGCAATGAGATTCTTAAACCTAGACAAAAACCTAGTTGCGTTAAGTGCACAGAGGAAGATAAGAAATCAGATGAAGTCACTAGGGAGAAGATGAACAAGAAACTAGATGATCCTAAATGTAAAGAGAAGAAAATAATTATCACACCCCATGACTACAAAAAGGAGAATTGGATCTCCTTGAACATGTTTAAGCCTCAAACATTGTTGACTCCCGAACAAGTGTTCTGGAAAATGGACTTAGATAAGCAGAAAGCGGAAAATATTATTGAAACAAACCCTCCCCTTAGGAAAATGCCTAAAGCGACTGTGTATCCTCCCAATACACCAATGCATCTAGTTCCTAGAACTATTGCCACTAAAAGCAAGACCTTAATCAGTCAATACGTTATCTTTCAACTATTTGTTGATTTTGAGAAAACTTGCAAGAAAAGGATCACACCCACTGGTATTACTGAAGGTGAAAGGGGTTTTGAGCAAACAAAATAATGTTATTTAACTGAAGTCATGCCTTTCTTTAAACAACTAAAAGATCATTTTGAAAGTCTTAAAAAGGGAATGAATTTAGACATTAAAGAAATGGAAAAGGAATTTGATGCAATGATAGTTGAGGTTAGTGATTATGAGCGTGCACTAAAATATAATGAGATTGAAAGGAAGAACTTGCATACATTGAATGAGACTCTTATTACTGAATGTGTTGCTCAAGATGTGTTTTTCACTGCTACAAATTGTTCCATTAACGCTTCTCAATTTCATGAATTATCTGTTGCCCTGAAAGTCTCCCATGATCGTGTCATTGAGCTTGAAAAGACTAATTCTAAACTAACTGAGAAAATTGAACTGGATGATCACGACAATGTGGTTAAACATTTTTCTAAATTAGAGGTTGAACATTTTAATCTACAACTAAAATATCAACATCTTAAAGAAAATGTAAAAACTTCATATATCAAGACATCCTCAGATGCTCTAGAGTTTGATGCAGTTTTTCAAATTAACAAACGTGATGAACAGATTCAAGCTCATTGTAACACGACCAGAAAGTTGAAAGCCCAAATCTCTCAATTAAAGGGTGAAAAGAACAATGTGACTGGCTCCCAAATGCCTCCTCCTTTAGATTCTCAGAATTCTCAAACGTTTCATCTTCAAAACTTAGTAAATGCATTACAAAAGGAAAACGAAAGTTTTCTAGAAGAAAATGAAAAGGTTAAACGTCATTTCAATGAGTTATTTGAATCAATAAAGGTCACTCGTAACAAAAACAACGAACAAATAGCTTCATTGCAAAAGGAAATTAAGAATCTGAAGAGCCAGGTAAAAGGGAAAATATCAAAGGTTCACTCTAGTAACAAATATGGTTTGTCTGTGAAATATGTTCCCCCTCATCTCAGGAATAACAAACTTGCTATTCATACATATTTCTCATCCCTTAAGGATTGTCTAGAATGTCTACGTGAGATTTTTGAAGAGGATAAATTAGAGAAACCACTTGACAATGCAATTGGGCATGCATGCTTATATGCCAAACGATCTCAAGAAATTCTAGAATGCTTAATTACAATATGCCCAAAGTCCTTAGGTGAGAGAGTTAATCCTTTGATTCCTTGTTCTATGCCTAGTGCCAAGTATGATATTCATTCGATGCCCGATGTTTTGAATGTGATCCGTAGTGTGGCTTCAAGTAGTTCAGATTCCAGATCTGTTAATGCTAAGAAAGCGAACTCTAGTGTGCCTTCCAGAAGTACAAATCCCAGCACGTCTAGTGTTAAGAAAGTGAACCTTAGTGTGCCTGCATGTAGTTCAGATCCCAGCACATCTAAACAGGAGAAGCAAATAGTAGCAAAACCAACTAATGTTCCCATTCCATCTACAGGAGTAATCAGTGACATTAAAGCGAGCAGGTCAAAGTCTCAAGACAATACAAGAAATGACAGGACCTCGCAAGCTAAGAATGTGCATTGGAAGAGAGTAGAAGACCAATCTAGGAACTTTAAGTTTGAGCCGAATAAAACGAATCGTGTTGATTCTAGTATTAGCCATAGGCGTACTGTAATTAATTCGAATTCTGATACTATTTTCAAACCTTGTAATGATGTCTGCTAGAATTCTGTTGCTAATCATGAATGTGGTATGAACACTTTGTCTAATACTGTCAAATCCCAGTGAATCTTGTCAATGAAAGATATCATGCTAAGAAGGCAAAAAGGCAAAGGCGAAAGAAAGTTAGAAAATAATGGAAACTCACAGGAAGAACATTTAGTAAGTGATTGGTCCCGAACCGTCAAGTTATCTCACACAAGCTAGCCACTTGTGAATGGCTAACCGTAAGAAACTTAAAACAGCTCAGACACCAATGCAATGAAGTCCAGGAGAGTATAGTGTTTCCCCAGGTCGTTATGTCCCAACGAGCTGTGCAAGAATAGTCAAACGTATAGTGATCGAGAGGATTTGAACGGAAAAGAGTTTGTGATTATGAACAATTATACCTAAAGGAAAAGTTTATAAATTACAGGGGCTTAAATGCAAATTAAAGAAAATTAAAAAGATAAATTATATTAAATAAATGCTATCACTATTTTTAAAATGATGTTTTTGATTTTTCTTTTATAAAACTTAAATTAAAAACTACGTGACGTACAAAAGAAAATGTGAAAATTAAACAGTATTAATCCTAAAAATATAAAAATGACATTTTTACAAACCTAATGATAAGAGAAAATATTGAGAAAAGGAAAATTATTTTTATTACTATTTATCTAATTATTATTAATTAAAAACTATTTTTACTTATTTAATTATACCCTAAAATACAAGAAAATATGAAATAAAGCTAAAAAAATGAAATTATGATTTAGAAAAATCTAAAATAACTAAAGAGAATTTTCAAAACTAATTTTGTATTTTTCTGATTATTTTTCTATTTTCTATGAATTAAAAACTATTTAAAACTAATTAAATTGCTAAAAATTACAAATTAAACTATGAAAAATCTGGAAAAATATTTTTTTGACTTTTTATATTTATCTTAACCGAGGAAAAATGAAAACTTATTTTTTTGAAACTTTTCTGACTTATTTGTATTAAAAGCTAATTAAAATTGCTAAAAACTGAAATTAAATGCATAAAAATAGCAAATGAACAGTGAAAAATATGAAAACTTCCAGAATATTATAAAATATTATTCTAAATATAGGAAAAATAATAAAAGTGGTGCAGGTGTTCAATAATTAGGTTCTGTAGTGAAAAGTGCTTATAAATAAGCACTAAAAATAAGCTATAAGTACCAAATGAGCACCAAATTATCACAGAAGCTAGAGTATGCTAAAATTACTTAAAACCAACATATTCCAACTATCCTAAACCTCTGAACAACAATCTACAAAGATATGGGTCTATTTAAGCACTAGTGCCAAACAGCCCTTATGTACTAACTTTAAGCTCTTGTTAAGCCAGCTTATAAAAATCACAAAAATAAACTAAAATCACCATGAAAACCACTACCAACCAAAGTGTCTAAATCCAGAATTTCAGCTAATAAGGACTAAAATTGAGGAAACTAAAAATGCAAAAGTGGAAGCTATGGAAACGGGTCAAAATGAGCTATTAAGCTTACATAAGCTAATAAAGCTACCACTACTGAACCAAAGTTTGAATAAGCTATAAACAAGTTATGGGAACTTAGAATAAGCAACAACAACAAGAAAAACACATTAAATAAGCAAAAATAAGGAATAAGCAAAACGGGAGTTTTGTGAAAAAGGGCTTAAAAGAAGCTAATGAATAAGCAGTTAATAAGCTAAGTAGAGATAAACTAATATTTTTCTAATTAAGATGAGCAGCTAAACTTTAATATCCCAAAAGCTTATATCCTAAATCCTAATGGTAAGATCACAATGAAATTACAAAGTTTATTCAAAAACGGGTTTTTATGAAATTTTGACTTTTTGAAGTTTGTTGAAAATTTGACTTTATGGAACTTTGAGACCAATTTATGGATTGAGATTGATGTTTTATGGTATAATGAAACTGATGCAAGCCACTCTAGTGATATTTGAACACAAAACAAGTCTTTGATTTTGCAAAATTTCAACAGTTAAGCTAATTAAGACAGATTAAAAATGATTTTGACTTTGAGCCTTTGCAGAAGCAAAATGATGACTGCAATGAATACAATGGAGCTTAACAAACCTGAGACAACAGGTCTTAACCACAGAACAAACCTTAAACACAGATTTGCTATACAATCCAAACACTACTTATTCTACTAATTTGCAATTTAAAAGAGCTAACTACTGATTTAGCTTATATAATTGATTAAACTGAGTCTAGCTAACCTAAATACAACTTAATTAACAGATAAGAACTAATCTAAACCACAGATACAGATTATGCAATTTCTTGGACTTACATTTGGTCCTAGCCACAATGGCTTGAGATTAATCAAACACAGAACCACTAGCCTATTTATACCAATCCAATTCATTCTAATTCAACCCATTTCCATGCTCTGCAACACCCATATCCATTTCCATTTCCATTTGAGCTCAGTTTGACTTTCGTTGACCAAGAACCAAATTTGCTTGAAACTTAAATGTAAGCTTACAAAAAGCTATAAGAAGCTTATATAAGCTTGTTTGAACTGAGAAATAAGCTATTTGAAGCTTGGAGATAAGAGTTTGAAACTGAGTTTTTCAACAGTGAACCTGAAAACTTGAAATTAAGAACTTTGAATTGCTATTTAAAAACACATTACAATGATAATATTACTTGAGTTTGGTACAATGAAACAAAAGATTACAGCTTCTACACTTTAACTAAAACTTTAATATTAAAACGACATAAGTGAAATTTTAAAAACTAAAATCTACTCTCTTTCTTGCTTCTTCTTCCTCTCTTTATACCCAAAAAGCTTTTTCCCTCTCTCCTGAGCAAATCCCACCTTTAATCTTGGCCATTGGATTATTTGAAGCCCTTTTTAGCCGTTGATGGCTTTTGGCGGGAAAACATTTTTGCCAGTTGGTTCTGATATCTTGGACAGGGAAGGAAGCATTTAATGCAATTTGTATTGGTGTGGAGGTTGGAGGGGACAAAGCATGGAGTAGGGGAGCTAGGGTGGTTGAGTTGCAGAAAAAGGTGGAGAAGGAAGGGGGACAGTGGAGGGAAAAGGGGGGCGGGTGGTTTTATTTTAAACCGTGGGTATTTGACTGGTGTTGACCAGGGGTCCAAAAAAAGGGGGGTCATGGTTCATAGATGGGTTTGGCAGGGGGTCACAAGGAGTTATGACAAAGGCCAAATGGGATTAAAGGTTTTAATAAACAAGGACCTTTGTTGCAAATTCTGAAAGTTGGAGGACCAAGGCTGCCATTTTCACAAAGTTGTTCCAAGGGACCAAAAGTGACAAGCTCCAATAGTACAAGGACCAAACTTGACATTTTCAAAATTCCAAGGACTATTTTTGCAAAATTTGAAACTTGGAGGACCAAACTTGTAATTTCTCAAAACTTTTGATATTTTTCACCAAATGACTAATTTTGACAACTTATGATTTTAAAAGGACCTTTGGTGATTTTTTTCTTTTAAATTAAGTGCTCAGGGACTATTTCTGACAACTTTTGAAACTTGGGGGACTGAAACTGCCAATTATGCAAACTTTGCTCATTTTTCATCTGATTTTAATACATTTTGCATCTGAAACATATAAAATGCAACTTTGAGATATTTTCAGTATTTTGATGCATTTCTGAGCATTTTTAAATGATTTGCAGTTCAGATTTGACCAAAAATGATGAGTATTTACACACTCATCAATCCCCCACACTAAACTATTGCTAGTCCCTAGCAATCTTTTGAGAAAAACTTAATGGATTTGAATCTCTTTACCAAAAGCCATTACTTCTGGAGTAGCCAAATGTTTCAGTTCAAGTAAGAACTATGGTACACTGATAACCATGTGATTTTGAGCAAACCACCAGCTTCCAACGGATTTGATTTGTCTTTACCAGAAGCCGTTTGCTTCTGGACTAGCCAACTCTTAGATAAATTATCAATATTATCTTTGGTGAGCTGATTACCAATTATGGTTTTTCCACTGCCTTTACCACAAGCCATAAACTTGCGGGCTAGCCAACTCTTCACTTTTAAGGATATGGTGAGCTGAATACCATACAATTTTGGGCAAATTGCAAGCCGTCAACGGATTTGAGATATCTTTACCAAGAGCCGTTTGCTCCTGGATTAGCCAATCCTTTTGTTTTTTAGACATGGCGGACTGATAACCGTAAGATGAGTAAGTGCAAAACACTTACTCCAAAAAAAATTTGGCCAAAAATGGGGGAATTGGGCGGTATAATTACATGATAAATATCGTTAGAATTCCCCCCCACACTAGAAATGAATATTGCCCTCAATATTCAAAGTACCGGCGGTTATGCCGAAACATAGAACGTAAAAGGGAAATACTACGGCCATTTTTTTTTTTTTTGAGCTTTTATATATATACACAACATGTGGGGCAACTTCCCCACACTAGGGTGGAACACACGGGTGAAAACCCATGTAGCATGCTACTGTTTTTGATTCCCGAGTCGCTAGCTTGACTCGACCCCGCATTCATTGGTTCATGGGGAAGCAAAGTGGAAGAAACAATCTCCATCGGACTTTCATTCAAGATGTTTGGACAAACATTTGAAGCGCGTGAAAGTTCCACACCGATGAGATATATTCCCGGCTCAAGATAATGGTACATGGAAATGCCGGGATCAAAGATAATGTCTTCATTCCCGAAGGAGTGAAGAACAGGAGAAGTGACAGAATATATGAAGAAAAGAAAGAAAATCATGATAAAAATCATGACTAACTCTTCATCCTCAATAGGAGAATTCATAGTTTCATGAATCTCATCAGTTAAGCTTGCTTGATCAAGACATATTATGGGTGTGTCTAGATCAAAGTAGAAATTATCATACTCCGGCGGAGATATGATATGAGTGAGTTCATCTGAGAACTCCATGAAGGTGAATGAATCATATTCAGAATTGATATGAGTGGGTTCACTGGTGAACTCCTCCAATGTAAATGATTCATAATCGGGGAGAGAATTATGAGAATGAAAAGTGGTACTGCCACTAATCTTCTCTCCCATATTATCAAAACAGAAGGCTTCCATTTCCGGATTAGAATCATCGGAAAGAATGTCACTACCCTTAATGGGGATAGGAGATGAAATAGGTTTCTCTTTGAAAGCCTCGATTTTAGAAATGAGAAGACTGACATTCAGTAATGTTGCACGAAGTGCTTCATCTTTGATTTCAGTGTCAGTAACTTCATCATTCTCTTCTTCTAAGCTAACAAGCTCAGAAGGTAAATCTTCCACATAAACGATGTCTCCACAAGACAACGAATCATCATCATCAGAATCGGAGAACATCTCAACATGATCTTTTGGGAAGACAAGAGGGGTAGGGATATCACACAAATGCTCGAGAATTCCCTGTGACTCTCTTGGGATTGGGACAAGGTTCTCAACACTAGACTTTATGAATTCGTCCGATTCCTTTTCAGGAACAGTGTCAAGATGCTCGTCCCCCATGCTCAGAGAGTGAGTGTGAACCTCGGGTGTGATAGCAGTTGTTTGAGAATGAATCTCAACTGCTGGGATATCATCTGATGAACTTGATGAATCTTTATAGAATTAAAGGATATCAAGTGTATCCTCATCATCACTGTCATCAGGAATAAAACGAAATTGAGAGCTAGATCTGGCTGCTTTTTCTTTTGCAATTGATTCCCTAATAGATTTTTCAAACGCAATTTGAGAATTTATTTTAGCAGCCTGCTCTTCAGCTAACAATTCTTCCATGGATTTTTGATTTGGATTATCTTGGGAATGTTTACATTCCTTCAAATCTTTCACTAAATTCAAAAGATCAAGGAGAAGATTTTGAGGAAGTGGCTCAGGCTGAGGTGGTGCCTGATTCATTTGGTACTGTAGAGGTTGGTTAAGATACGAAGAGTCGTAATTGTTACAAGGAAATGGGTTCCTTGTTTGACAATCAGAGCTAAAGTGTGGACCTCCACAGTACTCACAACAAAATGATTGTTGTGGCTGGTCATGTGAATAATATGGAATTTGGTCATTTCCAAAGTCCTGAGTGTTACCAGAAAACTGTTCATAGACAAACGTGTTCCCGGTTTGACACTCAAATTCTTGATGAGGACCTCCACAAAATTCACATGAATATGTCTGAAACTCATGATGTGGTAGCTGATGGAATAAATCAGTTGTGTCATGGTAAGAATAGGGATCTTGGTTATAGACAGACCCGTTTCCTGACTCCACCATGCTACAACTGGGGCAATTGCCACCATTATAAGGACCACCACACCATTGACAACCAAGAGGGTGAGGATGAGACATAGAAAGAATCAAATGTTTTCAGAGGGGTAGGGATGAAGAATCAAAGATGTGAGAGGGTAAAGATGGATATTTTTGAATTTTTGGATAAACATTTTGTAAAAATAAGAAAGAAAATCTTTTTGGGTTTTTGATTTATATATATGTAGAAACAAAAGAAAAATATTTTTGTGTTTTATATGTTTTAAGATGTTTTTGGATTTTTGGATTTTTGTAAGAAAATATATAGATATAGATAGATGGTATGAACAAGGAGTGAATATTCAAATCACTAATCTGCTAAGCGTAAGATAATTAGCACAGCTCCCCGGCAGCGGCGCCAAAAATTTGATTGGTCCCGAACCGTCAAGTTATCTCACACAAGCTAGCCACTTGTGAATGGCTAACCGTAAGAAACTTAAAACAGCTCAGACACCAATGCAATAAAGTCCAGGAGAGTATAGTGTTTCCCCAGGTCGTTATGTCCCAACGAGCTGTGCGAGAATAGTCAAACGTATAGTGATCGAGAGGATTTGAACGGAAAAGAGTTTGTGATTATGAACAATTATACCTAAAGGAAAAGTTTATAAATTACAGGGGCTTAAATGCAAATTAAAGAAAATTAAAAAGATAAATTATATTAAATAAATGCTATCACTATTTTTAAAATGATGTTTTTGATTTTTCTTTTATAAAACTTAAATTAAAAACTACGTGACGTACAAAAGAAAATGTGAAAATTAAACAGTATTAATCCTAAAAATATAAAAATGACATTTTTACAAACCTAATGATAAGAGAAAATATTGAGAAAAGGAAAATTATTTTTATTACTATTTATCTAATTATTATTAATTAAAAACGATTTTTACTTATTTAATTATACCCTAAAATACAAGAAAATATGAAATAAAGCTAGAAAAATGAAATTATGATTTAGAAAAATATAAAATAACTAAATAGAATTTTCAAAACTAATTTTGTATTTTTCTGATTATTTTTCTATTTTCTATGAATTAAAAACTATTTAAAACTAATTAAATTGCTAAAAATTACAAATTAAACTATGAAAAATCTGGAAAAATATTTTTTTGACTTTTTATATTTATCTTAACCTAGGAAAAATGAAAACTTATTTTTTTGAAACTTTTCTGACTTATTTGTATTAAAAGCTAATTAAAATTGCTAAAAACTGAAATTAAATGCATAAAAATAGCAAATGAACAGTGAAAAATATGAAAACTTCCAGAATATTATAAAATATTATTCTAAATATAGGAAAAATAATAAAAGTGGTTCAGGTGTTTAATAATTAGGTTCTGTAGTGAAAAGTGCTTATAAATAAGCACTAAAAATAAGCTATAAGTACCAAATGAGCACCAAATTATCATAGAAGCTAGAGTAAGCTAAAATTACTTAAAACCAACATATTCCAACTATCCTAAACCTCTGAACAACAATCTACAAAGATATGGGTCTATTTAAGCACTAGTGCCAAACAGCCCTTATGTACTAACTTTAAGCTCTGGTTAAGCCAGCTTATAAAAATCACAAAAATAAACTAAAATCACCATGAAAACCACTACCAACCAAAGTGTCTAAATCCAGAATTTCAGCTAATAAGGACTAAAATTGAGGAAACTAAAAATGCAAAAGTGGAAGCTATGGAAACGGGTCAAAATGAGCTATTAAGCTTGCATAAGCTAATAAAAAGCTACCACTACTGAACCAAAGTTTGAATAAGCTATAAACAAGTTATGGGAACTTAGAATAAGCAACAACAACAAGAAAAACACACTAAATAAGCAAAAATAAGGAATAAGCAAAACGGGAGTTTTGTGAAAAAGGGCTTAAAAGAAGCTAATGAATAAGCAGTTAATAAGCTAAGTAGAGATAAACTAATATTTTTCTAATTAAGATGAGCAGCTTAACTTTAATATCCCAAAAGCTTATATCCTAAATCCTAATGGTAAGATCACAATGAAATTACAAAGTTTATTCAAAAACGGGCTTTTATGAAATTTTGACTTTTTGAAGTTTTTTGAAAATTTGACTTTATTGAACTTTGAGACCAATTTATGGATTGAGATTGATGTTTTATGGTATAATAAAACTGATGCAAGCCACTCTAGTGATATTTGAACACAAAACAAGTTTTTGATTTTGCAAAATTTCAACAGTTAAGCTAATTAAGACAGATTAAAAATGATTTTGACTTTGAGCCTTTGCAGAAGCAAAATGATGACTGCAATGAATACAATGGAGCTTAACAAACCTGAGACTACAGGTCTTAACCACAGAACAAACCTTAAACACAGATTTGCTATATAATCCAAACACTACTTATTCTACTGATTTGCAATTTAAAAGAGCTAACTACTGATTTAGCTTATATAATTGATTAAACTGAGTCTAGCTAACCTAAATACAACTTAATTAACAGATAAGAACTAATCTAAACCACAGATACAGATTATGCAATTTCTTGGACTTACATTTGGTCCTAGCCACAATGGCTTGAGATTAATCAAACACAGAACCACTAGCCTATTTATACCAACCCAATTCATTCTAATTCAACCCATTTCCATGCTCTGCAACACCCATATCCATTTCCATTTCCATTTGAGCTCAGTTTGACTTTCGTTGACCAAGAACCAAATTTGCTTGAAACTTAAATGTAAGCTTACAAAAAGCTATAAGAAGCTTATATAAGCTTGTTTGAACTGAGAAATAAGCTATTTGAAGCTTGGAGATAAGAGTTTGAAACTGAGTTTTTCAACAGTGAACCTGAAAACTTGAAATTATAATAGAACTTTGAATTGCTATTTAAAAACACATTACAATGATAATATTACTTGAGTTTGGTACAATGAAACAAAAGATTACAGCTTCTACACTTTAACTAAAACTTTAATATTAAAACGACATAAGTTAAATTTTAAAGACTAAAATCTACTCTCTTTCTTGCTTCTTCTTCCTCTCTTTATACCCAAAAAGCTTTTTCCCTCTCTCCTGAGCAAATCCCACCTTTAATCTTGGCCATTGGATTATTTGAAGCCTTTTTAGCCGTTGATGGCTTTTGGCGGGAAAACATTTTTGCCAGTTGGTTCTGATATCTTGGACAGGGAAGGAAGCATTTAATGCAATTTGTATTGGTGTGGAGGTTGGAGGGGACAAAGCATGGAGTAGGGGAGCTAGGGTGGTTGAGTTGCAGAAAAAGGTGGAGAAGGAAGGGGGACAGTGGAGGGAAAAGGGGGGCGGGTGGTTTTATTTTAAACCGTGGGTATTTGACTGGTGTTGACCAGGGGTCCAAAAAAAGGGGGGTCATGGTTCATAGATGGGTTTGGCAGGGGGTCACAAGGAGTTATGACAAAGGCCAAATGGGATTAAAGGTTTTAATAAACAAGGACCTTTGTTGCAAATTCTGAAAGTTGGAGGACCAAGGCTGCCATTTTCACAAAGTTGTTCCAAGGGACCAAAAGTGACAAGCTCCAATAGTACAAGGACCAAACTTGACATTTTCAAAATTCCAAGGACTATTTTTGCCAAATTTGAAACTTGGAGGACCAAACTTGTAATTTCTCAAAACTTTTGATATTTTTCACCAAAGGACTAATTTTGACAACTTATGATTTTAAAAGGACCTTTGGTGATTTTTTTCTTTTAAATTAAGTGCTCAGGGACTATTTATGACAACTTTTGAAACTTGGGGGACTGAAACTGCCAATTATGCAAACTTTGCTCGTTTTTCATCTGATTTTAAACATTTTGCATCTGAAACATATAAAATGCAACTTTGAGATATTTTCAGTATTTTGATGCATTTCTGAGCATTTTTAAATGATTTGCAGTTCATATTTGACCAAAAATGATGAGTATTTACACACTCATCAGTAAGATAGGCTATCATTGGATACATGTTGGTCATAAGACTAATCAGACAATGCCCACTAGAAAATGGATGCCTGCTGGTAGAACTATTCCCTTAAGAAGTGAGCACACTTTGAATAGGGCTAATACAGACACTAGTACTACATCTATTCATAATGATTCCATTGCCTTAATTTCTGATATGAATGCTTCTATTTCTGATGTGGGTGTTCCAACCATTGTTACTAACTAAATGGAACCCATTCTTGCATGGGGATCCTAATTATCCAGTTATACATTCTTGTCTGTGTTCAACTGCAGATCGTTCAAATCGTTCTGTGGTACCTGGACTCAGGCTGTTCCAAGCATATGACTGGCGACCGGTCGCGGCTCATGAACTTCGTGAGCAAATTCATCGGGACAGTTAGATTCGGGAATGATCATTTCGGTGCAATTATGGGTTATGGAGATTATGTTGTTGGTAAAAGTGTTATATCCAGAGTATATTATGTAGAAGGTCTTGGTCATAACCTGTTCTCTGTTGGTCAATTCTGCGATTCTGATCTAGATGTAGCCTACAGAAAACATACTTGTTTCGTTAGAGAACTTGATGGTAAGGAACTTTTAAGAGGTTCACGTGGTTCAAATCTATACACCATCTCTATCGAAGATATGATGAAGTCTTCTCCAATTTGCTTGTTGTCAAAGGCTTCTAAAACAAAGTCATGGTTATGGCATTGTCGTCTCAATCACTTGAACTTCGGCACCATCAATGATCTCTCCAGAAAGGACTTAGTTATAGGTTTACCTAGACTTAAGTATGAAAAGGATCATCTTTGTTCAGCATGCCAATTGGGAAAAAGCAAGAAGTATGCCCATAAACCCAAACCTACTAACTCTGTCACAGAAGTTCTTCATACAATTCACATGGACTTATGTGGACCCATGAGAGTGCAAAATATCTTTGGGAAGAAATATGTGTTAGTTGTGGTTGATGATTCCTCTAGATTCACCTGGGTAAAGTTCTTAAAGACAAAGGATGAAACTCCAGATATCATCATCAAACTCATCAAACAGCTGCAGGTTCGTCTTAACAAAACGGTCAGAATCATCCGAACAGACAATGGAACTGAGTTTGTTAACAAACAACTTAGTGAGTTTTATGAAAGTATTGGAATCAGTCATCAAAGAAGTGTTCCTCGAACTCCTCAACAGAACGCTGTAGTTGAAAGACGAAATCGAACTCTTGTGGAAGCCGCAAGGACAATGCTGATTTACTCAAAAGATCCAATGTTTCTCTGGGGTGAAGCCATCGCCACTGCATGCTACACCCAAAATCGATCCCTGATTCACACTGCTCATGGAAAAACTCCATATGAACTTGTCCACAATAGAAAACCTAATCTTTCATTCCTTTGTGTGTTCGGTGCATTGTGTTATCCAACTAATGAGGGCCAAGATTTAGGCAAACTTAGAGCTAAAGCAGACATTGGAGTATTTGTAGGTTATGCACCAAACAGAAAAGGATACCGAATCTACAACAAGAGAACCCGAAATATCATGGAAACAATTCACGTCACGTTTGATGAGCTGACCGGTCAAATGGCTCCTGGACAATCCAGTTCAGGACCCGCACTTCAAAACAGTCCCATTGGTTCATCCCTTGTACCAAATTCCTCTCCAGCTATTTCATATGTACCTCCAACTGAAGATGATTTAAAGAAATTGTTTGATCCGATGTTTGATGAACTCTATGAGCCAAGTGCTATTGAACTGCCAATTCCCACAACAGAGGCTGCTCATATCTCTGAGAATGAAGTCAATCCTTCAGTCTCAATATCATTAAGTCAAGAAGCACCTGCTGCTGAGAACTCAGTCTCATCAACAAATCATCAATCTTCGAATGTACATCATGGAACTGTTTCTGGCATCAATGATAAAGTTAATCCCTTTGCTACTCCTGAAGATGCTCCATTTGAAAACATATTTGCTCCTGAATCATCATCAGAACCATCTTCTTCAGGAGACATCGACTCTGCTACCTCAGTCCCTCAACTACTGCCACACGAACACCTTAGAAAATGGACTCACGATCATCCATTAGACAACATCATTGGAAATCCCTCTCGTCCAGTATCAACACGGAAACAACTTGCAACCGATGCCTTATGGTGCTTCTTCAACTCCGTACTCTCTAAGATCGAACCAAAATATGTTAAATCTGCCATGAATGAAGACAGCTGGTTCAATGCCATGCAAGAATAAATTTATGAGTTTGATCGACTTGATGTATGGGAGTTAGTACCTGCTCCAGATTGTGCTACGATTATTGCTCTAAAATGGATCTTCAAAGTGAAACTTGATGAGCATGGTGATGTGTTGAAGAACAAGCCTCGATTAGTTGCTAAAGGATACCATCAAGAGGAGGGTATTGACTTTGAAGAATCTTTTGCTCCAATTGCTCGAATCAAGGCAATCAGAATCTTTTTGCCTAATGCTGCTAGTAAGAACATGGTAGTCTATCAGATGGATGTAAAGACGGCATTTCTGAACGGAGACCTTAAAGAAGTCGTCTACGTCAGCCAACCGGAAGGATTTGTGAATCAAGAGCATCCTACTCACGTTTATCGTTTGAAGAAGGCTCTTTACGGTTTAAAGCAAGCTCCAAGGGCATGGTATGATACGCTATCAAAGTTTCTTCTATCTACCGGATTTAGCAAAGGAGTAGTTGATCCAACATTGTTCACCAGGAAGTCAGGCAAACATTTAATTCATGTTCAAATTTATGTTGATGATATCATCTTTGCCTCGACTGACCCCAATGAGTGTGACCGTTTTTCAAATGAAATGGGTTCTAAATTTCAAATTTCAATGATGGGAAAAATGTCATTTTTCTTAGGACTACAAATTTCACAAAGTCCCTGAGGCATTTTCATAAATCAATCTAAATATGCAAATGAGATTTTAAAGAAATTTGGATTTAATTCAAGTGACCCTGTTGACACTCCCATGATTGAACGTACCAAACTAGATGAGGACCACTCAGGGATCATGGTAGACCAAACGAAATATCGTAGTATGATTGGATCCCTGATGTACCTCACAACTAGTAGACCAGACATCTTGTTCGCTGTTTGCATGTGTGCTAGATACCAGGCTAAGCCTACTAAACAGCACCTTGAAGCAGTTAAACGGGTCTTTCGGTATCTCCAAGGAACCATCAATATGGGACTTTGGTACTCGAAGGACACCGGTATGTCACTAACAGCCTATGCAGATGCTGATCATGCAGGATCTCAAGATACTCGTCGAAGTACGTCTGGAGGTGCACAGTTTTTGGGTGATAAGCTTGTGAGCTGGTCTTCAAAGAAGAAAATGAGTACTTCTATTTCCTCTACAGAGGCTGAATACATAGCCATGTCATCTTGTTGTGCTCAAATCCTATGGATGAGATCCCAATTATCTGACTATGGCTTTGAATTTAACAAAATCCCTCTGTACTGTGATAATAAAAGTGCTATTGCTCTCTCATGCAACAACGTACAACACTCAAGAGCAAAGCACATCGACATTCGACATCATTTCATCAGGGAACAAGTGGAAAACGGTGTGGTGGAACTTTACTTTGTGAGGACTGAATACCAGTTAGCAGACATCTTCACCAAAGCTCTTCCTAGAGACGTTTTGAGTTTATTCTTCCACGACTTGGCCTTAAAAGCCTTCAACCAGAAACAGTCAAACGTCTTCAAGAGGAAGAAGAGGAGTAAAAGGTTTCTTTCATCTATCTCTTGTATATATCTATTCGAAAAACAAAATACAAAATTATAAAACCTTCAAAAATCAAATAGAAAAATATAAAACTTTCAAAATCCATAAAAATTTGAAAATTTTGAAAAATCCTCAAAAAATATTGTCATTTTGTCATGTTTTTCTCGATTCGATTATATCTACGGTCTTGATGCTGTCATTCAAAGAATGATACGGGACTTTAGATTTTGTTCGAATTTAAAAAAAAATCAAAAAATCAAAAAAAAATTATTTTTGGGAGAAAGAGAAACAATGGTTTATTATCATTTCAGGCAGTAACCCGCTTTTCAAAGACAGAACAGAGCCATACTTTTTCGTGGTTTTCAAATTTCTTGCTCTGATTCTTTAAACTAATCCTTACTATCTAATGAAAACTAGTTGTTTTGAAAAATAACTCGAAATCTATTTTTGATAATCATCTGGACTTAAAAGTTTGTCAAAATATCTATCTCTCAATCAACAACTTATGTCATTGATTGAGGGAGAGAATGATTTCAATTAAATCAAAAAGTTATTTGCCATACAATTATTTTCAAAAGATAATCATGCATGTTTATTCAATGGAGTTTAAAGTCTCAAAATCCGATCCTTATCAGTTAAAACGTTTTCATAATCAAGTCAGAATTCTCCTTAAAAGCTTTCAAATTCAATTTAAATCTACAGAGATCACAAATCTCAAATGATTTGATAATTGTGATCGGGGGAGAATTTGTGATTTAAATTGGATTTAAACTGATAATTCGGTAAATGGTTTTATAAGGATGTACAAGCTCTCCTTCCCACATGTGCCAAACGATTTCAAATTTTCCATGCACATGTTGAGGAGGAGCATCTATCTTAAACCACAAATATTTGAAACGTGATCAACTTATCTCTATGTGCAGTCTTTTCCTAATATGTGCAAAACATTTTCAAATATCTATGCTCATATTGAGGGGGAGCAAGCTTATGAAAACCTCATCCTTCCCCAAAATGCTTTATCTACTTGATTTGATTAGGGAAGTGATGTTGATATTTTTTTGAATATGGTAATCAAAGAAGTTAATTCTTTCTCTTGCCTCCGTGTTTAAAACGATTTCAAACACTTGATGCACATGTTGAGGGGGAGCTCTTGTTCCAAAAAATATCAAAAACAATTTAGGTACAAAATGCTTTGATAATATATCACAAGTATCTGGATTGATTTTCAAATGGTTTTCAATTGGTTCCAATGGCAGATGAACAATACCAAAAAACCGACCAACTTTACTTTATGTATGGTGATATAAGGATGATAAGGTTAGGTATTTGTTCCTATGATCCGCCAGAACCGGAGGGATCTACCCAGGGACAATCCACTAGATAGTGTAGAAGTCCTTAGGTATATTGAAAAAGGAGAAAAATGAGATATGGGAAGAGTGCGGACTGAGTCCGAGCTAGTACTGGAATAAACCCAACAAGGTTCTAGCTATGAAGTCTCGGTAAGCACTGAATGGGTTGAAGAATGAAAAAGAATTGAATGAGAAAAGGGTGAAAACAAATAGCCCTCCAATTTTTCAACCTTAGGGCAGAAACCGGGTTCAATTCATTTGCTACTGGTGGTTACCAAGGTAACACTGGTATTGAAGACAAGACGTCATGGACCCAGTGACGCACTGCACTTCAACTTCCCAAACCACTCAAGTTCCTCTTAAAAGGACTCGTTTCATTCTCACGGGGAACCGACTTTATCTATCGACTCTCTCTTAGAGATTGTTGATATTGAAGAAGGAGACCCTCTCCCTAGTCTCCGATACAGGATCTAAATATGCACAAATTGAGTCTAGAGCCACGAGATCATCCATAAATCTCATTAGGACACTTTCAATGAAGACTCTATGTTTCACACAATGTGGAAAGAGAGATTATATCTTGAGTCCTACGCATTATCCTTTTGGTATTGCCAGAACATCCGAGTGATATGCATACATATTCACAATGAAGATGAAAAGCCTTCTGGAGCCAACATCAAACAAGCTCCTGGTAGTTGGCATTTGAGATCTATTCAATAGATCAACCATGTGACAACTGAACAGAAACAATGGAGCGATTCAATCTTTTGAATCAATCCTGGTTCAGGTTATGGATTGACGGATACCTTTGAAAAACCGGTCATTGTGCTTAAAAACTCTTTTCTTTAGCACATCGACCGTGTACGAATATTTCAAATCAAAAGGTGTTTATGATTGATAATTGATTTTCAATAAAACCTTCGTTGTATTGCAAAAACAATTTCTATTGTGCGATACACGATTGTTTTACAAATCTCTTTTCATCAATCAGTGAATTTCTATTCGCTGGTTTACTCACTCCGTGTTGTCTTCCTTGAGACGTTCCGGTTTGAGAACAGCTAGAGCAGCTGCGAAACCCTGTCAAGGAAATTCTTCGGAATTATACCTGATCACAGGCAGTACTTGTACTGATCAACGGGGAACCGTGGGCCGTGTACCTCAATTCAACGAAAGTGATCAAAGACACTTTCGTGCGCTTTATTGCTAACTGTTTTATGCAGGTACACCCAACGTTTGCAGCTGATCAGAATGAAGCGGTCAATCCATAGCCGCATGCTCACACAATACATTCATTTCTCAAGAAATCATGATAAGTGCATCAATGACTCTGATATTTTCACTCCATGCTTCTGCTACGCTGCTGCCAATATCATGAATCAACGAAAGCTTCCGCTACTCTGATGAGAAGATATCATGATCCAGAATGTGAGCATGTCGGTCCGAAAGTCACAACATCACATAATACCAACACCACAATGGATGTCTCAGAGATTTTTGTTAGCTGATGATCTCAAAAGCTGGCTCAAAATTATTATCACGTGGATCAGTAAAAGACCTCCACTTGGATTAACCAAACATGCAATGAGAAGAATCAATGACTATGAGCTTCAGAGCAAAGTGCTACATCAAGAATGCAAGAACAATTTTTAATGTAATATCTGTTTGTATTCAATGTAATTTTAGTATATGTTTGAGGTGACCTCCCTTAGGGGGAGATTGTTAGGAATTAGAAATTCCAGGTATTAAAGAGTCGGTCACCTCTAGTATATGTAATCGTTAGAAAGCTCGTAGTCGTAGTTCTTTTAAGCTAAGTAGTATTTAGTTAAGTAACACCGTGGAGGACGGACGGGTCTTTACCCACTGTATGCCTGATCCACAGCCCGTTGTGTGGCGTTTTATTGTAAGACTATAAATACTCTCTACCTTCCAAGGTAGAGAGTTGGAGCTCATAATAAGATTTTTCTTTCTCTCACTAAAGTTCCCTAAACCTCTAACTTTCTCTCTCTAAAACCTCTTGTACGCCTACTTTGTGTTATGGTTTGATGTGTATGTGAAATCCAATATCTTACATTCTACTTATCTAATTATCTAATCTAAGGTGAGTGTAGTCTATGTCTAATTGATGTGTGCTCTTATGATAGTTAAAAATGTATGTGCTTAGATGTTATTACTCCCTAGTTATCTCCTATTTATGGTTGAATTGTCACGTCCTTATTCTTAACGCGTTGTGTTTCTAAGGTCGTAGGGTATGCGTTTATCCCTAACTCTTTGAAGTTACCTAAGGTTAATGACTACGAAGTCTCTAGGATTCATAAACTTAACACTAAGGTGATCTTTGGATGTTTAGCCTACAATTCCACTAGTATCTATAAGCTAAGGTTCAACAAAGATTAATCAAGCATTAATAACACAACGGATGACCTATCGCAATACTAGGTCAATCACAATTAAGATAAGAGACAACCAAACAATATTCAATAACTAGGTTTCATATACCTAAGCAAACACACAAGTAAATTAGCCGGACATGGGGAACATGCAAACATACACACAAACAATTGAAGACATGATTGAATCAATGAAGTAAAACACTTATCTTGTTGTAAAATAGGGTAGGGAACCCTAAGATACTGCCCAAGATAGCCTTGGTTTGGTTTAGGTTTTTACTCCACAAAACTACCTCTCTAAAAATGAAAATTCGGATTCTATATATAGTGTTACAAACTACGACGGCGTCACTCTTTAATTGTGACACCGTCGGGTCGCCGTCATTAGGGTTTCGTCTTGGCCACGTTATCATTGTGACGGCGTCACCTTATGCCTGTGACGCAGTCGCCTTCAGTCTCTGACGCTGTCTGGATCAAATCTAGGTCGTCTGAGCTGCGACGCCCTACTCTTTTAAAACCTGATGCCGTCACTTGTAAATAAGCAATTTGTCTACTGAGTCATCACAAAACATGTTGAGTGTTTCGATTTTTGGCTACCTGATGCCGTCACTTGTAAATAAGCAATTTGGCTACTTGTAAATAAGCAGTGACGCCGTCCCCTTCACTTCCAACAGCTTTAGTGTTTCGATTTTTTACTTTGGCCATTTTCTTCATATATTCGCGCCTTTTCGACCGAATAAGTGTCATTCCAGCAATTTGCCTTCAAGAGACCTAAAAAGTGAAAAGGAGCGAAATTAAGTAGTAACGGATACAAAAGTGATCAATTAAGTGCTTAAATGACCCCTCAAAAGTGTACCTTTTAAATCCTTATCAGAAGGTCTAGAAGACCTTTTCAAATGTACTTCTTCTTGAATTGGAGAATTTGAATCTTGATTCAAATTACCCTCAGAATTACTGTTTTCTTCAAGTGTAGTTACCATCTCATCCTCATCAGTAAAGACACTACTATCATTATTATGATCAGTGACAGGGTCTCTACTAGATAAAGGAAAGTAGCTACCTTCACTTGGGGACTCAATGTAGGGTCTACTCTCTTTTCATCATTGGGTAGTTTAGGGGTTTCAACATCAAAAAAGTTAAAATTATTTAAGTCTTGAAAAACATTTTCAGAAGTATTATTGTTCTTATCAGCAACAGATTTCTTAAAAGGAAAAATAGACTCAAAAAATTTGACATATCTAGAAAAGATGAACCGATGCTTATCAAGACTATATAACCTATATCCCTTTTTAGAATTAGAATACCCCATCATCACACATTTTTCAGATCTACTACTCAATTTGTCATTATTATTAACAATAGTAGCAAAGCATAAACAACCAAACATCCTTATGTCACAGAGAGTAGGTTTTTTATCATATATCATTTCAAAAGGAGATTTTCCATTAAGCACAGAAGAAGGCAATCTGTTAATAAGAAAAGTAGCAGTAAGAACACATTTTGTCCAAAACTTAAGAGGAATTCCCCCTGAAACAGAAGGGATCTAGCCACATTCAAAAGATGCCTATGTTTCCTTTCAGCAGTACCATTTTGTTGTGGAGTATATGCACAAGAGGTCTGATGGGTAATACCTTTTTCCTCATAAAACTTTGAAAAAGTGTAATTAACAAACTCAGTACCATTATCACTTCTAAAACTCTTAGTTTTTTTTATCAAATTGAGTTGCAATCATATTATAGAAGATAGTGATATAATGAACAGCTTCATTTTTGGTTTTAATTAAGTATACCCAAACAGCCCTAGTGTAATCATCCACAATAGTTAAGAAATATTTATAACCTTCTTTACTAGCAACCTTATAAGGCCCCCAAAGATCTAAATGAACAAGTTCACCTAAAACAGTTGAAGTATGATCACTTAAAGGAAAAGGTTCTCTAGTTTGCTTAGCCCTTTGACAAATTTCACAAACCATAGTTTGATATTTTGAATTAAATTTCAAATCATGTTTTAAAACATTTAGAACAGGGTCTGCAGGGTGACCAAGCCTACAGTGCCAGTCAAATTGAGAAAGAGAGTTATTACTTTTAAATGAGATACCTCCATAATTGAAATAATATAAACCACCAGACTGATTACCAGTTCCCAGAACGTTTCCCAGATTCAAATCCTGATTCAAGAAATAACATTTATTCTCATCAAAGGCAACCACAATTTTATTATCTTTAGCGATTTTATGAACAGAAATTAAAGTGACACAAGATTCTGGTATAATCAGAACATCATATAATATTAAAGAATCAGTTAATTTGATATTTCCAATTTTGGCAATAAAAGCTTCAGTGCCATTAGGATGACCAACCTTTATCTTAAGATGAGAAATATCAAAAACATTTATTAATTCCTTGTCACAATGTGTCATATGCTGGTTAGCACCAGAATCCACAATTTTTCCATCAAAAGTAAGTTTAGATTTCAAATTAAAGATTGTGGAAAAAAACTTATGAAAATTCTGATTAAAACTCTGCTATTATTAAAATAAGTACTTGCCATATTGGCCTGGACATTATTTCCTTTGAGTGTATTGTCTTTGATGAGAGAAATGAGAGTAGTAAGTTGTTCATCTGTAAATCCAGAAGATGAACTAGACCCAACAGAGTTATTATTATAAATCCTTTTGGTAGTATTCTGAGGTCTATTATTGTTACCCTTTTTTACAAAATTTGGAGGATACCCAATCAATTTAAAACATCTTTCTTGAGTATGGCCATTAAAACCACAATTTTCACAAACAAGAGAACCAGTATTCCTTCTATTATCAGACACTCTATTAAAATTAGCAGCAGGATTATTAGATTGAGCATTCTGATTAATAGGTCTAACAGATTGACTGGTCTGATTATTAGTCTGATTCACAACTCTATAAGTAAAAGCAGAATTATGATTTCTACTGGTACTTCCAGACACAACATTCCTATGATTCTCCTCACTACTGATAATAGCATAAGCACCTTTAACATCAGGCAAAGGATCTCTAGAAAGAATATTACTTCTTATTTGCATATAAGTATCATCCAATCCCATTAAAAATTGCATTAATTTCATAAGTTGATTATACTTTTTAAAATCAGCAGCAGCATGACAAGTGCATCTAGGTAATTGAACCATAACATCAAATTGTTTCCACAAAGTACTCAATTTATTAAAATATTCATAGATTGTAGTACCATTCTGAGTTAATGAATTTATCTTATGATGCAAATTAAAGGTTACAGAAACATCAACCCTGTCAAAGGTATCTTTTAACTCATTCCACACAGCAGATGCACTTTTAGAAACGATTTGCCCAAGAAACAACTCTTCAAAGATGGAATTTAGAATCCATCCCAAAACAATAGCATTAACCCTGTCCCACTGTCTACCCAAAACTTCATCAGTATTGGACCTTCTACATGTTCCATCAATAAAACCAGATTTATTTTTGCCTTCAAATGCTAAAAGCATTGCACAAGACCAAATATTATAATTTTCAGTTCCTTTGAGTTTTATTCAAACAACAGTTAAAGAAGCAGAATCATTTGGATGTAAATGTAGAGGATGAATCAAATCCAATTTACTTATTAAAGTGACAGGGTTATCAGGTTCATACTTATCATCAGTATAACCATGAACAGAATTATGAACAGACATTATATCAAGAAAAAGAAATCAAGCACACAGATAAGTAGAGAAAGTAGTTCCCAGGCTTTCCTTGCCACTAAAGTGGTAGGTCAAGGGCGCACACAAGCACACAACAAATAAAAAAGAACAATCAATCAGAAAGAAACAAACTATGCAACCAACAACCAATCACAACTTCCAATAATCCCAAATCCTATCCTCCGGCAATCTAAACAGAAAAAAAGAACATAAATTAAAAAATAATAGTGTGAGAGGTGTTACAGAGCACGCAAGAAAATACATCAGCGGAATAACAAACCTACTATACCCTAGATTCACTTAGTCTAGGGATATAGCAGATATACAGCAAGAACCCAGAACCAAGATCCAAGAAACACCAAACCCTAATTTTCAGAATTAGGGCAAATCACCATAACCACTTTCAAACTTAACCAAATCACCAGATCTATCGATTAAATAAACTTAATCAATCTCAGAAGCCTTTAATCACAAAAGCCCCAAATTTCACCAAACCTTAATTTTCTCAAAAATTAGGCGTTTATCAAAAAAACTTAAAGATCAATGAAATCAAGATCTATCAATTAACACAAATTAATTGGAAAATCAACTTACGAATTAAAAATCCCCAATTTTAACGAAACCCTAATTTTTCAAAAAAGATTTTCAGAGCAACCTGGCTCTAATACCATGAAGAAAAATAGATTCAATTGATAACAAAACACTTTTATTACTCACAAATCAAGTTTTACAATCACAAGAAACTATTCTCAAACAGTTTTACAACCAAGAAGAATATATTTGATCTCAATAAAATATAACAATATCAGAATATCAGAAACAAGTGTTTTGATCAAAGGAATCAAGAACACAAACTAGGGTTTACAAGAGAGCAGTTTTTGGAGAGAGTTTTATGAGAGAGAGAGAGAGTCGAATATCAGAGATGATTGAGAAAGACTGTGTCTTTCTCTTTATATAGCAACAATACTTCTATCTTGGACCTTCAACTTTACCAACATGCTATAACTGTCCCAAAGTATAAACTCTGCTTTAAACACTTTCACTTCAAGTCCCTCAAGAATCCTAAAACTTCAATATCCAACTTCTCAACTTCCCATCAGCTAATAAGCTCAAACACAATAATCTGCAACTATAATAAGCAGTATCAGATTAATAATAAGAACTCAGATTATAAATCTTAACACCTTTCTTCATTATCATGCGTGTGTGATTGTGTTCAACCTTCCCTTCTTCATCTCATTTCTATCATCTACATACTTGTGTTCATTTATGGTGACCTAACATTTCGGGTCACAATTTAATGCGCTCCTCTCCTTAAACCCCTCTTATAGTTTGTCAAAATTGGATGCGTCGTTCTCACTATTTGTACCAAAACTCATCACTCAATTAAACTTAATGAAAATTTAACTCTTCAAAAATAAATCAAATTTTACCATTGTTTAGTCCAATTTTTTTTCTATTCAAGAAATTACCTTTTGCTTAAAACTTGTCAAACATAATAAACAAATAAGTAACAAAAAAAAATAACTAAAACAATGCGCACATAACTAACAATTAATATGCGTAAACAAATAGCCACATGCAACTTATTTGATAAAACCTATTAATAATCAATATCTAGGTTAAATTACGTATATGTCAACTAGGGCTTTCACTTATTAATGCAAGTGAGCCACATACATCGATAAATCGATTGTGTAAGCCATAGCCAAACATATACCAAATTGCACATAATTGATTCATTAATATATATATACTAGAAGGGTACTCGCGCAATGCGGCGGCGGGTACCCGGTGATTATTTTTGTGGCGAGCAGTCTGGTGGTTGCGGTGTAACTGTGGTTGAGGAGATGCCCGGTGGTGGTGGTGTAACATTGTGCGGATGGAGAGGTCCGGTAGGGTTGTTTCACTATGGTGGTGGTGTAATTGTTTGTGTTTTCTGCGGGTATTTAAATAAAATGGGCTGTTACAAATAGGCTGCACATAAAGACCCTTAAATTTTCAGTTGTAACATATGTGTATGTATTGAACACTATGTAGACCTTTTTATTAAAGGGCTTTTAAAAGCCTTAAAGTCGTATTGACCATTTTCTATTAAAGGGCTTTTATTACAAAACGTATTGACCATCACAATTAAAAAGTATTGACCAATATTGTCAACAACTTTTACTAAATGGCTTGTTATTTTTTAATAAAGAAATGTTTTTTGTCTTAAAAATTTTAAGACTACTTTATATAGAAAGTCCCAAACCTTTTATAAAGTAGTATAGATATATATATATATATATATCAATGTTGCAAAAATCGTGAATCGGTAGTCGGGCGGTCGACCATCCTGCAGCGAGTAATCGGTCAAGTCGGGATTAATCGGTGATTAATCGGATTGGCATTTCCTACAATTTTTTGGTATTTTTGGAAACCAAACTAAAAATCTTAACCGATTTCAAGCTTGTCATGTTTCCAAACCTCAACAAAAGGCTCCAATTCTGATCATGATGCCCATTGTGCGTTATAAGTGAAATATACGATCCCCAAAGTAAGTATAATGCCTAAATATTATAATTTTTAAAATGACCGATTTGCCCAATTCGACCGATTTTTTACCGATTCGGCCGATTTTGACCGATTCGGCCGATTTTGACCGATTCGGCCGATTTTTTGACTGCTTAGTGTTGTTTTTTTCGTAGGCCGATTTTTCGACCGATTTTTAAAAATCGACAAGGTACTCGGCCGATTAACGATTAATCGGCCGAGTTGACCGATTTTTGCAACATTGATATATATATAGTGAAAGTTTATTTTTAGAACCCACTTTAGATGCGAGAACTGCGAGAACTTTTTTTAGACCTTAGGATGATAAGATCAATGGTTATAACTGAATGTGGCAGTTTTGTAATTAAAATAAAAACAAAACATAATTAAATAAAAGATAGAAGGGTATTTAGGGTATATTATTATTATTTCTTTTTAAACCATCATCCACCATTTAGGCCCCATCTTATACAAATCAGATCTGACTTTCTCTAATCTCTCTCTTCCTCAATAATAAAACCCTAGACGCCCTATCTTTTGATTTTTTTAGCACAACCACCATCAAATCCTCAATCCACGTCCGCCTTCATCCGTCACTACTACCGTTAACTAGGTGTTGATGTAAGGGTTTTTTTGTTACTACTCGGTTCAATGTTGGTTTTTTTTTCCTTATTATTAATTGAAGATTAAGTTTTTAGTTTTGAAGATATGGGTTTTTGTACGATCGATTTATCTTGAGGATAGTGTGTTAATGTTTAGACGGTGGTGGTGGGTTTGGGTTGTTATGGTGGTGATATGATGACGATGGTGGTTTTCCGGTGAGGATTAACAAAGGCCGGTGAGTGACCTCATTTAAACAGCCACCATCCATCGGCCGGCGATAGGTCACTTGCTAGCCACCTCGGTTTTAAATGATCTTAAACAAAGTCACTTATGTTATATCTATCTATCTATATCGATTAGTACTTTAAAATGTTCTATAACTTTTTAACACAAAATCGTCTTTCTTATAATACTTTTTTGTTGTTGTTTCAGAGTCTCCTGTTGAGGAGAATAAGAACATTGCTGGTTTTGGTAGCGCGAGTTTCGTTTCGGTATATTTTTTCACTATCAATTCGATTAATATGCTGAATTTATTATTTATGAATTATAGTGTTGATTTGTTGTGAGTTGCTTAAAATTACAATAACGTAAGGGTGTTAGAAGGATTAGGTTTATAATTATTTAGTTTAAGTTTGTTTCTTGTGCATGATTATACCACTTGTTTGAGTTTTAAGTGGCCGAATAAGTTGTAGATTATTACAATAGATGAATTTGATTAAGTTTTGCGTAAGGATTAGCTAGGTTTTGGTATGTATGTTCAAAACATGTATGTTCAAAACTTGTTTGAGTTTAAAGTGGCCGAAAAACATGTATGTTCAAAACATACAAGTTCAATACATATATGTTTTAATTAGTGGGTTCTAACTAATGAAAAACATATATGTCTTGTAGATGTTTTACTAGTTGCATATATGTATTTTAACAAGTGTGCATATATGTGTAATAATAAAAAGGAAACGGATGCAATTATTACAAGAATGTATTTTAACAAGTGTGCATACATGTTTTAGTAGTTGTATATATATATTGCAACACAATTCTATTTTACTAATATTATTGTTGCTAATTTTTGTACTTTTCTTTGTATCAGGTGTAATTACAAGAATGTTAACGGCTACGAGTGTGCATATATATCCAACTTTTGAAAAAATGTTGACGGCTACGCGTGTGAATATATGTCCGACTTCTAAAAATGAAAATAACAATGAGTGTGCATATGTCTATTTTGTGTTGAATATTTATTAGTGCTCACGTGTATAGATCAATTAGATTCATGTATTTTTGCTTTTTAGAAATTTGTATTTTAATTGTATTTCAATCGATATCTCGATATCGAAGTTTGTGTATAACATTTATGTTATTGGTTTGTTATAAATTTCATTATATTAAAAAAAACCCCATATGCACCTGCTTCTGGATAGAAATATGCTATTTTATTTAAAACATATATGCACTAAACATGCTAGCTTAAACATATATGCACTAAATCTGAAAAAAAAAATTCAAAAAAAGAAAAAAAAAAAAAAAAAAAAAAAAAAAAAAAAAAAAAAAACCAGGATTTAGAAACATATATGCGATCTGGAAAATACTATCTTTAAAAAAAACGGGATTTAATAAATCATTCAAAAAAATTGTCTTTTAAAATTTTACCCTTTTAGATTAAATAAAAAAGTTTTATATTTTAAAAAAATATAAATATTTTCAAAAATGCCATTATACATTAATATGTTGTACACTATGCATTATTAGGAGTAAATAAGTGGTTCTCGCAGATAAGATGGGTTCTGAAAATAAAGGGACTCTCTCTCTCTCTCTCTCTCTCTCTCTCTCTATATATATATATATATATATATATATATATATATATATATATATGGAAGGGATCCAATAAGAAGAATAATTAAAATGAGAAGGGTAAGAAGTAATTCTAGCCACACATTTTAATATGGGAAGGAAAATTTGAATGAAGATGCATCCATTTTTGTAGGTGCATCTAGAATGAGTGGTTGTGGTTACTTCCTATCCTTCTTATTTTTATTATTCTTCTTATTTGATCCTAACTCTATATATATATATATATATATATATATATATATATATATATATATATATATATATATTGGAGACTTCCCCAATTCAAGAATTATCAAACCATACATGTGATAAAAGAACTTAACAATTAATAATTCAAGCAACCATCCATGACGAACATGCATGTATCATCATGGATATAACATAACAATTATTCAAGTAAGTCACAAGATCGCATACAATTTCATGTCACATAACAATTATTCATGAATTAATTCACGTAACATATATATAATTCTAGGTTTAAATATCGATTAACAAAACACTTTTTATAAACCCTAAAAAAATTTAAAACAATTCGACTAAAAAAAATTTAGGATCGATCATAAAAAAAATTAAACTTTTATAAAAAAAAAAAAAAAAAAAAAAAAAAAAAAACCAATTAGAGCAAAAGCCCTAACCTTAAAATTAGGGTTTACATAATTATAACCAAAACCCTAGAACAATCATATCAAACACCATACAATATCCGTTTTTTACGTGTTTAGTAATTAATTACTCATTAAACAAAGCTCGTGATGCCACTGTTGGAATTATATAATATGACAATCATATATAAAACACATAAAACATCAAAGATACATGCGGAAGTGTATATGAACGAATTAATAAATAACTAATTAACATAAACATAAAGTATGCGTACATTTTGATTTTAGCCCAACAAGAATCAATTCCTTAAACTAGCAAGTAGATGAACCCTAATTAGGGTTTATAAGGATTATGTGAATTACCCCTTACCGTTTTGTAATTCAATCTAAGATACTAACAATAGTGTATTAGTATCACGTTCTTGTACACACGTACTATAACAAATTAAAGTAATGCTAGTTTTAAGAACACGAAAATTATTGTTTAGGAAAAACAATGTGATCGACCACCTATAAGGGTGTACGATCAGTTGGAGACAAAAACACACACAAAAAAAATTTTATGTTTTTAGTTTAGGAGTACAAGAGATATGATACAAAGACCCTAGGCCTTGTATATATACCCAAGGAAACTTAGAGTCCAAGTTAGACTTGGATTGGGTTTTGGAAACCCTTGGCCGATCGTGTAAGGGGTATCCCCAAGGTTTCTAGAACCCTCTTTACCTCTAATTTCATATCTAGTCCTTCCTTTTAACATTTAACAATCGTTAGTCCATTACGTTTAATTAACTTAACGTTCGTTATATTTTTCGTGTAAATAATAAATAAAAATAACATTTTCTATTTAATTATTAACTTTAGTTCTCATACGCAAAGTGTGCAATCTCGTGGTCTCGAGTTCGATCATAATTCACGACTACTAATTTATATCCATAAAACCAACACATTCGCCTTAAACGGAGCTCCATAGCCCAAGTTATGCTCATTTTAGTGAGGCCCATTTTGTCACGCAATCTTGGGCCTCTAGAAACACAATGACCCGTTCATCAACACTTGCGCCCACATCACAAACGAATCAAATCAGAATGTGTAGTCAAAAGGGTGCATGTATATCAAATGGTTAAAGGAGTTAATATGAATATATGATCCACCTTAACCGCTTCGTTTACAAATTTTGATTATTGTTGCTAAATAGTTTTGGTTATCATATTGGTTGCAAGTCAACCAAAAACACGCCCATCACGGATTGTTAACATGTTATGTCGTGTGCGAAAGAAAGCCGTCACATTTTGTCGCATCTAGTACATATTTTATATGAGCAATGCTACAACCACATACAATTTACAATAAAAATCACACACAATGAGGTGTCATGCAATTTGTGGCCTTCTCTTTCTAATATTTAAATTATCTCTCTTATTTTCATGCACAAATTCACTTGACACATCATTATGTGGATTTCTTTTTGTAAATTGTAGGTGGTTATAGTATTTCTCATTTTATATAGAGAAACAATTCGTTTTGATCGACTAGTTCCGTCAAAAAGTGCCAAAGATCATGGTAACAATATTATATCAACATTGGACCATGCATGAATCTGGTGGATTTCGCCTTTACTCCTAAAAAACAGACCAGATATGAGATACCTTACACTTTCAAATATTCGAAACAAAAGAATATTGGTTTAATGATAAAATATACAATATGAAGAGAAGTAAGAAAACGTGAATAGCTAAACTAAATTAACAATTGAGCCGAAGTTAACAATGGCTTATGGCTTTTATAATTAAGCTAACTATAGGTTACGGAGTATAAATTTTACAAAAAAACAATTCTTTGTATAGAAAGTTAGGAAACAAGACGGACCGAAATGAATGATCACCTAACAAATGCATGTCGACTCAATCACAAAACTTAAGAGACATTTTGGACCATCATATACAATAAAGAACGTTATATTTGCTTCAGACATATATACATGTCGATATGTATGTTTGTTTTCGCTTCTTTGGGTATAAAAAGACATCCAGAGTTGAGTTTTTAAGTCTAACTCGATGTTCGATTATAAGTAGAATGTTGGGAAAACATTAATGGTAGCAATTGGTACCCATTTGTCTCTCTAGGATGGTAAGAATCTTTGCAGAATTGATTATGACATGAGACTATAGGAGATGCATTAAAGCACAATGGATCCTATGTTGGAATTATTCATATTATCATATCTCATGTTTTTTCACCCTTGTAAAGAAACATAAATAAGACATAAAGTAAATAAAATCCAATGGTCAAAAAAGTAGTTGAAATATGTTAAATACTACATCGTTCAAAACAAAAAGGTGAAATAATTTGAAGTGTATGTTTTTACTTATAGAAAATTTCGGCATCTTCAATGAAATTAAATGGCATTATATACGGCTCTTAACTATCGACCATTGAATTCCTCGATGTTTAAATGCCTCATAATAACTCATAATAATCATAGAAAATGTTTGTATAAAATGAAATAAATAATGCACATATGGATTCAAGACTTCAAGCCATGTGCTAGTTTTCATTTGTGTTGCTTAAGCACCATGTCCCATGTGATATGTTTATCATGTTTTGTATTTTCTTGAGCAAAAGAAAATATATACTTGTGGATGGGGGCTTTACTTTATTTTAATAGATATTGTTTTAATAAACTTTTTAAGAAGAGCTATCAGCCTATCAGTATGATTGCCGGGAATAATTGATGAAATAAATATAAAGAGAACTGATATTTGGCTGAAGAGTTTCCCCCATTTTAGGCATGTCAAGTGGATATGACAAAGAAGTAAAGCGGTGTTGGTTCATCGTGAGAGGAAGCTTACAAGCAAGGCCGACGAGGACGGAGTGTAGAACCCTAATGGGCTCGTTCGTGGCGAAAATCCCTCCGCATCCAGAATTTTATAGTAAACGTACACAATATCTTAGCATTGACAATTAAATGAATTTACCGATAAAATCTTTGGTTAATATTATTGCTAAAGGAAAGATCGACTAGGATCTATCTTTTACAAATATATCTTCTTTATGTTCATAATGATCGATATGTGCGCGTACTAGATGTTACCTAACCTTTTCCTACTGAATCTTCATCAAGAAAGTAATATTATACTTTTTTCGTTTTAGAATAATTGTCATGTTTTGACTTTTTTAACTTTTTGAACTTTGACCATTGTTAGATATTGATAAACCCCGTAGATAATACGGTTTATTGATACGATATATATAGAGGCAATACATAATTAAACCCTAATAGACTAAACTCCACATGCTGGACTTGAGACTTATTTATCATCTAATACTCCCCCACAGTTCGAGCGGCGAAATCGTGAAAGCTCGGACCGGAGTAGTAAACTAGACTAGAAAAAAAACAAAAAACCATTAACATAACTTTAGTTGACTCGTAATAAAACCGTACAAACGGTCGACTTTAGTTGACTGGTCGGCTAAGTCGACTGGTAACAAAACCGTACCAACGGTCAACTTTAGGGACTGGTACCAACGATCAACTTTAGTCGACTGGTAACAAAGCCGTACGAACAATCGACTAACAAACAAGTAATAAAGCAATTATTCTTTTAATTATTATTTTCTTTAACAAAAGCATTCAGATCTAGCATGCAATTAAGATTGACAGTAGACACAATATTCTGTAGAGGAGGAACAATTCTGGATGAGTGGTTAGAGAGATCAACTGGTTGGCTACCCTCCAACACTTGATTTGCCATAAATCTCTTTCCTTGACCCTTTAACGGCATGTATTATATCAAAAGCCAAAGGATTTAAAACCCTTGTTTTCATTCAACATATTATGTGCGTCGAACAATAATAGGACTAAAAAAGAAATTACATTAAATCAATATTAATATACTCGACGAAGGTGCATAGTATTCCCTCTTTTGCTTATTGTTTCTAGCCGTATATATGTTATAGCCTCTAGCTTGCCCTTTTTTTTTGTTTTTTTTTTTTTAATGAAAAAGTGATGGCTATTTTGTATGATTAGAGTTTGATGAGGCGGCCAAAGGGAGGCGGCTCAACTTAGCCTTTTAGGTATGAGGATCAGACTTGCTTCGATATCATGTTAGAAATTGATAAACCCTCTAGATAATACATTTTATTGATACGATGTACATAAAGGTAATACATAATGAAACTCTAATAGACCCAACTCCATATATCAGGCTTGGGCCTTATTATAATATATTATAATAAGGGAAATTGAACGGGCAAAAGACATTTTTCTTAAGGCCTCCGTTCCAAGCTAATCTGCATTTTGATTGGGCCACGATTAATGTTAAAATCCAAATGACAGCCCAATAGTAAGTTAGTGGATGTTGCGGCAGTTTGTGATTGGTTGAAGGGTGTTGTGAGTTTTACTGTTCATCACCATTTTTCACGTAATCACTCCGTAATACAAAGTAAAACATCGAATGGCACATTCACAATAGATAATCTTAGTACGATACAACCCCAGCCACACAAGTGTACACCAACTTTTTTACTCTGTTATCATAAGGCTAGGAAGTTTCTTTATTTTACTTGCTCATTAACTTTAATTAAACTTATCACACACAATATCTACACTGCAACCAATATCAGATTGGTTTAACAGTCGGTGACCCAAACCTTCATCCATTAACCAAATATTCATCCGTCGGATCTTCAACAACATCAGCAACGACGTTTCATTGGTAGAGGATTAGGAAATCATAGTATTTTGTTTATTCTTGAGTTAATTACATGTGTTCCACCATTCTTATCTCATCAGTAGTTTCAGTTTAAGTGGTGCTAAAAAAACAAAACGGCAGTTGTATCATTAACGGGGGATTACAAATTAGAGGTATGTTCTTTAGAGGTAGTTTGGTGGGTTATGTCTTTGTAGTTATATTTTTTTGTTTTAGATATGATATGATGATTTGTTGATGTTAGAATCATAGTTTTTATTTTCGTATTGCAGCTTTGATTCAATCAAAATAAAGAATTGAACATTAACGAACCTTCTCTAGACACAAAGATTCAATTGCATGTAAGAGGTTGATCCTTTATTCAAATTGTAAGTTTATAAAACCTAACCAAGAGTGTTCAAGTAGAATTTTTGAGGTTTCTTTTTTTACTTTTTCCTAAAAATATTTTGGGGGTTCTTGAAATTGTATGTCAAGTGAGAATTTTGTGTTGATTAATTTTTAGGTTTGGTTTTTCTTGTTGTTAATTTTGATAATTTCCTTTTTTTTAATTGCTGGAACCTATAGGATTTCTGGAAAATGGTTAAACTATAAAATTTTAGTGATATATGTGTTATTGATAATGACGAAGATCAAGTTTGCAGTTTATGAACATGTTTTGCTTATCGTTTTTTAGTTTCATATAATGGCTGTCAATTCACTGGTAACTCATAGCATGTCCGAGTCTTGCAATAATAAAAATAGCGACTAATTTTCTTTGGTTGATAATCGAGGAAGTTATGTGCTTTTAATGTAAGTTTAATATCGGCTGCTCTTTTTATAGGGTGCCTCCCACAGGAGATGATTCAGGACCAGTGACCTTTTGTGAGTCCCCTGAGATCTCTAAAAGGATTGAAACAACATGTATTGAGAGAGAACCGAAGACATGTACTGATGTTATTACACTAACTTCATCATTTATACTTTAAGAGACCAAGTCTCCCTGTTAGCTAAAATTACTGATTTGACCCGTTATGATGTTATGATGTACTGTTTTGGAATCATTCAGTGAAGTTTGAGGTGCCGTCTCCCATAACAGTAGAAACTGATGTTGCCATGGATGTCGAGGTTGCTAAATCTTCTGGAATTCTTGCAAAAACATGCATTCAATCTGGTACAACGATAGGTAAGCCTTCTGGAATTCCTTTACGTTGCATTTGTAAAATCGCGCCAGCTCCTTAAACTTCTGCCATAATTATGTGATCACTAAAAGTCTAAAAGTCTTTGTTATACATAGCTACTGGACCCATTTACATATAAGTGGGTCTATTCGGACAATCTATAGTAGGAATCCATTTTGGCCTATACACGTAAAAGAGGTCAACACTTATGCAACAATGGTTCGTGACCATTGAAATTAGAAAATAGTAGCGCTTCGACCTGTACGAGGTGAAAAGCCCCTGTAATCACGTATGAACTCACGTCTAAACAAGTCGACTACTCATTTGACTTTATAGCCTTTTTTTTTTCTTAAATTGCAGATTTCATCGATATGGTGCAGAGAGCTATTGGAGGTCACTTTCTTATAAGATCGAGTAGGTTACCTTCGTTAGTCTGCTTGATATTGTTTCATATCTGATGTTTAGTATGTTGATACAGGCTGGGTCAGTTTCGTTGAACCAAACTATTGTCAGTTCTTAGAATGTCTTAAAATGTTACTTATGATTACAGAAACAATATTACGACAGTACTTTATATCTTTGAATATATGAATCAGAGCGCTAACTAATGGTTTTAGAAAAATATTGGACAAGTTTTTCGTTGATAATATATTTTTCTACTATAAATGCTTCATATGTATGAATTGAGATTTTTTTTAAAGATTCTGTTAAAAAATGGGTTACTTTACATAGTTGGGTTTGTTTAATGCTTGATTTTTTTCCCACCCATAGACGAACGAGATGATACTAGGTTGATGAAAAGCTTAAATTTGGAATTGGAAGTAGCGGAATCGAAAGATGCTAAATTGATGACAAAGATCATTGAGAATGATGCACATATTGAAGTGGAAAGTGTCGAAAATGGAGTTGGAATTATCAAACTTATGGATCGATATAGTGGTAAGTATTTTGAATAGTGTACACACATATTCCTCCTGAGTTCAAAGCTTTTAATTCTTATAAATTTGTCTGCCCATTTTAGGTTCCATTGATGTGGTAAAACCTTTACTAAAGTTTGTTAATTTAATTGGAATAATCAAAATAAATGGTTTGTAACTATAACCTTCCAAAAATACTTATATGCAAACATATGTTAATAAGAGCGGGTTGTAACAGGATTGCATGCAGTTGTGTTACCAGAAAGAACAGGTCAAGATTATGTTTTTAAAAGTGCAAATACAGCTATGGAAAAGATGCTTCAGGCTGCTGCGTATGTTCGGTTAGGAACTTTAGTCCTAAATTTGCCGGTTGGTTTGTAATTTCGTTAGTTTAATATATATATATGAAAGCCAAAATTTAAATACATTGTTGTTCCCTATTCACTATAGTATAAAAACAGTTTAAGTAAAGTAAACAAAACTAATAATGAATCAATGACTGAAAAGATATAAATAAAACACAAGATTAATTTTCAAAGTCATATTCTTATTAGAAATGAATCAGAAGAATACGTTACCCTAGTACTTGCGGAACAGTACTGGAGATTGAAATGACAAAGTGTTTGTAACTCCTCTCTAAGCTCAGGCTAAGTCTGAGCACAACTACAAGTACCCACTGAGCTATCTCAGGGATTAAGTTGTATTTGGAGGAGTGAAAGATGGCTTGCGTGTATGTGTGTTTTTACAATTCACAAGCTTAACCTTTCACTCCATCTCTTATGCTATTTATACAAGTATGAGTTTTAACTCTTTCCTAAGTAACAAACTGACAATTTGCAGAAGACAAAATACTGATGTATTTTGTCTCTGTTTACAAAGACTATATTAGGTAAAGGGACCAAGTCACTTTCTTCATGTCAGTACTGATGCTGATACTAAAAGGGAAACTTTCAGAATAAGTACTTCGTCCTATTCGTTTCTAACGTAACCGTTTTATCCCGCCCATTCTTCAGTCTTCATGGTCTTCAGTCTTCAGTTTCAGTTTGTCTTCAGTGCTTGTGGTTGGTGAGGAGTTTGAGGGATTCAGTGAGTTATTGTCATCACTCACTGAATCCACCATCTTCTTCTTGACTCAGTCTTCACCCTTTAAGTTCCGCCTTACTGAGTGGAGAGACTTTTTCTATGTCTCTTACTGGCTCACTGAGAGACTATGCACTCAGTGACCTGATAATGTTTAACGGTCTAAGCACTTAGGTTATTTTCTATTCAAATCCTAGATTAAGATGTTTGGGTATTTACTGAACCCAAAAATGTCCCCCTATTTGGATATACAAATAGCCTAAGTGTTTGATCAGTGTAAGTGAGCAAATGGCTTCTTCTTACAATGAATATACTAATGAATATAATAAGGAACACTGAACATTTTAACAAAACCTACATCGTTTATTCATCACATTACATGGTTCCTATCACTAGTACAAAAGATAAACAAAATGATGTCAGTCCAGATGGATTCCCAGTGCTTCAAGCTTGACTTTCTTGGTGATGAGTATTTCCCTGTCAGGATGCTCTCTTATTTTGGCGTTTAAGTCAGCACAGAACTTGATATTTGCAGGAGTCTGAATTTGAGAGGCCACTGGTATGTAGCTTAGCATTGTAGCCACTCCTGCTTGATCAATATCACTCCACCTTTGGAATGCTGGGTTTCCATAGACATCAATGAAAAATGGCCCTCTTTCAGGCTTTTCAATCACCAGACAGTTTACAAACTTTACCCCTTCAGGCAGCTCCCTGTTACACTCCAGTCCAGGTACTTTAATCTCAGGCTGGAACCCAACTCTTTTCCTTTTGCCAGTGGATGATTGTGGTTGAGATCCTTGAGGTGCAGTTAAGGCAGGCTGAATCCCCAGTTGTGCTGGTGCATCCCTCAGTCTTTCATACCTTTTACTGAGCATTTTCATAAGCTCCTTAACCACCGCATTCTTCTTCTTTTCAATTATCGGACTCAGTTCATCGAGTTTAGTGATCCCAAAGTCAGTGAATTTCAGGGGATCATGAACCTCGAAGTGTCTTTTATCATCCCCTCTGTTATTGGGGATGATTCTGACATCTGTGATCTTTTCATGGCCAGTGGTTTGGTATTGGGGATGATTCTGACATCTGTGATCTTTTCAAGTAGCCTTCGGCTTGTCATTGTCCAATTATAATGGTCAATTCTTGCTTTCCTGATGGCTGCAGTTCTTTTGTTCTTTTCTTCCAACTGCTTTCTCATTTCAGCCATCTTAGCTGCCTAAGCATCCTTGAACTTCTGTCCTGCCTGACCCTTTTCAAGCTTCTTAGCATCTATTCCAATTTTTTCGGCTTCCTCAGCAAAGACTTTTACCTGTGCTTCTCTGCTCTTTCTTTCTTCCTCAGCTAGTTTCATTTTTCTTTCTTCCTTAGCAAGATAGTCACTTAGCTGTTGTGGAGTGAGCATGTATTCAGTGTTGTTGATCTTAAAGCGAATCTTCTCAGGCTCAGGTGGTGTTAGCATTATTCCTTTTCCTTTATCCTCGCTTGAGGAAGATGATGCTACCAGGGGCGGTGTTGTAGTTGTTATTTGTGTGATCACTGTCATTGTTGTTGTTGTTGAAGATGTTGGTGGTACTGATGAGATAGGTACAGCTGGGACTGGTGGTGTTGGCTCCCCCTCAATGTGAGAGGAAGTCTCTTCAGTAGTCTTCTCCCCCTCAACTGTTGCCGCAACATGTGTGAGAGCAAGAGTTGCCTCGGACACTGGCGGAGCTTGAGCTGCTTGACCCTTAAAGGCTTGATAAATCTCAGTGACCATTGCCTTGATATCTGAAGTATCTGTTTGAATACCAGTGACCTTTGCCTCCAAATTAGCCTGAGATACTTCCAAAGCAGTCATTCTGGGTCCAAGATTCCAGGCCATAGAGGACGATGCCTGAGTCAGAGTAGCCATCTGAGTTTCCAGAGAGCCCAATATAACCTGAAGAGACTGGACAGATGATTGAAGACCCTGAACATTAGCTGATTTGAGCATTTCGATTAGTTCAGTGAGGCTGGAGGATTGTTTCAAGTAAGCCTCAGTAGCCTCCAGCACTTTGGAGTTGAGCGCTGGGTCTTCGTTGACAGATTCCCTGATTTCATCTATCTTTGTGCCAACACTCTGAAGGTGCCTGAGAAATTTAGCCAAGTTTTCATCCAGTCTGTGAAGATTGCCATACATCATATCTCTGTTGATCCCAGCAGAGCAAACGATCCTTTATAGAAACTGATTTAACAAAGACTTATTAAGTATTACGCGGAATTTAATACTTAATCTTAAGAAGAAGAACAATAAACATTCAACACCTCAATATTATTATTAATACGAATACTCTAACCAGTATTAGGGTTTTACAACCTTGAAGTGTATCGACCTTAGATATAAAACATACGTATATCTAATCTAACCTAGGACCTCCTTTTATAGGCTAAGGAGTCCTTTACATAATACAATACGTAACCTACAAGATAAATATCTTTTCCATATTTATCTAATACAAAATATTAAACCGACTATACAAAACTAGCAGTGCTTACAATACATTAGCAGTGGTTCTATATTACTACTAGCCGCAGTTTCACATTAGCAGTGGATTCATTCTTCTGTCCGTGGTTTCATTAACTCTGTCCAAGGTTCCAATACTTGGAATAAATCATGTTCTAAGGAACATAAAACCCAACAATCCTCCCCTAAACTTGATACATTCAAATAGAATTCTCAAGTTTCGTTTAAGCTCAAAACACCTGAATTGGAGGATGTATCCAAACACTTATTGATGAGTGTCTAAATACTCATCATTTTTGTACCATTTAAACTGCAAAAACATCTGAAAACACTCAGAAATGTATCAAAATGATAAAAATATCACAAATAAGTGTTTTATATGTTTTAAATGCAAAAATATCAAAATCTGGTGAAAAACGTATAAAGTTTGCATAATTGGCAGTTTTAGTCCCCCAAGTTTCAAAAGTTGTCAAAAACAGTCCCTGGTAAAACAAAATAAAGAAAAATGTTATTCAAGGTCCCTGAAATATTCTAAGTTGTCAAAAATGGTTCTTGAATAAATCTTTTGTTAAATGGCAGAAAAGGTCCCTGAACTTTCATAAAATGTCAAGTTTGGTCCCTGGAAATTTGAAATTGTCAAAACTGGTCCTTGTACTATTAAAGTTTGTCAGTTTTAGTCCTTGTGACAAACTTTGGAAAATGGCAGAAATAGTCCTTCAAGAATTGGAGAATTGCAAATCAAGTCCTTTTAATATTAATCCTATCTTTGACCCTTTTGCAATATTGATCCCCTGCCAATACCTGTTTTGACCCCCCTGCCAAAACCCTTTTTGACCCTTTGGTCAAACACCCCAGTCAAACATACTGCTTTCCCTCCCACCATGGTTATCCCCTCCAAGTTGCCTGCAAACCCTGCAATACCTTCTCCCAACACCTTATCCCTTCAAAACCTTCCCCCTCATCATCACACCTACTCCACCCCCCTAGTTGCAGTCTAAAAGTCAACAGAGTTCAATTTACCTTTTCCCGCCAAAATGATAAAAACGGCCAATATAGTCTCTGCTCATCCATTGGCTCACAAGGGTGGTGGGATTTGCTAAGAAGGACACGTGGAAGCTTATGGGTGTATAAAAAGGAAGAAAGAAACAAAGGATTAAGTAGTAGTTAGTTTTTTATTTTTCTTTGTATGTCGTTTTTTTTTAGTTATCTTAATTAATGTTCTGAAATGTAATTTTAAGCTTCAAATGTGTTAAACTCAAGCCTTTGTATCATTGTAATTCACTTTCAAGTATAAATCTCAAGTTTTCATACAAGTTCTAAGTTTCATGTTACTGTTACAAATTTTAGTATCAATTTCTTATGTATAAGCTCTTAGTAGCTTATTTCCAAGCTCAAACAATCTTATATAAGCTTATCATAGCTTTTTATAAGCTTGCACTCAAGTTTTAAGCAATTTTGGATCATGGTCAACAAAAGTCAAACTGGGCCTATATGGAGAAAGAATTGAACATGGGTTGATGCAGAGGGTGATTTGGATGGGTTTGATATAGAATATTACAATTTGGGTTCTGGTTTTAGCCTGCAACAAAAGCTGGACATTTGTAAGCATATGTCCCATTTACATTTTCATCTCAGTTTGCAGTTTGTGTTGGTTTTTGCATTAGTGGTTAGAAATGGTTTAAGTTTGTTTATTTAGTGATCATTATAGTACTTGAGCTTAGTTTGATCATTGGTATAAGCCAGTTCAGTAGCCTAAGTAGTTTTAATTGCTTATCAGATCATTAAAGGTGTGTTTGGATAAGCTGCTTAAGCTGTGATGTAGGTTCATTCAGTAATAGATTATTGTTGCTTTAGGTTTGTCTAACTCAGTTGCATTCATCTCTGTCTTTATTTTGCATTTGCAAACACTCTAAGTCAAAATCTATATTTAATCTGTCTCAATGCTTCACTGTTGGAATTTTTGAAAGCCAAAGGCTCATTTTGTGTTTAAAATACATAGGAGTAGAGTGCAGTAGTCTTATTTCATCTATTAAGATCATATTCAGTCCTTTAAATTAGTTGTTAAGTTCACAAAAGTCAATTTCCATTTCTGTCAAAAAGTCAAAAAGCTTGAAAACCTGTTTTGAGCCCATCTAGAAGGGATTTTCATGAGCTCATCTCTTGGCCAATTTCAGTATAACTTGTGGCTTTTAAAACTTCAGCTGGTCTATTTTATGATTAGCATTTTTGTTAAATTTCACCAATTTGGTTTAAGTATCAAACTGGCTTATCATTATGGGCTTAAGTGCCCTGTGCAGGGCACTGATCTGCACAGATTTTGTGCAGATCTTGCAGCCCTTGCACAGAGGTCACAAGAGCTTGTCTAAGCTTGGTTTTTGGTTTGCAAGCTCTCAGCCAGGTCTAGTATAGATCCCCATTGTTGGTTTTCTGTTTCCATCTTATTTGAGTGCTTATTCCTCTGCTTAAACTTGGCACCTAAATCTGTTTTTAGACTTAAGCTCTAATCTTCAAATCTGATCAAGTTGCAATTTAGATGTCTAAGGTAGTTGTAATCTGTTGCATTTAGATTATTTTAAGCATAATATAGCTTCTGTATTCAGTTGGTAGTCTTTGGTCTTAATCTGCTTATTATAAGTGCTTATTTATAAGCACTTGTGATAGTAGTTTCATTTTCCTTCACATAACACCCTGTTTTTATATTTTTCTTAGATTCCTATTATTATTTTAAGCTTATCTTGAATTTTTCAGATTTTTCCTAGCTTGTTTGCTATTTTTCTACATTTTAATTAGTTTTTAAGGATTTTTAATTAGTTTTAAATACCAAAAATTAAGAAAAGGTTCAAAAAAATAATTTTTCAATTTTCCTAAGTTTAGATAAATATAAAAGACAAAAAATTATTTTTCTAGATTTTTCTTAGTTAAATTTGTATTTTTAAGCAATATAATTAGTTTTTAATAGTTTTTAATTCCTAGAAAATACAAAAATAATCAGAAAAATACAAAAATAGTTTTGAAAATTCTCTTTTGTTATTTTAGATTTTTCCAAGTCATAATTTTATTTTTCTAGCTTTATTTCCTATTTTCTTGTATTTTAGGCTATTATTAATTAGTTAAAAATAGTTTTTAATTAATAATAATTAGATAATTAGTTATAAAAATAATTTTCTTTTTATAAAAATTTTCTTTTATCATTAGGATTGTAAAAATATCATTTTCATATTTTTAGGATTAATATTGTGTAAGTTTCACTTTTTATTTTGTACGCTACGTAGTTTTTAATTCAGTTTTTATAAAAACATAAAACCAAAAACATCATTTTGCAAATAGTGATAGCGTTTATTTAATATTTTTTTTATCTTTTTAATTTTCTTTAATTTGCATTTAAGCCCCTGTAGTTTATGGGCTTTCTCTTTAGGTATAGATCAATCACTATCCTTTCCCGTTCAAATCCTCTCGATCACTTTACGTTTGACTATTCTCGCACAGCTCGTTGGGACTTAAACGACCTGGGGAAACACTATACTCTCCTGATCTTCATTGCATTTGTGCTTAAACTGTTTTAAGTTTGTTACGGTCGGCCATTCACAAGTGGCAGGCTTGAGTGATAAAACTTGACGGTTCAGCACGGATCACTTATCAATTTTAAGAATTTGCTCATACTTCAGCAACAAACTGTATGCTTGATCATCATAGGGCTTCAGCATCTTCAAACCACCAGGCTTCACCATCTGAGTGATAACTCCTGGATAATTATTTAATTTAGGATAATCACCTTCTACAAGCATATGAATAACTTCTCCAGACACAGTTAGCACATGAACTCCACAAGATTGATATAAAAACCATCTTGTAACATGACCATTGTAGAGTCCTTTCCATTCAGGTTCATCATGAGTAGGTGTAAACAAAATCTTCAAGTTATTATAAACCATGCTCTCATGATAATCATCTGGACATACATCACCAAATTTATTCTTGTAAAGCTTCCATAGATTTATCAAATCATCTCTATCCAGATATTGAAGCATCTGTGAAAATTTCTCAAACTCAGAAACTTCATTACTGACTCTTTGAATTTTCCAACATCCTTCACTTCCATTAAGCTCAAATGTATAAGAAATAATTTGATTACCATCTTCATTCACTTCTTTCATTGTTTTAGAACCAGATGTCTCCTGAATCTCAGATTTTCTCTTTTGTCTACTTTTGATCCACTCTTCTTCTTTTTCAGAATTCATTGGAACAAAATCATCATTATTAATCCTCATACACATCAAATAAAGCTCATGAATTCTCTCAAATGAACATTTACTAAGATTTTCAGAAATATGTATGCCTGAATTCTTAATAATCTTCATCAGTACATTCCTCATCTCACCTTTTGTAGGAGGTTTCTTCCTTTTAACTTGCTTCTTTTCCTTACTGATCCTCCTTGCCCATTCACCCAAGATTCTAGCTCTTTCATCAATAGATAACAATGCCCATTCTTGAGTAGTATAGTCATCCTGTATTTTATTAGAAGCTTAAAGATAGTTTTGTGTTTCATACAATTTAGCTAACCATTTCTGAGTAGCCTCATCCTCTTCTTGCTTTTCTTTCTCTGCAGTTGCTTCCTCTTCAGCTTGTATGCCTCTTGTATACTCTTCATCATAAGCAATCTGTTCTTCTACACTTTTAAACTTCAAAACTGGTGTTGCAACACCTTTACCCTTTCCAATGTCTGGTTGAGCCACCTTCTTCTTAAAAGGCTCATTAATAACTAAACTTTTACCTTTGGGTTTGGTTGCAGTAGATTTAAGAGATAATGGAACAGGTGCAATGATGGGTGTAGGGTTAGTTGAGGTTTTGCTTAGATTGATCAATGTACTTGCAACTTCCTTCTCAACTTCTTTAGATTTAGGTGGTGATACAGAGGTTGTTGTAACAATTGTAGAAGTGGTTATGACATCAGTGGGTAAGTTTAAAATAGGAGTGGTTATGATTACCTTATTTGAAACTACAGCAGTGGTTTCAAGAATACTAGCCGTGGTTGCAGACACACTATCAGTGGTTGTGTCCTGTATCACCTCATCTTCTGCCACAGTCTTCAAACTTTCAAGAACAACTTCATTCCCATCTTTATCAGATACCAAAAATTTTTCTGCTTGATCTCCACTATCCACATCCTCATCCATATGCACATCTACAGCCTCCCCTGAATTCATGCCTTCACTCCTCCCCTGTTTGGGTACATTCTCCATATTCACAGCTGGAGAGGAGTCCACCTTCTTTTTCAACCTCCTCATATGCCTTAAAACAGCAACCCCAGGTCTCCTTACTTTCTCCAAAACAAACATCCTGTGCTTCAGCCTCCTAATCTCTTTACCTTGAAACACAGCCAACTTTTGAAGACTTGAGATTGTATCCTCCATTTTGGTACATTTAGCCGTCAATTCATTAAAGCGTTCAAGAATATCCTCCCCACTTCGACCTGTGTTAACTGGTTCGAGAGGTGGTTCATTGGAAAAGTCATCATGTACCAGTTTAGGATCCGTCAATTCATTTTCATGTTCCAAACTATCCTCATCACTTCGAGCTGTGTTAACTGCTCTGAGAGGTGAATCCTTGGATAAAAGAAACATAGCACCATACCTTGCATGATCATCTATGCACCCTGAGTGAGCCAGTTGGCTAGGGATTCCTCCACCTGTGATAAGTTCCAAGGAACTCTCCACATTAGGAGTTGCCAAAGGTTGGGTCTTAATGATGTTTCCACTAGCCTGACCAGCATCTAAGCATGAATCAGTAGTGGAAGCCCTTCCAATCATGTCACCTCCACAACGTGTGACAGCCTCATGAACAACACCACTAACACTAGCCTGAGGTAGCATGGTGCCCTTCCTCCTCCTAGTCCAAAAAATTGGTTTAACAGTGGTTTGGGATTGACTAGCAGTGAGTTGAGATTTACTAACAATGGGTTCAAGTGTACTATCAGTGGGTTCAGGTTCTATGGGTTGGGATTCAAGACCTTCATCAAACTCAGGAATAGCAGGAAAATTAATCATATGTGGAAATAAAGGAACATCTCTTATTTGAAAATTTGGATTCTGATTCCTCATATGTGCAAAGACCTTATGAAGCATATAATGCACTTCATACTCCCTAGAATGCTCAATAGGTTCTTCTATTTGACTTTCCACAATCAGTTACACAAACCTAGGATATAAGTAATATTTACCCTTCTTCCTAATATTCTGCACAAACCCTTCATAAATCATCCTAGACCAATTAATTTTCCTTCCCTCGGATAGACAGATAACAACAGTAGCAATTTTGGAGGGAAAGTCATCAAATCCAGTGGTCTTATTACTAATACACATCAACAAGGTATGTACCAAAAACTTCCATTGTTGTGAAAACATGCCCTTAAAATTTTACCTTGTCTCCCCTGTGAGTATAGCCTAACCTCTCTAAACCTTCAAAAATCTCAGCATCAGAAAGATTAACTACACCTTCAGCATCATCTAACTTCAAAACCCCTCGAATAATCTCCTCATCAACTAAAATCGCATTCTCATCCACCACAGTACTAAAAACTTCCGCCCCATTGACCTCCTCAAGCTTAGCATTACCCCAAAATTGATGTATATAGGCTTTAAAGATGGTTGGTGCTACAGTTAATGCAAAGTGAATAGGACTGTGAATAAGGAAATCAATCATGTGATGAAAACCTTCGGATCGATTGTTTTTTATCAAATTAGCAACTAGGTTATGGGAGTTGGAGTATTGGTTCGGCATGATGATTGATGATGTGAGTGATGTGGGATTTGTGAATTGAACAGATGGAAGTGGTTTGGGTTTATGTAAAGCGCCAATTGGAAGTGATCTATCAGTGATTTGGGGATATAAATGTGTTTTCTCCAAAGTTACCAAACAGCCCCTCAAGTATCCAAAAATCAGTAACATGCGAGCAGTGGTTTGAAAACCTCTACAGTGGTTTGAAAGACACTAGCAGTGGATAGAAAATTACACTCCAACCAGTTGACCAAGAGATGCAGCAAGCAAATCTTTGCCAAAGATAGTGATATCATACAAAAATATGAAGGATTACAGAAGATTTTTTTTTTTAGATCAGCAAAAACTCCTAAAGCTCCAAAAGCTCCAAAGTATACAACAATCCTTCATACCTGAATATCACAAACATAAACCAAACACTGATAATATAGTTAAGGTTAGCAGTGGTTAGAGTACTAGAAGTGGATTCAAAGATAATACTGGCAGTGGTTAGACCAAGACTAACCACCCAGTCAATAAGTCAACTTCCAGTCATTAATTCTGTTCCCAAATCAAAGGACTTCATTAACTCCTCAACCACTTATACCTTCCCCTTATTTACTCACGCCTATAAGAGAATCCCAATGCACAAGAAAGACATACCAATTTCCCCCAATTTACTTCAAAACCCTAATTGCTCAATAAGTCCACTATCAGCAACAACAATCATGTCTAGCAAACCAGAAATCATCAATCTAACCTCCTCATCCTCATCCTCATCATCATCATCATCATCATCATCATCATCATCATCATCATCCAGTGATGATTCACACCCATTGTTTCGATACCCTCATCAAGATGAACCTCGACCTTCAAAGTTCCTCTTTCTCCCTTCATCTGAAGATGATAGTGTAGTGGATCCAAGTGATTCATCTAGGGGTTTTGATGACTCCACTGAGCGTCTAGAACCAATCTTCAATAGATTGGTGAGAGAGGAAGCGGAGAGGACAACAGCAGGTGGAGATAAGCCACAATCTTCACAACCCCAACCCCAACCAAGGCCACATACCAGAAATCCACCACTCTCACAGACAAGAGAGGTGGTGATTGGTCTTCCTACTCCAGGATCTGGTACTTCAAACCATGGAAGGAATGGAAAGGGCAAGGGTGCAGAGGTGAAGGGAAAGGGAAAAGGGAAGATGAAGTAGATGGTGGAACGAGTAGATGGAACAACTGAAGATTTCTCATATCATAAATGCATCCACCAACGTTTTCATCAATCCATCCTTCCATTTTCATCTTCAGCTTCTTCATCGTACTAGTCATGTATATCCACCAACTTTTGTAATAGATGTTAGGGATGGTCTTTTATTGCATTTGAAGTTGATTGTAAGCTGTAAATTGTTTCTTGACTTAATGAACACCATCTCTATGATTATCACTTGATCTTAACTTCAGTACTTCTCTTGCATCATACAATCCAGTGATTAACTTCCATAGTTTTGCAAAATGGTTATTGGGAACACAAAGAAACAAACAGTGGTTTAAACATAACTAACAGTGGTTAGAAAAAAATAGCAATACTAAGATCACCTAATAATAGTACAATTCTTATACAAACTTTTACAAAACAAGTTGAGATTTAGAGATTAATCATTCCAATACTAACTACAAGGTACTGAAACCTCCCCACACCAAAAGCTTTAGTGAGAAGATCAGCAACATTGAAATCAGTATGGATTTTTACCATTTGAATCAACCTTTTCTCATTACAATCTCTAATAAAATGATACCTTATCTCAATATGTTTAGTTCTAGAATGTAAAACAGGATTTTTAATGATGCAAATTGTACTGTTATTATCAATGTAGATCTTAGTATGCATAAAATTGTACCCAAAATCCAGCAATTGATTCTGAATCCAAAGAACTTGACCACAACAACTAGCAGCAGCCACATATTCAACTTCAGTTGTAGAATTTGCCACTATTGTTTGCTTTTTACACTGCCATGAAATTAGTCTATTTCCCAAAAACTGACATCCTCCAGTTGTAGATTTCCTATCCAAACTAGCACCAGCATAATCACTATATGTATAGGCCACCAAATCAAAAGGTGAATCCTTAGAATACCAAGCCCAATTTAGGATGACCTTTAAGGTATCTAAAGATTCTCTTAACAGCATTCATGTGTGATGTATTGGGTGTGACTTGAAATCTTGCACACACACATAATGAGAACATTATATCTGGCCTAGATTCAGTAAGATACATCAAAGATCCAATCATAGACCTATACAACTTCAAATCAACTTTGGAACTTCCATCATCTGGTAGCAGTGGTTTCTGAGTCTCCATAGGTGTACTAGCACTCTTCACATCCTGAAACCCAAACTTCTTCAAAATATCTGCTACATACTTGTCTTGACTAATGAAAATACCATCAGTTCTTTGTTGAACCTGTAGCCCCAAAAATAAAGTGAGTTCTCCCATAGAACTCATCTGAAACTTATCATGCATAAGTTTCTCAAAATCCTTGCATAGCTCCTTATTTGTTGAGCCAAAGATGATATCATCTACATAGACCTGAACCAGTAAAATATCATCCTTGTGCTTCCTAATGAACAAAGTCTTATCAATCAACCCTCTTTTAAATCCATTTTCCATCAAATAAGTAGACAGGCACTCATACCATGCCCTAGGAGCTTGATTCAACCCATACATAGCCTTCCTCACCCTGTAAACCTTGTTAGGATGATCAGGATCTTCAAAACTAGGAGGTTGACAAACATAAACCTCCTCATCAATTTTGCCATATAGAAAGGCACTTTTAACATCCATCTGATACACAACAAAATCTTTGAATGAAGCATATGCTAAAAATAATCTAATAGCCTCAATTCTTGCAACTGGAGCAAATACTTCATCATAATCCAAGCCTTCAATTTGTGTGTATCCTTGAGCAACCAGCCTTGATTTGTTCCTTACCACTATTCCTCTTTCATCTCTCTTATTTCTGAACACCCATTTTGTCCCAATTGCCCTCTTTCCATTAGGAAAGTCAACCAATGTCCAAACCTCTTGAAGCTTAAACTGTAGAAGCTCCTCTTGCATTGATTCTACCCATCCTTCTTCAGACAAAGCTTCTTCCACTCTCTTGGGCTCCTTTTGAGAGAGAAAACAAGCAAACAGGAAATTTTGCAGATCTTTATGACTATTTCTTGTGTGAAGTGATCTTGCAAAGAAACCTTTCTCAGGAAAGGGTTTAGTGTTCTTAACCTTGCTTCTTGTTTGAACTGGAGTATTCAAATTTCCAAGTATTTATTCCTTGGGATGAATCTTGTGAATCCTTGTGGTAGTGATTGGACTTTCATGAATGACAGTTTCCAAATTAGTAAAATCAGCATTGAAGAAATCATCCATGTCTTCATCATCAGTAGGAGTATCAATCTCTTCCAAAGCATGCATGTTAGGATTATGCGGATACTCCTCTTCACCAAATAATGGCTTTGCAATTGGTCCAAAGAAAGTACTATCATCAGTACTTGCAGCCGGGGTGTCACTTGTACTGGCAGTGGTAGAAGTTGGCTTAGCAGTGCTTTCATTTGGCTTAGCAGTGCTTTTAGAATGCCTTTTCTTTCTTTCAATTTCTTCTACTGACACTGAGTTATCTTGCAACAACTCATCCTTATCTTGATGATGATCAAATTTACTTCCAGAATTCAAGGCATCATCATCAGTGGGACTTTGCTTATCAATGATGGGTGAGACAGAACCAGCTTTCCACTTTTCAACCAAATATAACTCTTTTGGAGAATCAGATTTCTTAGAATTTGTTTCTGCATCAGAATCCTTTTGTGTATCTGCATTAACATTAGTGGAAGTTCCTGCAATGATAGGATCATAATTCATAGATTTGGTTAGCATATCAATGTTAAACAGCCAGTCTGGTCCTTTGGTCTCAACACTAGGAGTCTCTTCACTAAACTGAATATGTAAGTTCTCTTCAACAATCCTAGTCCTCCTATTGTATACTCTAAAGGCTTTACTATTAGAAGAATAGCCCAAAAAGTATCCATCATCGGCTTTTTCTTGAAACTTGCCTAGGTAGTCTATGGTATTCAAGATAGTAACAGGACACCCAAAAGGTTTTAGGAATGCAGTCATTGGCTTCCTATCATGTAACAGCTCATAGGGGGTCTTGTTATGAGGCTTCACTACCTTACTTCTATTATGCACATAACATGCAGTGCCTACAGCTTCAGCCCAAAAGGTAGTTGGTAGCTTAGATTCTGACAACATTGTTCTAGCAGCCTCAATCAGTGTTCTATTTTTCCTTTCAGCTACACCATTCTGTTGTGGTGTTCTAGCAACACTAAACTGTCTTTCTATACCTTTAGCTACACAGAACTGATTCATCACATCATTCTTAAACTCAGTTCCATTATCATATCTGATTACCTTGACTTTATGGTTTACTAGATTTTCTATCTTAGTAATGAAACTCTTGAGAATCTCACTAGTCTCACTCTTAGCAGCCAAAAAGTATACCCAAGAAAATCTACTATAATCATCAGTGATAACTAGGCAATACTGCTTATGGTTCAAACTTTTAACAAAGGTAGGTCCAAATAAGTCATATGAAGCATAAACAGTGGTTGTGTAATGGTGTTAACAGTTTTGGACTTACAAGAAGCTCTATGTTATTTTCTTTTCTGACAAGCCACACACAGTTCCTTACACTCAAAAACCTTAGAAGGTAACCCTCTCACTAAGTTGCCCTTTACAAGTTTATTGATTGTTTTGAAATTAAGGTGACCCAGCCTTCTATGCCACAATTTAGACTCATCAACTGATGCCTTAGCAAACAAACAGGTTAAGGACCTATTAGGAAGTACATATTTAAGATCAAAATAATATATGTTCTCTTTCTTAGGTATCCTTAACTGTACAAATTTCTCATTAGGCATAGTAAAATCAGGTGACAACACCACACACTCAGTTTCCCCAAAGAGTACCCAGTTTTTCTTATCACACATTTGAGAAACACTGAATAAGTTGTACTTTAATCCCTGTACCAGATAGACCTTTTCAAAGTCTAATTTTCCTGTTCTGATTGTGCCTCTGCCAAGTATCTTTCCTCCCTTTGGATCATTGCCAAATGCCACATATCCTCCATCAAAAGCTTCAAAATCCTCCAGGTTGCTCCCATCCAAGTCATGTGCCCAGAGCAACCACTATCAAAAATTCCTTTGTCGTTTAGCTCATCTTGTAGATTGCCCTGCACATGAATTTAAACAAATTAGTTCCTTTTGTGGACCCAAGTCAATACTGACTTGGGTCTGCCCTGTGCATCAACATAATCAAAATTCTTTAGGTCCATTGATGCACAGCTGACATGATGTAAAACCTTGGTCTTAGGCTTCCATTACCAGCTAGCTGAGGCCTTAACAGCATAAAAATGGTTTCCAACCACTGTGTCAGTTATCACCTTTGGAACTTTTAAAACTTCTTTTGTATCAGTGGTGATATTTTGCTTAGCAGTGGATTGATTTTGCTTAGCCGTGTTTACATTTTGCTTAGCAGTGGTTGGAACCCATTTGGGTGCAGCAGTGATTATTGATTTTGTTTTACCATTCCTCATTAACACTGCCCTTGGAATCATTTTATTGTTAGGATGAGGGATTGTTTTCTTTGAAAATTTTTGATGATTTACCCTCCTCCAATGATTCCAAACTTGTGGTTGGTTTTTATAACAGTTTTTCTGTAAGTGTTCAAAACTACCACATGCAAAACAAGCCTTCTTAACACATTGAAACTCATCTCCTAATCTGTTTGAAATTAGTCCATTGAAGTTTCTTTGATTCCCCCTAGGTATATATCTTTTCATCTGTTCCCTAGGTATCTCCTTGTACTCTAGAACTTTCCTAGAAATTTGCGCTCCAAATCTAGGCACAAGGTTGGCTTGTTCAGAATCAACTTTCTTAACACTTTCTATCTTCTCAGGCTGTGTTGATTCAGATCTATCTTCCTCAGAATCTGATTCCCAATCTTCAATAGTGGGAGCATCAGATGACTTATCAGAACCTATCTTAGTTGTTTCAGTCTTACTAATCTCTTCTACAGGTTTGTTAAAACTGAATTCACTACTAAATGACAGTTCTTTGGTAGGTGGTGCATGTTTCATAAGAGAGGGTGGTGGCATATTATTGTAACCTATCCCAGAACCCTTTTTCATTAGTTGACACTCTATTGATTTATGAACCAAATGATAAGCAAATTGTGTTTTAGCAACCCTAACAACATGTTTTTCTTTTTCTACTAGGGCTTCTTGTTTTACACTTTCTGCCTCTACTAGTTTCTTTTTAAGCATCTTAATTTCTCTGTCCTTAAGATCAATTTCACCACCTAATATATTAATCTTATCGACATACTCAAACTCACATTTAATACAGAAATTTAGTTTTTCTTCAACACTCTCAAGACCAACTTTATAACCTAAGTTATCAAGTGAAAGTCTATCTACTTCTTTTCTCAAACTCGCAATAATAGCCTTTTGTGATTCTAAGTTATCTTGACATGATTTAAAAGAACAAGTAGAATTTTTATAATCATTAGATGCCTCAGAATCTGAACCAGAAGATGAACCATAGGCCAGAAGAGCAAAGTTATGCTCTTTAGAAGCTTCACTAGCAAGAAAAGCTGCATTGGGACCTTCTTCAATCTGATCACTCCAGTCATAATCACCAATACCATCTTGGGCAACCAATGTTGAAGAAGAAGCAGGCTCTTTAGTGGTCTTCTTGATGCCTTCAATCCTCTTGGGAGCTCAACATTCCCTAGCAAAGTGACCCTTCTTCTTGCAGTTAAAGCACTCCATCTTGCTTTTGTCAAATCCAGCTCTTCTTTGACCATCATATTTGACCTGTCTTCCAGTCCTCCTCAAGAACTTCCTAGCTTGCAGTGTTACCATTGCCATTTGCCATTGAAGATTTATTTCTTCAAGATCATCAGGATCAATTTGATCTAAATCTTGATTCAAAACAGTAACACTAGTAGTTAAATCAGCCAGAAAAGCACAAATTGCACCATCACTGACATTATCACCAACAGTGGTATTGTTAGCAATAGCCGTGGTTACTTCATAAGCAGCAGTGGAAACATCTTGAGAATTTCTATGCCCTGTAGATACAAAAGCAATGTTTTGTGGTGATGAGGATGATCCAGCTATGTTTTTTTAGACTCATAAACTTTTAGGTTGTTGTAGAGATTGTCCAAAGTCATCTTATCAAAATCATCTTTGTTTCTCCACACAACAGTATGCACAGCCCAGTCAGGTGATAAACTTCTGATGAACTTCAAATTGATATCATCTTGAGCAACTTTGTAGTCCACTAACTTGAGTTGGTTGATGAGTTTTTGAAGTCTGTTATAAGTGCCATCAAGTTTTTCTCCACTAAGAGCAGTGAAGTTTTCAAGCTGATGCTTGAGCATATTCTTCCTTGATTTTTTAGTAGCTTCATTACCAGCAAACCTTGTTTCAATAGCATCCATTAACTCTTTAGCAGACTCATAATGTTCAAAGTCCAAAGCATACTCATTAGGTATTCCCATGGAGAGAATACTATGAGCTTTAATCTCCAGCTTCCTTTTAGCCTTGTCAACCTCACTAACAATGGCTATCTCTTTACCATCATCACTCTTCTTAGAAAGAGTATCACCCTTTTCAACGACATCCCAGATGGTGTAATCAATCATACGAATGTATTGCCTCATTCGCATTCTCCAAACTTGGTACTCACCCTGCTTGAGCATGGGCACCTTTGATGCAGTAACCATGTGAGTTTCGTCAGACATCTTAACTTACTTGAATAAAACTTAACTTAACTTCTTCTTGGTTTCAGTTTCTAGATCACAAGCTCTGATACCACTTGTTGATCCTAGTAGAGCAAACGATCCTTTATAGAAACTGATTTAACAAAGACTTATTAAGTATTACGCGGAATTTAATACTTAATCTAAAGAAGAAGAACAATAAACATTCAACACCTCAATATTATTATTAATACGAATACTCTAACCAGTATTAGGGTTTTACAACCTTGAAGTGTATTGACCTTAGATATAAAACATACATATATCTAATCTAACCTAGGACCTCCTTTTATAGGCTAAGGAGTCCTTTACATAATACAATACGTAACCTACAAGATAAATATCTTTTCCATATTTATCTAATACAAAATATTAAACCGACTATACAAAACTAGCAATGCTTACAATACATTAGCAGTGGTTCTATATTACTACTAGTCGTGGTTTCACATTAGCCGTGGATTGATTCTTCTATCCGTGGTTTCATTAACTCTGTCCGAGGTTCCAATACTTGGAATAAATCATGTTCTGAGGAACCTAAAACCCAACAATCTCTGTGTTCATCAGTGTTAGCAGTGAAGGTGAGCACATCGGATCTAAGATCAGCATAGCTTGCAGCAGCCTCAGTGTGTTGATCCCACAATGTGTCAGTGAATCCAGCATATAGTTTCCTTGAAGCTCGTGTGATCCACTGAACCAGCTGTCTTTCAGTCAGTGGAAGAACATTGTCAAACTGCTTGAATTCATCAGAGCTGGATGAGGAGTCAGATGCATTATCTTCAGGTTGAAATGGTGACTCAGTATGCTCTTGTGGATCAGCCTGGGGTTCTTGTTCAGATTGGACCTCAGCGTCCACTTCTTCTCCAACTGATAGAATTTCATCTTCACTTTCAGCATGTTCTTCATCAGAAAAGAGTAACTCAGCAACATCAGCAACAGTTAACAAGGGGGTGGTGATGGGTTCCGTATCAGCGGGTGGTATTAATCCCTCTGAGTCTTTGTCCCCCGTTGACCCCTCAGACACTGGTGGGCGTTTCCCAGTGCCTTCTCTGGAGTCAGGATTGGTTGTGGGTTCCATATCGGCGGGTTGTTCCTTTCCCTCCGAGTCTTTGTCCCTTTGAGACCCCTGAGACACTGATGGGTTTTTCCCAGTGCCTTTAGCAGAGTCAGTGAAAGTGATATCCCTATCAGCGGGTTGTTTGGTTCCCTCTAAGTCTTTGGGATCATTCATTGTGCCCTCAGACAAAGGCTGTGATTTGCTAATGTCATCCTTGGGCGAAGTGTAAGGCGCTTCCCTACCAGCGGGTTGTATGTTTCCCTCTTGATCTTGGGGAGTAGTAGTTTGGACCAAGGTCACTGATTGTGATTTATCAGTGTCCTTCGTTGTCCCTTGGGTGGATGTTGCTTGGTCTCCAGTGGGTGGCAAGGCAGTCTTGGGTTTTCTTTGCCTTTTGGCCAGTGTTCTTGAAGCCTCAGGGCCCTGAGACTTGGGTTTGGTCTTAGTCCCAGTCTTAGACTTCCCCTTTCTCTTTTTAGGAGCAGGGTTAGGAGACACTGATTCCCTCTGGTTGTTTACAACAACCATATGGGCCGTCAATTCAATATTTGTGACAAGGGATGGGTCCTTTTGAAAATTTGATTGACTCAGGATGCCAGGTAAAGCACAATATTTTTCTTTCTGAGGATAATTGGAACCCAGTAACACTTGTAAAGCACAAGAGACAAACCTAGGATACGAAACGTATTTCGTCCTAGTTTTGCTCTGTAGCTTGGTTACGAGATCACTGTAAATGATCTCCCCTATGTCGACAGTGACCCCCATTCATCAAGCAGTATGCCATCATCAACTGAATAGAGTTAACTTGTTCAGTGGATGAGTGGTTCCCGCCGAGGACCTGAATCACAAAAGTGAATAGAATCCTCCAAGCCACAGGAAATGAATTCTTGGTGACTGGGGTCTTGTCCAAAAAATTTGGATCTAAAACGATTTGTTTTAACCCATCCTTCACTGTGGAGGGTTCAGGATGGGCGACATAAACTCCATTGTTGTAGTCTAACCATGTTGAGGTGCAAAATGTTTTATAATCCAGGGTGAATTGTTGTCCCCCGTTAAGACTGAACCTGATGAGATATTCCCTGAGTGGTCTAAGGTTGTTCTCATCAGTAGAGTCGGGGTCAAAGGCCTTAGCTGTAGCCCAAAACTCCCTAAGGAGGTTTTGGTACATAATAGAGGGACACTGAACAAAGGCAGTTTTCAGTGGGCAGTTATACAAAAATTTCATAATGTCCTTATAGGCTGGGACAGTTTGAGGATATTCAAAGTTGCCTATGACATTATTTGTTTTAAATTCAACATTGTTAAGATCACCTGCCCACTGTGAAGCAAACTGAAGAGATTGTGTTCTTGCCATTTCCATTAAAAAAAGTTTTAGGGTTTTGAGAAGAATAACTTGACAAGAACAATCAAAGGTTTTTGAACCTCTTTTGTGATGAAAAACTTTTGTAAAGGTTTACAGAGAAGATTTTTCAGAAAAAGGATTTGAAGAACAGAAAGATTTCTGGGTTTGAAAAGAGATTTTGACAGAGTTTTGTTAGCAGAAATCTTTTGTGTGTGTTATAAGGATTTTGTGAGGGTATTTATAGTGTTTTTAGAGGGGTAGTTTGTGCATATTTGTGGATTTGTAAAGTCGGTTTTTGAAAACGTTTGAATTTCCACATTTAATGCCACCCTCCACTACCCGCAGTAAAATCCCGTTTTTCAAGGGAACAGTTGCAGTGCACAGTAAAAATGCAATTTACAGTAATAAAATATCCTTGGGATATTTCATGTGAGGAAAGGCATTTAATGCCAAGTGGGGTGAGGTAAGTTTGAGGGACCCTTGACATGGATGACAGTAAGACAAAGAGACATATATTCCTAGGACATTTAAGTAACTAATACTTGGTGCATTTAGTTACTCATTCAATGCTCAATATCTATAGTCAGGGTCCCTGAATAAGTCTTACTCATTCGGTGAGAGGTTGTCATGTGGGTTTCGTTCAGGGAGGAGGAACCATTTCAGAGAACTTACTGAGATTGATTTTCAGATGCCTGAATTTCAATGTCAAGCATTCCCAATTCAGCTTTCAGTCTCCTGAAGGTAGGTTCATCCAAGGTTTTGGTGAAGATATCAGCCAGTTGATATTCAGTAGGGATGAAATGGAGTTCTATGTCTCCTTTCATTATGTGGTCCCTCATGAAGTGATATATGATATCAATGTGTTTGGTTCTTTGATGAAGGACGGGGTTGTTGGAGATTGCAATTGCACTGGTGTTGTCACAGAAGATGGGTACCATTTTGTAATGGATGTCATAGTCACTGAGTTGACTTTTCATCCATAAAACATTGGCAGAACATCCTGCAGCAGCCACATACTCAGCTTCAGCTGAAGACATAGCCACTGATTGTTGCTTTTTAGCACTCCAACAAACCAATTTTCCTCCAAGAAATTGACAGGACCCTGAGGTACTTTTTCTGTCCATGTTGCAGCCAGCATAATCAGAATCAGAGTAACCTTTGAGATCAAACCCCGAGCACTTTGGATAATAGAGTCCAAGGTTTGGGGTTCCCTTCAGGTACCTGAGTATTCTTTTGGCTGCCATGAGGTGGGATTCTTTGGGATTGGACTGATATCTTGCTATTAGATAGACTGAGAATTGTATGTCTGGTCTGGAAGTAGTAAGATACATCAGTGAGCCAACAATCCCTCTGAAATGGGTTTGATTGACTGATTTGCTAGTGAGATCAGGTTCAAGGTTGTTAGGAGGGACAATTGGTGTTTTCACTAAAGCACAGTCAGATATCTCATATTTTTTCAAGAGATTCCTTGTGTATTTCTCTTGACTGATGGAGATTCCTTTATCAGTTTGCCTGATTTATAGTCCAAGGAAGTATATGAGTTCACCCATCATGCACATTTCAAACTTCTTTTTCATCAGTTTTTCAAACTGTTTGCAAAGTGTGTAGTTTGTTGAGCCAAAGATGATGTCATCAACATATACTTGGACTAGTATCATATCTTGTTTTGTCCTATAGATAAACAACGTATTGTCTATCTTTCCTCTGACAAATTTGTTTTGTATCAGGAAGGCTGAGAGAGTTTCATACCATGCCCTGGGAGCTTGTTTCAGTCCATAAAGGGCTTTATCAAGCTTGCAGACATAGTCAGGGAATTCACTACTCTCAAAGCCTGGAGGTTGCTGAACATACACATCTTCCTTGAGTTCACCATTCAGGAATGCACTTTTTACATCCATTTGGTAAACTTTGAAGTTCATGTAGGTAGCAAATGCAAGGAAGATCCTGATGGCTTCCATTCTTGCAACAGGAACAAATGTCTCATCATAGTCAATGCCTTCTTGTTGACTGTAACCTTTGGCTACAAGTCTGGCTTTGTTTTTAATGACAATGTTGTTTTCATCAGTTTTGTTCCTGAAAACCCACTTCATTCCTATAACTATGACATCCTGGGGACATTTGATCAAGGTCATGACCTTGTTTTTATCAAACTGTTGAAGTTCTTCTTGCATGGCCTGAACCCATCTTGGGTGTTTTAGAGCCTCAGTGACACTTTTGGGTTCTATATCTGATAGGTAATCAGCATATAGACATTCATTGGCTGAAGCTGCAGTTAACTTAGCAGCCATGCTTCTAGTGAGCATGCCCTTAGTGGGTTCACCAATGATGTTTACAAGCTCAATGTCCTGAGATTTTGTCCACTTACTTTGTGGTCTAGGATCTGAGCTTGAGGAGGTCACTGGAGACTCATGAGTGAGTTCTGGTGCATGAGCCACCGAATCATTAAGAACATCTGTTGAGATGTCTTGTTCAGGTTGGGTTTCATGAATCGCAGGTTCCTGATCATTTGGATCAGTGTTGCCTATCCCAGCAGGGACTGATTGATTATTAATGAATTCACTGACAGTTGGTTGTGACAGGTTGTACGGCAAGACATAATATGAGATGTCAGCATCAGCTTGGTATGAGGAATTGATTTCAGTGTTATACTCATCAGGAGGATATCTTGATGAGTTATCAATTCCTATTTCCTCCACTGAGGTGTTGGTGAACCTGATGCTTTCTACACTTTCATCAAAGGTGACATGAAAGGTTTCCTCAACTTGTTGTCTCCTTGTGTTAAATACCCTGAAGGCTTTGGAGATCAGTGAGTAACCTAGAAAGTATCCATCATCAGCCTTAGCATCAAACTTGCCTAGATGATCCTTGTGGTTATGAATAAACACATGTCATCCAAACATATGAAAGTAGCTGATGTCAGGGAGTCTACCTTTGAATATCTCATATGGGGTTTTGTTATGTCTTTTGACAATGATTGACCTGTTTTGAGTGTAACAGGCTGTCTTGACTGCTTCAGTCCAGAAATGCTTTGAGAGGGCTGAGCCATTTAACATGGTTCTTGCAGCCTCAATGAGAGTTCTGTTTTTCCTTTCAGCCACCCCATTTTGTTCAGGGGTGTAGGGAGATGAAAAGTTTTGGGAGATTCCTTTTTCATCACAGAAACTCTCAAGCTCATCATTTCTGAACTCAGTACCATTGTCAGTCCTGATTTGTTTTACAGTAATGTCATTCTGGTTTTCAATGTTCCTGATGAATAACATTATAGTATCAGCTGCCTGACTCTTTTTGGAAAGAAAGTATACCCAAGTGTATCTTGAGAATTCATCCACAATGACAAGAGTATACTTCTCATGCTGGATTGATCTAGGACTGACTGGTCTAAAGAGATCCATATGCAGGAGGTGAAGGCAACTTTTGATTGAGAAATTTTGTTTTGTTTTGAAAGATGATCTTTGGTGTTTGCCTTTCTCACAGGCTGAGCATGGTTTATCTTTTGCAAAAACCAGTGATGGTAAGCCAAGGACCTTGTTTTGTTTTGCCAGGTTGTTGATGTTTTTGAAGTTTAAGTGAGAGAGTCTCTTGTGCCACAACCAGTTGATAGTTTCAGTGGCTTTGGCAAAGAGACAGGTTCCATCTTGAGAAAGAGTAGACATGTCTAAGACATAAACATCATCTCTTCTAGGAGCTATCAAAACAACTTCTTTATTGGCATTGAAAATGGTACCTTATTTGTCATTGAATTGCACAATGTACTTAGCATCATATAGTTGACTGACACTGATGAGATTGTATTTAAGACCATTGACATAAGCTATTCTAGAGAAAACTATTCCATTGCAGTTTACTAAACCATAACCTTCAGTGGGACATGATGAGTTATCACCAAATACTATCTTGGGTCCTGGTTCCTTTACATACTTGTGCAGATACTCCTTCACACCAGTCATGCTTCTTGAGCATCCACTGTCTAGATGCCAAATAGGCTCCCTGGCGTGTCTCTGCACAAGTAGTAAACTGAATTAGTTTCTCTTAGTGACACACTTACTAGTGGGCTTGGGTCTCAAGGTCTCTTTGAATTTGGCAATCGACTCATGGTCAGTGGTTGAGTGCATTGTGCTACCACAGGTTTTGCATTTAGAGACTGAGGATGACTCAGTGATTTTGGGTTGCTTGGAACTTCTCCTTGCATGGATGACACTGTCATGCTGGGATGTCTTATGAGCTGGATTTCCGCAAATATCACAGCATGTGTTCATTAGGGGTGAGCGTGGTGCGGGTTGGTGCGGTTTTTGGTAAAAACCAACCCGCATCCGCAATTGCGGTTTTTAAAAAAAGAGAATCCACATCCGTGCGGTTTTGCGGTTTATGCGGTTTTACGGGTTGGTTTTGCTGGTTTTTGCGGTTTTTTTGGTCAAAGTTATTTCTTTAATTTTTTTAAAAAATTATATATTTTGGTATATATTTATTATAGAATAAATATATTATAATGTTGCATGATATGGTAAAACATATATACAAAATGTTGTGTATTAGTATGAAATTATAAATCAATATAATAGTAAAAGTCAAATGAGATGAAGAATTTTATAAACTTCAATAATAAATTGAAAGAAAAATAAAGTTATATTAACTAAAAACTAAGATGATATTTTACCATTAAAATGTGTTTGAAATATTTATTATAAAAGTATAAACAAAAGTCATAAAAAGTTATAAATTTTAGTGTGTTATTCTAAAAAATAAAAAAAATATATATGAATATAACATAGTGGTGCGGTGCGGTTATTTTGGTGCGGTTTTTCGGTGAAAACCCAACCCGCACCGCAAAATGCGGTTTTTCTATTTTCAAGAACCGCACCGTCGGTTTTTGTTGTGGATCGGTTTTTGCGGTGCGGATTTTGCTGTTTTTTTGCGGATTGCGGATTGCGGTGTGGTTTCTGCTCACCCCTAGTGTTCATAAGACAATCATCAGGGTGATGATCATTAAACCCACAGTGTGGACAAGGAGGAAAGGGTTTTGCTCTAAATTTTTGAGCAGACTTGGAGGTTGAAGCATATTGATGACTAACTTTGGTATAGTTTGCTTCACTGAGTGAACTTACATAATGTAAGTGATCAGAAGTTTTGTGATCATCCTTTTTGCAGATCATACAAAAAATGATTCTATAACAGTTGTCAGTGGTATGACTGGTATAGTGGCATAGATCACACTTCTGCTTGGATTTGGGGTTTGACTTGGACTTTGAGGAACTAGAGGAAGCTGACTTTGTCTCCTTGATTGATTCAGGGACTTTTTCAATGGATTCCATCTTTTCAGTTAGCTTCCTCACAAGTTCAGTCAGTTGCTTAATTTGGTCAGCTTCAGTGGGAGTCAAGGATGTGGAAGTCTCAGTGGGAGTAGACTCTTGTTGAGTTGGTTTTGTTGGCCTTTTCAGGATGGTTCTACCAAGTCCAGACCTTTCCTTTGGTGAATGAGGATTGAATTGCATTGGAGTAAGCTCAGAGCTTGGTGCAGCACCCTGAAGAGGTTTCAGGGGTGGAAGCGTTGCATTAGACTCTGCTTCAGACTCAATGTGTTCAGTACTACTGGGCACATCAGGGAGTCCAAGCATGCTCTTAAGAGCTTGACTCTCAGGCTCTAGAATTCTTCCAGAATCGAAATTAGGAAGCTTACTATCAGGATTAACCCGATCAATCCAATCACTAGGCTTGGGACTAGTCAACATACTGGTAATCATACCACCAGACACAAATGGCTTAGGACCCTGGTCTTTGTTGAGAGAGTCAGGAAGATGATCTTCACCTAAGACTCTCTTCTTGCTACTGGGGGCTCCCACAGCATCAAAGACCCTGGGATTCTTAGCAGTCCAACTATCAAGAATATCTTGAACCTTTTTAAGTTCATCTTGAAGAGCCTGATTTCTTTTAACTAGTTCAGTGTTCTGAATTTGCAAAGTGACAGCCTCAAGCTTGGCTTGTTTTAAAAGAAGCAGTTCATCTCTACACTTGTTTAATTCAAAACTTAGCTTGTTATATTTTGAAAAAAGATTTAATCGTTGCTCTTCAACAAACTTAAGGTCAACATTAAGATAATTCATATAAGACTGCCAATCAGAGTCATCATCCATGGAAAGTAAAATATTTACCTTCTTCATTGTGATGTTGACCCATTCCCCATTTCTGGCATGATTCTTCCCAACAGCTAGCTTGTCCTCTTGATGAGTGTCTAAATACTCATCATTTTGGTACCATTTAAACTGCAAAAACATCTGAAAACACTCAGAAATGCATCAAAATGATAAAAATATCACAAATAAGTGTTTTATGTGTTTTAAATGCAAAAACATCAAAATCTGGTGAAAAACGTATAAAATTTGCATAATTGGCAGTTTTAGTCCCCCAAGTTTCAAAAGTTGTCAAAAACAGTCCCTGGTAAATCTAAATAAAGAGAAATGATAAATCTGTGAGTAGTTCTCCTGTTCGATCGACAACCCTTCTTAGTACGGTCTTTACCCCTTACCCAGTTGTAGTGTTACTTCTTCCATTTATAAAATGAAAGGTACCTACTACTGAGACTAACCGTCAGAATATACTTAATAGAATTACAACTGGAATTCAAACAACTTCTCGTTGCTAATTTAGAAAAAAGTTTTATATTGTTCGATTCAAAACTTAATTTGTTCACATCTCTACTTGACGAAGAAAATTTTGTTCGGTTCGAACTCCGACAGTGAAACGTTTAAGTCTTGTGACTTGATCAATTTTCTTTAGTCCGAGAAGTTCTACTTGAATTTTTCCAAGTTCTATAAGAACTATCAACCTGACGATTCTTAGGGTCCCAGAAACTACGACACCCTCGGGGGTCATCGTTCTTCTCTCAGAATCCACTTCTAGTAGAAGGACTGAGAGAGTTGTTTCTGGTCCCA